>OW386292.2:87806343-88308843 GCA_936432065.2 Rutpela maculata
GAGAGACTGACGAGTTTTTCCGTATTATTGTTGTTACTTTAAAGTGTGTTCGTTTAGTATACATTTTTGAATTGTTATTAAAGTAAATAATTTAATTATTTAAATTACTTTTTCACTGATTGCAGTGATATCCTTAGTTTAATCATTTGTTGCGCGTGTATATATATATTTTCAATTTTGTTGTAATTTTTACGAATTTTAAATTATTAAAGGCTTTAATAATTTGTTATTAATTAATTTGTCTATTTTATTTTCCCCCCTCTGTCGATTTAATCGGCTGGCGCCCATATAATAAATAGTTTACTTCACAAGTTCTAATTTACCGGTATTGTTTAAATATAATTTTTAATGTAAATAAAAGTTTCACAACCCTGAGAAAGCCGGAGCAACCGTGGTCCCTAAACATTTTAATATTTTGCATTGTCATCGGCTAATGGAAACGCCACACTAATTTTTGGCGCCTCAACGTGCACGGCCCGAATTTTGCTGCATATTAAAAAACTTATATTTATGAATGTATAAAAAGTTACTGGTATAAGTAAGCTATTTTTTTCCCTTAACCTTCCTCATTCCTTATCAAAATAGACAAATTTATAAGGATATCACTATTTCAGGTTGCTATCTGAATATCTATTAATGAATTGAAATAAATGTTTTCGGTAATAACTTACTTTATATATGTGGAAAGACATGCGACTATTTATGTCGAGTTTTTATTTAGTCTAATAGCATATAAAAGGAGATGTTAGGAAATTTTGTTTTATACAGGGTGAATAAGGTACAAATAAATTAAATATTTACCATACTAATTAATTATTTTACTTAGTAATTCATAATCACACTATTCTTATGGTTGGTAATAAGGCTTTAACTAGTGTGTTTTCAAATAAATAATAATAATAAATTTTAATATTGGTGTATAAAGATCTATACATACATTTTTTATTAGAATCAAGTGCTAAGCTATTGGAAAGATACAAAAAAAAAGATTGTTAAAAAAAAAAATAATAATAATGGTAATAATATTGATGACGATGATAATCCCATGTTGTATGTTTGTGTATAGGTGTGTTGGTTTGTATAAATCATTTTAATGTGTCAGTTTTCTCTGCAGATTTATTTTTTAGTGTTTTATGTTGTTTGGCATAATTATTGCGGTATTGCCTATAAACAACGACTTACGGCTGCCTACTTGTAATATTTTAGCATTTTTTAAGGTAAATCGTAAATATTTATGTGTCTAGTGTTTTTATCAGATTAGTCTTCAGATTTTTCACGTTTTCACTTTAGTAAAAATGTTGGCCAATTATGATATGGAACCAGTTCATCTCAGAACTTACGAACTCAACTACGAACTTCGAATTAGAAACGTAGCTACTGACAGAGTTGATATTGTTTTGAAAAGGAAATATCTTAAAAGAGAACTTAGGAAAGATTTAGCGCGGCCGAGTGTTTATACAGTACCGAATTTTGATTTTGATTTAGAAAAGCGTGAACTAAGTGATAGTATTAAATCACTTACAGACTTAGTTAACGATTATGATGGTTTAAATTCTGAAGTGGGTCATCGTATACAGAGTAGGATTAACCATGTTCTAGGCAGGTTAGGGCGTTTGCCTGAAGATGTCAATGATGACATTTCTATATTTAGAGGGGATAATATTGTTGTCGTATCGGCTTTAGAAGAGGAGTTGGAAGAAGTTAAAGAAAGAAATCGTAGGGGTGAAGAAACTGCGGATGTTTCTAGTAATCGCAACGTTGCACTTGGTGAAGGTGTTTCCAAGTCTGTTCCAGTATTTAAATGGCCAATTAAGTTTAATGGTAGAATGGGCAGTGGATCAGTTAACTCTTTTTTGCAACTTGTAGAAGAGCTTAGAATTGCTAGAAAGTGCAGTAAGGAAGGACTTTTTGAAGCTGCCTCGGATCTTTTTGAAGATGTCGCTCTGGAATGGTTTCGAGCACAGCTCAGACAAAAAAGGTTTCATTCTTTGGTTTTGGCTCTAAAAACGGACTTTTTGCCACTGAGATATGATGAAGAACTATGGAAACAAATTGAAAGAAGAACGCAATATGAAGATGAGCCTGCAGTTATTTACGTATCAATTATGGAAAATTTATTTGAATGCTTGTCAGAGAAGCCCTCTGAAGAAAAGAAAATAAGGATCTTGTTGCCTCGGGTTTTACCGTGTTATCAGTCGCACCTTGCGCTTCAGGGTGTTTCTACTATCAGTCGTTTGGTTCAAATTTGCAGGGCACTTGAGGATTCGGAAAAGGCTAAGAAATGTTTTAAACCTCCACCAAGAAAGCAAATTTCTACTTTAGAACCTGGTCTGGCATATAGTCCTTCGTCCGTTGGGTCGTTAACAGACGCGAGTAATTTTAATCCAACCAGGGAAGATTTCCGTAATAGGAACTGTCCCACGAGTTCAAGGCCAAGTCCGAGTAGCTCTAGACAGGTTTCATCTTTACACTGTTGGCAATGCAATGAGATAGGTCACACAAAACGTGACTGTCCTAGAAAGTCCGGAAGTCCTACGTGCTTTGGGTGCGGTAAGAAAAATGTCATAAGGCCAAATTGCCCTAACTGCTCAAAAAACGGCAGACTGGAGCACGATCAGTAGACCAGCGTGCCTCCAGTAGTAACGCAAACCAGGTCTACCGAACTTCAGAGAGAGAATGGTTGTCATGGCTCGATGAAGTTCGAAATTTTTATAAGACTGGCCTTTTGTCTTGTTCTATAGGTAGTAAGGATTGTGTTGGCGGAGAAACTAACATTATCTTGGTTGAAAAAGAAAATGACAATCGGCCGTACGTCTCCGTGCAGATTTTCGGCAGGCCAGTTGTCGCTCTTTTAGATAGCGGTGCCAGTCACAGCGTGATACGCGGTTGTGGAATGTATTTGTTACAAATCTTCAATGTACAACCACAGCAATGTGTTGACGTAAACATCAGCACGGCTGATGGAAAAACCCAACACATACTTGGTTTTGTTCAACTTCCATTGCAAATAGGTGATGTACTGAAGCTCGTGAAGTTAGTAGTAGTACCTTCGTTATCACACAGTTTGATTTTAGGGTCAGACTTCTGTAGAGCTTTCGATATAACCTTAGACTTTGGGAGTAACTCCTATTTCATAGGAAGGAGTCATCTAAATACAGATAGAGATCCTTTAAAATGTGAAGGAACTGTATGTGGTATTAATAAAATTTGTTCAAGATCTGAATTGAACGAGGAGGAATCTGTCCAACTGAACTCAACGATCGAGGGATTTCGGTCACTTTCGTCTTCTGGACTTGGGAGAACGAACAAGATAGTTCATAGAATAGACACTGCAGGGGCGGAATCTATTAAGCAGAGGCACCATGTGATGTCTCCATACAAGTTAGATATTCTTAATAAAGAATTGGATCGAATGTTGGAGCTCGGCGTAGTACGTCGTTCCACCAGCCCTTGGTCTAGTCCGGTGTTGATTGTTGAAAAGTCTAATGGCGATCCGCGTTTTTGTTTCGATGGTAGGAAACTGAACTTGGTTACTAAAAAATGTGCTTACCCTCTACCAATAGTCGACCAAATTCTCAATAAGTTGTCAGGTGCTAAGTTTTTAACGAGTATTGACTTGAAATCTGCATTTTGGCAGATTCCTTTGCACCCTGATTCTTGTGAGAAAACAGCTTTTGTGGTACCCGGGCGTGGGTTATTTGAATTTGAAGTTATGCCTTTCGGGTTATGCAATGCTGCTCAAACCTTACAGGCGTTGATGGATACTGTTCTTGGTCCAGAACTAGATCCTTATGTGTTTGTTTACTTAGATGATGTTATTGTAGCTACACCATCATTTGAGAAACACTTGGAAATTTTACAAATTGTATTTAAGAGGTTGAAAGAGGCAAGCTTGACAATAAACATTGATAAATGTATGGTTTGTCTGCCGAGTTTAAAATATTTAGGTTTTGTGGTTGATCGAGAGGGCTTACGGACTGATCCTGATAAAGTGCGGGCTATGTTAGATTACCCTCAACCTACCACCGCTACAGAAGTTAAGAGGTTCATAGGCATGTGTAGCTGGTATAGACGTTTCGTCAAAGACCATTCCACCATTACTACACCTCTTAATGCTCTGTTATAAAATCGGAAAAAATCTCAAAAGATAACGTGGAATGAAGAGGCAAAGAATGCCTTCAACCAAATTAAACAAGCATTGGTCTCTGCTCCTATTTTAGCAGCACCTGATTTCAGCAAACCTTTCTATATTCAATGTGATGCCTCCTCTGTAGGCGTAGGCTCGGTGCTCACTCAAGAAATTGAGGGAAAGGAGGTGGTGATTGCATTTGCTTCAAGGTCACTGACAGCTGCAGAACGTAAGTATACTGTTTCTGAGTTGGAGGCTTTAGCATGTTTGTTTGGAATCGATAAATTTCGGCCATATGTCGATGGGGTACATTTTACAGTCATTACGGATCATTATTCCCTACTTTGGCTGAATAATTTAAAGAACCCGACAGGTAGGCTTGCGAGATGGGCGATGAGACTTAGCCAGTACGATATGGACATTGTTCATAGGAAAGGCTCAGTGAACATCGTACCGGATGCTCTGTCAAGAGCACCAGTTGAAGCATGCATTATCGACGTGGACCTAGGATTGGTTGAAGTCGACCCATGGTATGTCAAAATGGTAATCAAGTTCCAAGGTTCTCCCGAGAAATATTCTGATTGGAGAGTTGATAATGGGGTTTTATATAAACATACTCCCCTCGATTTCGGTTTAAGAACTAATATAGCCGAATGGAAAATGGTAGTACCGAAAGGTCAGCGAGCTGAGGTATATAGAACCTGTCATGAAGATGCGCAGGCCGCGCACTTGGGCGTTTATAAAACAGTCCACAGAATCAGAGAACTTTATTATTGGCCTCGTATGTTGCAGGATGTACGACGTTATGTCAGACATTGTAGAACCAGTGCTGCTCAAAAAGTAAATTCTTCGGCTCGTCCCGGTTATATGGGTCAGCCAAAGAAAGTGGGGTTTCCGTGGCAATATATTTCTGTCGATTTATTGGGCCCTCTCCCTCGTTCTAAAAATGGATTTACTTATATCTTCTTAGTGAGTGATTATTTCACCAAATTTTGTCTGTTACATCCTTTGCGGGAAGCGAAAACTTCACATTTGTAAAGTTTCTGGAGGAACAGGTTTTCCTAGTTTATGGTGCTCCTCAAATTATCGCATGCGATAACGGGAGTCAGTTCACTGCCAACATGTTCCAGAAACTTGCCGACGATTATGGTGTCAAGATATACTACAACGCGAATTACCATGCTCAAGTAAATGCTGTAGAGAGAGTAAACAGGGTTCTCGAAACCGCCATACGTTCCTATCTAGATGAAGTTGACCAACGTACATGGGATCAGGCCTTACCCAAGATGGGGTTCGCCTTAAGAACTGCAGTGCATGAAGGTTCTGGTTATGTTCCAACCTTCTTAAATTTCGGGAGATATGTTCCTGCCAATGGTCAGTACTATGGTAAGCTACAATCTGTCGATGATCTTGATATCAGTTGTATCAATAGAAAGGAGTATGGTGAGGAGATGGACAAACTCCCACAGATATACTTAGATGTTCGCCGTAATCTTACTGCAGCTTATCGAAAAAACCAGACACACTATAACTTACGCAAGAGACCTGCTGACGTTTATCATATAGGGGACAAGGTCTGGAAGCGAAATTTCACTCTATCGAATAAAGCAGAACACTTTGCTGCTAAGCTGGCACCAAAGTTTATACTCTGTACCGTAAGAAAGGTTATATCTAAACTTGTTTATGAGTTAAATGGACCCGATGGAAAAAATATCGGTAGGTTCCATGTTAAGGACTTGAAACCTTACCATGGATTGGAAGGAGATTCACTTAATGAATGAATGTTTGTTTGACTGTGGCAGCGCTTAGGTGAATGAAAGAGTGAGTGAGAAATTACCGGATATGACTTAGTTTGTAAAAAAAAGAGTACGTACTCTTTGCCTCGATCTTGCTTTAATCTTTGCCTTTGTCATTATATTTATCTTTATCTTTGCCTTGGTAATTACCAAAATATTAATACTTTCAACTTACTCGTTGCGAAGAAATTGTATTTGCTTTGTATGATGTGCATGTATTGATATGTTTCCGATGATTGACTTGTTTTCCCGATTTTGTCTATTTTTCCAGAAGGAAGTGAATATCTATTTTTCTTAGAAATAGATTCTCAAACAGATTTATTTCTGTATTCTAGAGTAGTTTTGTTTTATTAGTTTAGTTAGGTTATTGATATAAAAAATATTCTCGTGAGTCTCGAATATTTTTTTACTATGGAGCGGTGGTGTGTAACACTTTGATTTTGCCTCACCCTGTATAAACGGAATAAATATAGCATTTCCTAATGCTGCTAGTTTTTAGCATATATAAAGAACCGCGCCGTTTTTTTGTGACAAAAAGAGAACAAGAAAAAAGCGATATTAACGCGACGGCCTCGGGCAGGCAGAAAGATAAGAGAGATCTGCAGAGACCATCTATTAATTAAGTTTGGTAAATAATAACTTATTGTGTGTTCTGGAAAGTTCAAATTCAATAATAAAAGTAGTTTTGAAACTAGGCCTAATAAGAACTAAGGTAAATCAATTTATTTTATACAGTTAATTGTTATAATTAAAAATATCTCAATTTTATAGTGATATTTCGGGTATTGAACGTCAAATTTTTATTTTAGGCCTTTATATACACCTTAGATAACTCTTAAACAACTCTTAGACACTTATGAGAAAACTTGTTGAGTAGTTATTGGATAACGATAGCATAATATTGATTACTGGAAAATTATTAAATATCCCTGGGAGAATTTTCGTATTCACGTGGCGTTACAACGCTTTACAACTTCTCATTTGGTAATAGCCTGGGAAGTATAGTGAAAGTAAAGCAACCTTCATCTGAGATGGCCAGGTATTATTTAATCTTTAATCAAATTGAGGGGACCATATTTGCTAAGCGTGGAACTATCCCAATCGGATAAAGAAGTCGTCATAAGTGTAAAAATTAATTCTCTTGAAATACAGTCATTATAATTTTCTTATTGATTTTACACAATTTTATGTAAGAGGAAATCGCAAAAAACATTATTTTGTTGTGAACCATAAAACAGCTGTTTAGTGGGGGATGCACTACCTTTTTTATTATTTGTTGAATTTTGACGTTAAATAAGTATTTGCACTAAGACACCATAGATTTACCAAATTATATGCTCTAGAGAGACTGACGAGTTTTTCCGTATTATTGTTGTTACTTTAAAGTGTGTTCGTTTAGTATACATTTTTGAATTGTTATTAAAGTAAATAATTTAATTATTTAAATTACTTTTTCACTGATTGCAGTGATATCCTTAGTTTAATCATTTGTTGCGCGTGTATATATATATTTTCAATTTTGTTGTAATTTTTACGAATTTTAAATTATTAAAGGCTTTAATAATTTGTTATTAATTAATTTGTCTATTTTATTTTCCCCCCTCTGTCGATTTAATCGGCTGGCGCCCATATAATAGTTTACTTCACAAGTTCTAATTTACCGGTATTGTTTAAATATAATTTTTAATGTAAATAACAGTTTCACGACCCTGAGAAAGCCAGAGCAACCGTGGTCCCTAAACATTTTAATATTTTGCATTGTCATCGGCTAATGGGAACGCCACAGATGACAGGTGTATTCAATGGTAGTTATATAATCTATCATTATGATGTAGTCAGTTGGTGCGATATGTTCCACATGGGGTGTCTTCATGTGTACAGTTGTTAGTTTGCACACATCCTTTGATTCCTTTCTTCTGCGAAGTAGTTCAATAAAGCAATCCCTGGTATTTTGAAGGTGGTCTTCAATGAAATAGGAGTCTTCTAATCGTGTTGGTTCAGTTGCACTCCATTGATAATTGTCGGTGGTGTCAACTAGTAAGTAGGGTTTTGATGGAATAATGGTTATATTATTAATTGGTACAGGAGTCACTTCGAAAAGCGAGATGGTTCGAGGTGCTAATATGGGTACAAATAGCATTACATAAATTACATAATCAACTTGTTGAAAGAAAGGTTTTATGGCTTGAAAATATGAATATGGCTGTTTGAATTTTAATAAATGTTCCGGTGAATATATTAAACGTAAATTTATCATAATTGTTTGCATATCTTGATCTGTTAAGAGAAAAGGATAGATTATTCAATTTTAAGAAGGTTATTGTTTGTTCAATTTGCTGAAAGTAATATAACAAAAGTTGAAATTGGTTTACTACTACTTGTCTTTGTTCATTTGTGTTATAATTTATCATCAAATATTTAACATTCTCATTAAGTTTTTGTTGATTTGATTTGACTTTCTCCATTAATTCATTCGTTTTATTTGCAAAAGTTGTAAATAATGAAGTTCTAAGATTTGGTTCTGTTGCAAGTGTTTTTTCATTTGACATCAAAGTGTTAAGTTTGGATTCAAAATTAGCGATGTCCTCTTCGGTTGCTACTCCGAATAGAGCTTTTCTATTTTTCCAATAAAATTAACTGCGCCTCTTTTAACTCGTTTTACTCTATGTAATCGTCGAGGAATTTCTTTATGAAATTCATTGGTTACTATTTTTTGTAATGTTTCAGCTTGATTGAGAAGGGCGTAATCAATTTTGTCTTTATTCTTTTTACTATCTATTTCATAACTCTTTTTTAAGTGAAAGATCGTATTGTAGTAAGCGTCTACAAGTGGTTTAATATCTAATTCATGTATGAATTGATGGTAATGACTAATTAAATGAACGTCAGTTCCTAAACTTTGAAAGACTACCGGATGATATACGGGGTCGAAGGTTATATCGGACTGTACCATTTGGAGGTGGGTCAGTCTGTGGAGTAGGAGTAATGGGATAAGTGTTTATGTCATCATTGTATGCCTGTAACAAAGATCCAGAATTAACATTAATTCTTCTTTGTTTTTGGACTTGATTTTTATGTCGCACACCTGAGATTGTTGCAACAGCAATATCTTTATCTTGTAACGCTGTCGCTTTTTTAAATTTAGGTAGAAGTTTTGCAACGCGTTTACCGGTTTTAATATATACTGTATCGTTTGGCTTAATTGGAGTAGGGTCTGTTAATTTTTTATTTCTGTCGTGTATAATTTCATCTTTTTTATTGTCTATTCGTTTCTTAGTGATTTCATTTATTTTTTTAAAATTCTTTCTATGGTTATCTCTGTATTGAGATATAATAATTTGAGGAGATAAATCAAAAGGATTTGTTCTCGGTCCGTGAATTATTTCAAATGGTGTCATTTGTGTTACTGAATGAATTGAGGTATTATGTTGCATAACTGCTAGAGTCATTAAGTATTTTATTGGTTTTTGTTGTTCTGTTTGAAGACAGCATATGGAGTCTGCTATGGTCGAATGAAATCTTTCCACTGGTGAATTGAAGTTGGAATCATGCGGTGTTGTGTAATGTAAGGCAATGTTGTGTAATAAACAAAAATCTGTAATCAATTGATTTTTGAATTCGGTACCGTTGTCTGCAATTATTTTATTAGGTATTCCCATATGTGAAAAGAAGTGAAGAAGATTTTCCATAATGCATATACTATTTTTATGTTCTAAATAATAAGCTTGACCATATTTGGAAAATGGATCAAAAATTGTGAGAAAATCTTCTTGATTGATATGAAAAACATCGATATGAATTTTCTCAAAAGGTTTGTAGGCTGTTTCAGTTAGTCTTAATTTAATTTTTTGGGGATTTCTATCATATTTAGAAGTAAGACATGTTTGACAAGAATTTATGTAATTAGTCACGTCTTTTTGTATATTTGGCCAATAGTACGTTTTTTGAATATATTTTGTCGTTTCTTTAATTCCACGGTGACAAGTTTTGCCTTGATGGTGATAAGCGATAATCTGATGTTGTTCTTCTGGTGTTTGTATATCTTGCAATAAGATATTTGAAATTAATATTTTTGTTGAGTTGTGGTAAAGTAGTGATGTTCTTAGTATTCTGTTTATTTTTCTTTCCAATGCGGGTGTTCCAAATTGGAAACAAGTGTTTCCATCTATTAATATGAATTGTTTGAGGAAATGTAAAGTTTTGATATCATCTAGGTTTGCTCTAAGAGTTATTGTATGTCGAATATTTTTGAATATAATTGTTGAATTGCAAATTTCACTTGGGGTATGATTAGATTCCGTTATACGCCTAATTAGTGTGACGTCACGGGTTATGGTAGGTTATGGCAGTGAATCTAAACAAACTTGGATTTCCATATAGATTCGGAGGAATTAAAAGATTTTATGCAGTTTTAATGTCCAAGTGGTAGATTTGACTATTGGAAAGTTTTATAGACTGTTTGTGCATCAATGTAAAAGCGTTTTGTTCAAATTGTGGTAAGTTTATATGACAAATTCTGCTTAATGGGTTTATAACCTCACTTTTGTTAAAAGTAAAAACTCTTTCCAAAAGCCAAATGGTTTCGAAAAATTAAGGTTTTTATTAGATAATCTTACGTTTTAGGTTATAAATTACTTAATAATTACGTTTTATTTTTATATAGTGTTCATTCTACTAAACGCCCCTTACTATGGGAATGTGCTGGGCCCCAGACTGCAAGCATTACAATGTGCGTGATACCTGCAAATTCTTTAGATTTCCAAGATCAGGAAAAGAACGATCTAAGTGGAAACGATTGTTAAGGTAATGACTGTTTCATAATTTATATTTTTTTCACCATTTTTGTGGTTTGTAGGAGAGACATTGAATCAGGCCCAGGTGCTTACGTTTGTTCTTGTCATTTTCGAGATGGCAAGAAAGAAAATGGACCTGAATTATTTTTGCACAGTATTGCAAAAAGATCATTGTTTGATGCCCCGCCTGCCGAGAAGAAAAAAGAAAAATCCCTTAAAAAAAGGAAACAAACAACTCCTTGTTCGTTAGGCTCTACAACTATGATTGAACGATCAAGGTACTTAAGTCATATCTTTTTAATATTAGTTTGATAACAATATCACTTTTTAGCGTTACTGCAGAAATCACTGTGCCGGAGGAACCGTTTTTAGGAGCTTCGACATCACAAGAACATGTTCCCACTTCAGTGGCTGACGTACCAGTAGCGTTGAAAACAAATGCAGCTTTAGAAGCAGAAATATATTTTTTAAAGCAAGAAAATGAGGACTTAAGTAGGAGAGTTACATATGTGTCACTTAGGTTTAATTATGAAAATATTCAGGGTAATGATAAACTTATTGTTTTGTACACTGGTCTCAACAAAAAAATTTTTGAGGCATTATTTAATTTTATTAAAGACATACCAATCACTTATTATTTAGGTTGGAATGTAGATAAAATAACTAAAATTGATCAACTTCTGTTATTGCTAATGAAACTAAGGCTTAATTGTCCTCATCTGGATTTAGCTGAAAGGTTTGCAATTTCACAAAGCTCTGTTACAAATGTTGTCCTAACTTATGTTCATGTATTGTATGAATTGTTGTATAATCAACTTATGGCAACTATACCGTCACGTAAAAAAAATAAGTCATGTTTACCTACTTGTTTTAGCAATTTCACAAACTGTAGGATAGTTTTAGATTGCACAGAGATTTTTACAGTGGTTGCAAGAAAGTCTATGAAAACACAAAGACTTACTTATAGTAATTACAAGCACCATAACACATATAAAGGTTTAATAGGTGTAGCTCCGAATGGTGTAATAACTTATGTGAGTGACCTATATGTAGGATCAACATCAGACAAGAAAATTGTTCAAGATTGCGGCATTTTAAAAGCTTTCGAAGCTGGGGACCTAATATTAGCCGATAAGGGATTTTTAATTCAAGATGTCTTACCAGCTGGTGTAAGCTTAAATATTCCACCATTCTTGACAAGTCCCCAGTTTACTCCTCAGCAAGTAAAATGCACTGAAAATATAGCACGTGCCAGAATTCATGTGGAAAGATCTATACGCCGTATGAAATGTTACCACATTTTGAATTTTATGCCAGAGTCTCTGTGTGCTTATGGTAATATAGTTTTTAAAACCGTAGCAGCTTTAAGTAACTTCCAATACCCCCTAATTAAAGAGATTGAGGAACTCTTTAGCGATGATCAGAACTGAGGTATTTTACTTTTTGCCTCTTGTAATTTTCTGATAAATTTAATAGTTTTTAAGAAAAAATTTTTAGTTATTTTAGTGACCTAATAAGCATCTAGTAGGTTCGTGTATTTATTATTTTCATTTATTTATATTTGTAGCTTGAGTTAGTGTATTTTAATATTGTATAAATGTTATTTGTGGCATTGTTTTAATTTTCTTTTTTCTTTTTGGGATTGTCTGTCATATTGTATCGTTTTTGAATTTACAAAATAACAAATTAACCAGTATATTGCTGGGGAAAAAACCTCGACGTCTGACTTACGTCAAAGGAGTAGTTAGAGGCTGCTTTTTGAAAAACGATGTAAATAAATATAAAAATATAAATTACGTTTAGCTAACGTTTCGGAAAGTGGTCTGTTTCCTTTCTCAAGGCTTAAAAAATGTTATGAGCTGTGTATAATAAATACACAGTGCACATTTTTTAAGCTTAAAAAATGTGCGCTGTATATTATACATAGTGCACAACATTTTTTAAGCTTTGAGAAAGGAAATAGACTACTTTCCGAAACGTTAGCTAAACGCAATTTTTATTTTTATTTACATTGTTTTTCAAAAAGCAGGCTCTAACTACTACTTTGACGTAAGTCACAGGCGTCGAGGTTTTTCCCAGTAATATACTGGTTAATTTGTTATTTTTATTTCCTGCATTATTTATATTTTTTGTAGTTATTGTGAAATTTTTTGTATCTGTTGGGTATTAATTAAATAAATAAATTATGTTTACAATTTATTTTGAAATATTTGGTATATATTTACATAAATAAAAGCTTTTTAATATATCCAGATTACTTATCCACTCGGAATCCTTTTTAATCTCAAACACATCGGTGTGACGAGGTGTCCATACCACAAAGTGACACCTAGTACGGCCAGTCAGATACATTTGTCCCTGGACTTGATGATAATAATTTTGGTTACCATTTATAACTAATTCCTGATTTTCATCATAATAATAAAAATATGTCTGGTCCTTTAGGGCATCACGTAAATTGTCCACATCTCTGTATTTCAACAACAGCATCTGAACCAACTAGTCCATCAGGGCTTGCCGCCAAAATACCAGATGAATCCAACCTACATGTAAAAAAACAAAGGCTCTGTGGGTTACACTTTACAATAACTTGGTAAAGTACACAACTGTTCTTACATCTTGTTTATTTCATTTTACTCACCACAAGCCTGTTTGTTCAATGGTGACGTTTTCAACCAATGAAAAGTCCTTTAGGGCTTCTTGTTCATGAACCTTTCCCCACTGGACAGCAGCAATCCTTTCGAGGCTATAGCCTTCAGCGAGAGTTTTAAATAAAGATGGTGGAAACCGATTTCTTTTACAGGCTGACAATACCATCCCAAATCTACTGGCTGTCAACCTGTGTTTCCTGGCTACATGCCAATTGTCATTATTATGCTGCCCACGTGTAATTTTTTCAATGTTACAAATTATTTCTTGTGATACTGCACACTTTTCAGCGATAAACTGTCTTTTGTCATTTGAGCTGATGTATTCTGGACTTTGCAAAACTGCCTCAATATCTGGAATTATCAAGACAGCTTCTTGGGTGACCTCAGGTCTGAGAAGCCAAGCAAATCCCACAACATTTGTGTTTCCCAAATCATTACGAAGCTGAGTAATTTCGCTCTCAGTAGCACATCGTTTAACTGCTTTATATGCCTTCTTGAGTTGGTGGACGTCTTTTAACTTTATTGCATTTTCTTCATCATCAGGCTTTCTACGAGGAGCACTCCACTGGCAATGTATATCAGTCGCACTGATATTATAATGTGCATAATAAAGCACAGCTGCCATATGGTGGCAGGAAACAGTACCCCTTGGGCAAGTGCAATATGCATCGTTTACGCCCTCCTCAAGATCAAATTTTATCTAAACAAACAAATTACATTAGTGCTTTCATTAAAACATTCTTGGAAACACGAACCTCAACAATGTAATTATGCTTTTTCATACTAGCCTTGACCTCAGCATTAATCATAATTGGTTGCACTTTCCCATCAAACACAAATTTAACCACATGTCCACTTCCATAGGCATTTTCGCCCCGAGCCAAAGGCCTATGAGCATCACCAAAAAATTGGGCTATAAGATGGAACTTTATAACATGTTTCTCCGCCACTAAAATGGATTATTTTATCGTTTGTTTAATTGATGTTTTGTTTTACTTACTTGAATGAAACACTGATAAAAATAACAACATCGAAATAGTTCCAATTTTTAGCCTAAACGTACAATTATTCTGCAAAAAATGTGAGGTTAGGATACAATTAATTTAGATTTATCCTGTAACTTACCAAAATTTTCACAAAAATTATAGTGCAATGATGTATTTCACACATATATACTCTTTCATAAACAAAACAATAAACAACAATAACACTATGAAAAACAAAATAAACAATTCGATGAAGCTACACTTATAAACAAGGATTGTTTGGATTCATGTGCCTGACCTTTCTCAATAAAGATGGCGAAAATACGTCACCACTAATTCTGCGTATTATTATTTTATTTTTATATGCGTTTACAGGTTGTTCTGTGTAAGGCATTGTAAAAACTGGATCTTCTTGTGCTGTGTGTTTGGTCGTCTATGTCCATCATTTCTTCCAATAGTTGTGGTTGTGGTTCTGTACCTTCTGCGAGTACATTTTCAATTATTTCGTCAAGTTCATTTTGTCTACCTGAGGTTGAGTGCTTATATTATCTATATTGTCATTTGTTGTGTCATTGGCATTGCATTCCTCAATTTTGATTCGACTTAATGCATCTGCTACTTTGTTATGTGAGCCTGGCTTATATTTTATTATATAATCATACTCTTCTAATTTTAATTTCCAACGGACCAACTTTGAATTAGGTTCTTTTAAAGAAAATAATCACTGTAATGGTCTGTGGTCTGTGTGAATTATAAATTTATTTCCATATAGGTATGGTCTGAATTGCTTTACTAACCATACGATCGATAAAATTTCTTTTTCAATTGTAGAGTAATTAATTTCCGCGTCATTTAGTGTTCTGGATGCGAAGGAAATTGGTTTTTCATTTTGACTGAGAAATGAGCCAATGGCAAAGTTCGATGCGTCAGTAGTTAATTCAAATGATTTTGAAAAGTCTGGGTATGCTAATATGGGACTATTAGTTAATAGTTGTTTGCAAGTTTCAAAGCAGTTTATGTAGTCTTTAGTAAGAATGATTTTTGCATTTTTCTTAAGACATTGTGTTAATGGTTTAGTTATTTTTTCAAAATTATTAATAAATTTTCTATAGTAACCAAGTAATCCTAGAAATGCTTTGATTTCTTTTGGAGTTTTTGGAATAGGATATTTTTCTATTGCTTTCATTTTTTCAGGATTTGGTTTAGTCCCGTTCTTTGTGACTATATGCCCCAGAAAAGAAACCTCTTTGCATAAAAATTCTCATTTAACTGATTGTGTCTTTAAACGGTTTTTCCTAAATGTGTCGAAAACTAGTTTTAAATTTTTTATGTGTTCCTCTAATCCATTAGAAAATACGATTACATCGTCCATATATATTAAACATATTTTGTTTTGTAAGTCTTTAAGTATATTATCCATGCATCGTTGAAATGTTGCTGGTGCATTTTTAAGACCAAATGGCATTCGAATATATTCGTAATATCGATTTTCAAATGAAAACGCGGTTTTCTGTGTAGAATTAGGGTGCATTTCTATTTGGAAATCCGGATGCTAAGTCGATAGTTGTAAAATATGAGCATCTGCCTAATTTGTCTAAAATTTCAGTGATATTGGGAATCGGATATTTGTCTTCTATTGTTTTTTCGTTTAATTTTCTGTAGTCAATTACCAATCGCCATTTTTTCTTGCCACTAGCATCAGCTGTTTTTGGAACTATCCAAATTGGTGATGAATAAGGACTTTGAGATGGTCGAATGATATTGTTGTCGAGCATTTCTTTGATCTGCTTTTGCACTTCTTCCTTATGGATGTAACGATAGCTTTTGGTATAAACTGGTGATTCGTCTTTGGTTTTTATTTCATGTTTTACAGAATTCGTAAATGTTAATTTATCCTCTGGTTTTTGAAAAATGTGGCTGTATTGTTTACAAAGATTTATCAACTTTTTCTTTTCTTCTTCATTAAGATGTTTTGTTCTCAATAATGTTTCTATATCAGATTTATTCATATTTTGTGAAGGTGTTGTTATTGAATAATTGTAAATGTCATATTTGTTTAGGTTGGCAAATTTAAGTTTACTATGATCAAAAGTTATTGGAAATGAATTGTAATTGTGAAGTTCAAAGGTTAAAGAATTATTCTGGACTGTAGTGATTGCATTAGGTATATAATATTGTTCATTTGAAATTTCGTCAATGAAAAGATTAGTGTTATTAGGAGATATTGGAGATGAAATTTTTTGTATTTTGTTACTTGGAATAATTGATTTTGGAAGGGTTTTCATTTGATTAAATTGGATATTGAAGTGAATTGGTAAGCAACATTGAGAGTTGCAAAGGATATTGGAATCGATAGAAATATGTAGATTTAACTTTCTTAAGTCTTCAAAACCTATAGCTCCGTCAAAATATTCATGAAAATCGTATATGATGTCTAGAAAGTGTTGAGTATTAAATTCTAGAAAAGCTGGAACATAAGCCTGGATTAGTGGTGATAAATTGTGGACAATATTTTTCTATAATTGATGGTTTGATTATAGTTTTTGTGCTACCTGTATCTATAAGTAATTTTATGGGTGGGTGTTTCAATTGAATATATGGTAGTGGTGATGTTGTAATGTTGTAGCATTCAATTATGTTTGTGGGTTGTCTTGGGGTTCCTCCGTAAAATTTGAATTTTCATTTTCATTTGTGTGTCTATTCTGTTGTGCTGAGTTGTTCCTTGTTGCAAGTCCATTCTTGCGAACTCTTGGAATGTTTCTTCTAATGGGGTAGGAATGCGTTCTCGTTGGTCATAATATGAACAATATTGTGGTGTAACATCAGCTTGTACGTGATTCAATTCTTGTTGTCTCCTGTTGAAGAGTCGATTTACTGTTGAAGTAACCATTGGTGGTGGGTTATAATTTCGTGTTTGCAATGTTCTATTTGTGGTTGATCACTGATAGTTGTCAATTTATTTTGTGCCCAAACATTGTTATTTGTTTGCTGTTGATTATTAGGGTTAGATTGTTTAATTATTTGTTTTGGTTGTTTTTGTTTATATTGTATGGGTATATATATGTTATTGGATGTGTTCACAGTTGTTGTGTATTTATTAAATTGTTCTTCTCTCATAACTATTTTAATTGCATCACTTAATTTTGTAATTTCTTTCGTTCTTATCATTTGTTTCAAATTAAGTGGTAGATTTCTGACATACGTGTCTAATGCTAATTTTTGAAAAACTGTGTTCATTGCATTTTTAATGGGTTCACTATCATCGGATTGTTTGAGTTTACAAATTAACAGAGATTCGTAATCTTGTATTTTATTACCGATTGAGAATATTGTGTCTTTTTTCGGATTGAATTTTAGATGAATTAATTCTGTTTGAAGAGTTGGCAAATCCCTCGCGTCGCCGAATGTATCAATTAGAATTTTTTTTATTGTTGCCCAATCTTTAGCGTCTCTTCTAGCTGAAACATTTATTTGTGCTTGTCCATAAAGTTTTTTTCGAATGACTCTTAAAACAAATTTATTTTGAAGTTCATTGTTTCCTGTGCCATAAGTAGCATGTAATTCATCACACGATGATGTTAAAAGAGATGCCCTGCCATCAAATCTAGGAATGACATCAATGTGCATTTTAAAGTATTGAACATTAATAGTGACATCTGCGTCAGTCTTTTTAGTTTTGAAAAATATGAAAGTTACCTTTTACAGTCGAAAAGTAGTAACAAATTCAATTTTTGTTCTTAACTATTGATTAAACTTGATAAACAGTCAGGTTTTAATCGAAATTCTGATATCCAGTCAAAATTTCCGAAAAAGTCTTAATTATGATTGAAATTTTTGATAAACAGTCAAGAAAAGTCAATCGTGAATTGCAATAATTCCAAAATTATCTATGAGTAATTCTTTCTGATAATTAGTCAAAAAATTACTCGCGAATTGAAATAATTCCTGGAATTACACACCAATCAATGAATAAACCAAAAGGAAAGGTAAAACAAGGACTTACTAGTTAACTCCTTGAAGAATTATAGGCCTCTTGTTTTCTTTGTTGACCACTGGTTCCAATCCACAAATTTTCTGAAGACCAAAAGTTTTCGTATTCGTCGAAATTTTCTGGCAAAAATTCTCCTGGAGGGTCCTGAGATTCACAATGCCAAACTTCAATGCAATAGAACCGACTGCGCCAATTATGCTGGGTCGTGGGAGCCAAACACTATGAATTTATTTGAGAGCTTTTTATTAACTAGTATTGTACAATACTTTCACTTATTGATGTTTACTTAACAACGATTAATGTAGAACTGTCTTCTTGTATAACCGATTCCGTATTTATACAATTTTACTATCAGGATTGCGGTTATCGGAATGTTGTTTATTTTTGATAAAAAGGTCGGAGAAATCTATAACATTAATATGTTATGCTTAAATATAAATTAGAATTAATAAAAATATAGAAAGTAGGTATATGGTAATGTCTATAACTAAAGTGAACAGACAATTGTGGATGCTCCAATAACCCAAAAAAAGAAATTATGAAAAACTATTTTGTCTTTTCTGGAAGAATTAAGGGCAGATGAATATAAATTTAAGAACTTTACACGAATGGGCTCTGCTTCTTTTGATTATCTATTGCAATTGATATCCAATCGAATCAGGAAAAAAGATACAAATTGGAGACGAAGCATATCACCAGCAGAGAGATTATTAATTACTTTAAGGTAAGAATTTATCGAGATAATTAATATTACATTTAATGATTTTCATATGAATCGTAATTAATCGGATTATTGTATGATGAGGTAGTTGGTATATTTGGACCAATTACTGGCTGTAGGATTCTTTCGGTGTACTGTTGTCTCTCTGAGGAAGCAGGAGATGGACTAGAGTAAAAAATTGGTGTAAGGGAAGAACTTCTATTCCGTTCATTTTCCTCTTCATCTAAGAACTTCATTTTCACTTCATGCAGAGACTGAAGAGAACTGTTGGCACTGTGTTGTTGGTATTGGGACATGCGCACAGACAAATGTTTCGTTATTAAACAAGGGTGGAGCGATCGACATCGAACTGATTGTGACTAAATGCGATTAAACGTGCTTTAAGGCACGCGACTAATAAATGTGCATTTTCTGATAATTGAATTTACATTGAAATAACCACATCGAGCTTGTTTAGACAAAAACGTTTTTGACTAAAACTGTTTTGTTCGATATGTGTGCGGCCGGCCTAACTAAAACTTGAGGCGAGATTTTATCCCCCGGAAAGCGGGAGGCGGAAATTGTAAATGTTTGAATCGTATTATCAATAAACGCTAATCTAAGTCCTCCGGCTCGCCGTTCTTAAGCGAAATCAGGATCCAGGTGCGCCGCGCCTAGGTACGATTCTACAAGTGCTCGATGGAAGTAAGCATAAAATAATAAGGAGTCACGGTTTTGATCAGCTCTATCACTGCGTATATCCCGCGGATTAGCGACAGGTGAGTGGTGCAGTACTTGTACATGTCTATGCAGAAGGCAAAACTTACAGTTAACAAACTATATAGAACAATAGAACCGAAACACTAGTAGTACAGCTTCAAACAAAAATGCACAGCCTCCACCAGCATGAAGTACTTGGGGGAGCTTCGCAGTTCCACGGTTGTCGTACCTGGACGCTTACACCCTTTACCTGGCGTACCTGAAAAGGTGGGACAGAGAGAGGAGCTGTAGTTGCACCTGCCGACGAGCAAGGCGTACCTTCGAGTATTCGTGCAATAGATACCCTGAATTGTTTTCAACTGCCAATGATTAATGACTGTAGTAGTTTGGGCGCGAATGAATAATTAACTACGTAAATAACTTTAATGAAAGTAAATTGCAGGTCGAAAATTACTGGGTCAAAGCAAAGTAAAAGAGAAGGACGCTGGTAACTCGATCAGTGTGCCAAGTGCAGTGGATCAACCATCAGCAACTACCTGTAGCAGGAAGCTTAATAGGTGTCCTGTACTTGCGACAGGTGAATGATTATCCCCAAGTCCGTGCCAACTGCTTAGTGCAATTGATAGCGCGGTTTAATTAGAAAAGAGCAACGGAGATTTTATGATAATTGAAAACGAAAACGAAAGAAGTTATTTATTTAATTCGTAATTTTAGAATTTTAATGGCGGACTAGCTGGTCAGCTAAGAGTCCTTTTTTGAGGGAGGCGGAGCTTCCGCGGCGCACAACAACTTTGCGTTTCTCGTGTCTTTCGCCAGGTGAAGGGCGCGCAGGATATGTTAATGGCGGCCCAACAACTCGCCGTAATTTAAATAATTTTGTATAAAAATTAACCTAAGTAAATGCCGACTTTCTGCAGTTTCGCGATTGCGTTCCTCCCACTAGCTTTTGACTTGGGACCTACTGTTCCACATTCAGTGCCACTGATTAGGCTTGTAATTAGTTTAGATGCTTCACGTCCTCTAACCCGACAGACAACACTACACACAACCCTTTAAAATGGCGGCTTTGAAGCGTCCTTAATTTTTTGAAAAAATTTAATTTTAAATTATAATGAATGCACATTTTTCATGATTTTTTCTGCAATTAGCCTGAAGGACTAATACTTTACCTCGAGGTTCCCGTAATTCTCTTGACAACCATAGAGAGCCGGGGCCGGCTTAAGTTTTATGACAGTCTTTATTTCTAAAGCAGAGGTCTATGATGTCTATTATACTTTTTTGGGTCGACTACAAGTCTCCCTTTCGTCTCACTAATTTTTTTATCAACACAATAAAGCAGTTAAAAATAATCAAAGAAAATAAGAACACAAAGGATATGGATCCGCGCTCAAGGAGCTCGCTTCGCTGGTCCACCTGTGATAGGTATAGACTAGAATTGACTTCTATAAATGACAAGTAGCTAAGTCAACAGGTGGGTGTAACAAAAACGGTTCGCCTGAAGTCGGCTCGATGGCGTCGAATATTCTAAAACTCTTACTCGTTTCCAGCGATGTAAGTCCCGGAAGAATTTTCACTCATAAACACCTAGAATCACTCACTGATTTTTAGTAAAATCCGAAGGGGGGGGGGGGTCGATGAGGTTTGGTTTAATCTAATTAAATTAAATGAAAAAATGATGACTCTTTGTCTGATAACGAAAACCCTAAGTGGACCTTGTGGTAGCAAACGACACTAAGAAAATGATTAATCAACATGAATTTACACAATTTTAACACAAAAAACTAAATTCGCGATGCGTCGAGCACTCCTTATACAAGGAAGTGCGAACTCGATGAGGATACGAAAATAACTAACAGAGCGTTTTTCTTTTGTTTCGTAGGTCCAGCTCCGTAGCTTGATCCTGTCTTGGGCAGTTTCCGGTTATTTGTTTGGCTCCGAGAGACCCTTGAGTACTAGTCATGTAGGCACTTTGCAGATAATTAGGATTCTTGCGTAATTTTGATGTTAATAAAATTTATGCGCGAACCACACCGCGTGCCGCGGGAGAGGTCGCGTCCTCTGTAAGAGGCTTTCTGCTAGCCCCATGCCAATTTTCGCCTCTACACTGCTAGCGGTTTGACCGTAATGAAATTTTAATGAATCATTGCTCAAATTTTGTGAAGATGCAACATTAAGTGCAGTACAATCTGAAACAAAAAGTACACTAGTGAAGAAGGGTGTTTTGGCAAACTCTTCCGGATTTACCCGTGAAAGTCAAGAAGTAGTTAGAGGCCCTACATAAATTACGTAACACCCTCTTTATTCTTGACTCTCCCTCCCCCCCATGTAACGCTCTGTAACGTTCTGATCGACCCCCCCCTACAAAATTACGTAATGCCAGTTTGATGCCCTCCCACTAAAAATAACAAACTTTTCATTTAAAAATTATTTATTGAGAAAATAAATAGTTTGATCGGACAATATTGTATCCGTCTTGAGTTGCGTAATGTAACATAATAGCCCCTCCCCCCCAAAAACGCTAAATAATTCCAATCGCAACCCCATCCCCCTAACTTTGTTACGTAATTTATGGAAGGCCCGTTATCTTTGAGGCTCTAATATTTTTTAGCACATTTTTGTACCTCTCTTCTATAAAAAAGCGCAAGGCAACGAAACAATCATTATCTTAGGATAAGTATAGAGAATATTATATTCAAATACTTTGTTAATATACTGTGTGTTCCCGGATGGACCTAACGATACGTGTAATTTTCCTTATTTCGCATGTTAAGAGAAAAGTCATTCTTCATAAAAAGTTTTGCTTACCGTGAAAAGTCATTAGCCGTACTCAGACTTTCAAAATAACATTCAGGGTGGTTAGCAAATAAGTAATTGTGAATTTGTGCCAAGAGTAAAGTATTAGTTTTCTGAGAGGAATATAAAAATGTTACTGAAAGAAGTTGTTTCTAATGTTAATAGTAGTCCAGATATGAAATTTGAACGTCGTATCTCAAAGTTGATATTTTCGCAAAAATATGATTTTTTCTCTTAAAATACGAAATAAGGAAAATTACAAGTATAGTTAGGTTCATCTGGGGATACACTGTACAGAGAAGTAATATACAAGAAATCAATTTTAGGAAATAAGATATATAAAATTCATAGAAACTACTATTTACCAGTTTTAGGTGTGAACTCCACAATAATATTTTCTCGAACTAGATGCATAGCTGTTTATGAGTTGTAATCATCATTGATGGAGGAAGAACAAACTTTTTCAGATGACGAATTAACCACAACATTATTAGCAGCACCACTCTCGACAACTTCCCAACGTGTAGTATTATATTTTCAATCCGTTTATTGGTTAGCTTCATGATCAATTTCGAGCGTTGAGACATTATTGAATAAAATACTGTAGGTATAACCTAAAAAATATTTGGCTTGTCATTTTACCAAAATGTTGAACTAATATTGGAGGAAAGGTGTCACAACTTGAAATGTGAGATTGTAAACAGTTTTAGATCAAAAAATGTATGTACAAAATATGTAGAAAAACGTCACATCCTCAAATGTGGCGTTACATGAATTCATAAAAATTGTTAAATTATGAAGAAAAATGACATATCTCCAAATGTGAGGTTACAATGTTACATTACCATTGGGCTTTACAAAAAATTACAATAAATAGTACCGGTTAGGGTAACAAATAATGCAATTCAGAGAAAACACAAATGATAAGTGCGAACGGCTAACTGATCTTGTGGGAGAGCTGGGATATCGTGAGTTCTTGTTTATTTTTAGTGAGTGAGAGGTAGAATCAATATTCTCAGAATAACCCACCAAACCAGTTTGTTTTGTTATTCAGCTTAGAAAAAGTTGTTAATCGAGGGCGCCATCCACAGAAAAATTGAAGTTATTGCTAACCCCTTAAATAACAAAACTGACCGCCGTGGATAGATCTGATCGTGACAGACAGACACAAACAAATATAATAAAAAATTAAATTTTTAAGATAAAATCACAATTTATTAACACATTTTAAAATTTATCAAAATTGGTTGAACAAAATGTGTAAATATCAACAAAAATAAATAAATCTTCAGATCAGGAAATATTCTTACTTATTAAATAATTTATAAAGAATATAAAACGTTGAACAAACTTTATTTAATAAATGTGTGCAATGAAATATTAAAATACCAGATCTTAAAAAAGAAATTACTAAATTTAACACTTGATAAACTTGATTCTCAATTTAAATGTTCGATGTAAAGTGATAAAAATAAATGTCTGTATGCAATAACACAATATAGCAACAAATGAAAAATTACACTTTCTCACCGATCCTTTACAAAGTTGGAAACATGGTGACGGTTCCTGATGAGCACGTGTAGTCCTTGACAGCGGTCCCCTTAAACATAAGTGGCCTCTGTACTCGATATGATATCTGGATAACCTGGATTAACGATAGAGTTTTGCTTCTGGTAACTTGACTAGACTATATAAATCTCTCCTACAGATGACTAAACTTGACTGAATTACTGGACTATATGACTGGACTCTTGTAGTTATTTAACCAAATAAACCCAAAACTAAACTGTATGGTTTCCTACTTTTATGACATTATCTTCTGAATTATAGTTGTACCAAAATTGATTAACTTGCGGATTAAACACTGGGCAAGACTCTTAACTTGAAATGTATTTACTCGAAAATCAGCAAATGTAATTCAATAAATGTAATTCATTAAGTAAATCAAAAAATTAATTTATTATAAATAAATTTCAGCAAAACTCCTTTTTCTAGATGATCACTAAGAAAAATGTTGATAACACAAAAGCAGACACAGTGTGTCTAATTAATTATCAAACTAAGGAGTGACTTGACGCTACTGATACAGAACTGAAAAATGGCTGTTCGGACCAGTCCGTCTGCTAGAAATATACTAGTCCCCTACACGTATGTGAGTCCAGGTGGGATAAAGAGGTCCCACGCAACCTATAATACGCTTTGCTATATTTAGTGTCAGATTGTCGAAAGGCGCAAGAAATCGTAGAAACGTATTTAAGTAGATTTGGCCTGTGTGTTTAAGCGGGCCGGTGACAGAACTATAACATATAAAATAAACAGATGTTAAAATTACAAATATACAAATAGATATGATCTTAAATCTAAGTACATTGCTCTGAATAATTCAATGTCTGGGCATTAATTACAAAAGATGGTAGATATTAGTACAGTACAACTCAGATAATGTACGTGATTTATTAGAAAATAATAAAAATGCGTAATATCTCCAAATGAACGCAACAACAACATAGCCTTAAATCAAATAAAAATGTGTAAAATGTGCAGAAAAATGGCATATCTCGAAAAGTGACGTTTTATAATAAATGAGACCAATTAAAATACACTTACCTTTTTTGCTCAAAAACGACACAACTTAAAATAAGGCGTCTTTCTATAAAAATTTAAGCGCACATAACATACCACCACGAGTAGTTTAACTAACAACTGTCATTATTCCATAAAACATCACAGTAATATTGGTAAATGGAAAAGCGACACTAATGCCCTCTCGTGACTAAAGGGCGGAACTACAATTGTATCATTTTTCCACGTAAAAGTATTAGGTCTTTCGAGTTGATTTTAACGAATTATCCCGAAAATGGTAATTTTTCAGGACCGTATTTTTTAAAAATATTCGGTCTTCTGCATCCATCATCGTAGATAATATAGACCACAAAGATAATTTTTCTGTTCCGACAGTGTGGACACCAATTTCAGTGAAAGAACCTCAGGGAATTTTTCTGTTTTGTTTTTTTTTTTCCTTAAATTCGTTTTAGTTTCGTGTAGTATGGCAACTTGCAAATCATCATCAAACGTATTCCTGTATTCTACTTCAAATAGTTTATCTTTTTTAGACAACATATTTTTCACCCTCGTGTAAAAAATCGACTGATAATTAAGTTTGAATGATTTGGGTGCGTAATTATAATAATCAGCTGGTTGCAGTTGCATTATACGAAATTTTATTTTATGATGTTCCTACTAGTCGCTGCCCAGGTTCCAGTATAGGGAGTCAAAATAAAATACTACATACTACTACAATTTGCATGTTTCGTTCAGTGTAGAGGCTAAAAATTCTGTACCTGAAACAATTTCTTCACCCTGTTATTATTAGAATTTCGCCTGAGTTGTTTATTTGTGTAAAATATTTGGTCTCCTTGTGTAGGTAATTCTTCGTCCTTAGCTACCTGTATGGCTTCACTTAATTTGCTGTAATTTCGCGCCTTTACTACGGTTCTTAAGTCCCTATTTCGTAAACCATTTGCAAAAGCGCTAATCGCCAGTTTTTCATTTACCTCGTTTAAAATTTGAACTGCATCTTCCTTGCCCTCGCTTTGTGTTATGGTAAGGTTTACAAGTAGATCTTCAATTAAACTACCGAATTCATCTATAGTTTTATTACCCTGTTTTGCGTTATTTAATTTTGAGGATAATGCTGGTGCCGATTTTTTGGTTATAAAATGTTTTCTTAAGTCAATAATCAGAGCTGCGTTAGATCCGTACGTTTTCGCATTTTGTGATAATCTAGTTTTTAAAATATATGTTGTGGTTTAACATATCATCATATAATTCGATGGCATCGATTAGTTGTTTGGTTACATTTTCGTTA
Organism: Rutpela maculata; assembly: GCA_936432065.2. NCBI lineage: Eukaryota > Metazoa > Arthropoda > Insecta > Coleoptera > Cerambycidae > Rutpela > Rutpela maculata. The sequence goes on from OW386292.2 coordinate 87,832,771, forward strand.
CAGTTCATCACAGGCAATAAAGTTGCGGCGGTTTTCAAATCAAAATTTTCCGCCATTTTGCCGTCGTTCGAACAATCTGAGTCAGTGGAATCTGAATTTGACTGAATGTTAGCGTTAATTGAGTATAAATCTTGATTCACCGTTTCAGGTTGCTCTGAGCGAGACAATGCCTTTCTTTCATCTAAAATTTCATTAATAGCCTCTAAATATTTGTTTATAGCATCTGCAAACCCCTTAATTTCATCTTTTACTTTTATATCTAACTTAGATTTATTACATATATCCTTTAACTTAAAAAAATCACTTCTTAGTTTATCTAATTTTCTACACTTACGGTTTATCACTATAATGTCTTTTCTTCTTGCACTATTGTCCTTATTAATATTTCGATAAAATACCTTTAGTTCATACAATAAATATCTAAATTCATTTCCATCGGACATTTAGCTTAGTTACTCCAATTCTAGCTCCATACCAGTAAATAATTATTATTATTACTATGTCCTAATAGTCACCCTAAAAACCTTTAAAAAAATTCGGATGTCTCCTTAAGCAATCTCCTGGCTTCTGGTAATTTCTGTTCTTATCTTCTTTTCCAATCTTTTTTACATCTTCCAAAGCAGTAAACCATTATTATTATACAACTTATTATAATTACTGTGACTTCCATGACAAGTTTTATTAAAAATCCATTTCCAGTTCCAACTGTATTGCCTCCACTATTCCCAGCCTGTGCGATAATAACTTCTTCCTTTGACTGAGAACTTCCCATTTTTCTTTTGTGGTTTTTAATTTAGTTTATTTCCCTTATACTGTTTGCAGGATCGCCATATGATGTTCTTACTAGTCGCTGTCCAGGTTCCAGTATAGGGAGTCGAAGTAAAATACTACATATCCATAATCTAATTATATTACGTTTTCTTAATATACATTTCTTTCTTGACTCGCGTTCTAAATTATATTAATCTTTATTTTGTCGAAACAATCGTTTCCAGTCTAAAGCAAATTGCCAGTCGGCAGATTTGCCATGTTATTGTTAATCGCAAATTAAATAGAACAATAACAACTAACTTACAGGGTGTCCTAAAAGTATAATTTACAATAAAATAATTTATTATATTAGACCATCACAATTTTACCGTTAGGTAATATTAAAATCCTTGTATGGGCTTCAATACCACTATGAGCTGAATCCATTTCCTGCAAATTGCCATGTCCAGGTTCTGAAAACTTCTGCCCTATTATCATTACATTTTTACTTTCAGGGGAGTTTAAAAAATTTTGAAGTACAAATGACATTATGCTGTTTTTATTCTAAGGGACGCATATATTTGAATACGGAATTATTTTTGTCGTCTTTAATATCGTTCAGCATTTCAATTAAAATTCGTAGAAGGGCATTAGCTAAATCTACTGCACCTCTTCCAGTATTGCTTTCATTCCAAATGACACAGTATACCGTTTTATTGAGGTTGCAATGATCTGTAAAATTGTAACAATGTAGTTTTTGATGGTGATAACAATTGACTTAGGTACACGGAAAAAAGCTCCACTGATTACAAGATGAATAGACTTTATCCAAGAATGTCTTAGTTTCACTATTCCTCAAATAAAATAATACTTACTTCGAGTATTATGTTATTCTTAAATAATGAGATTAGCTTGTTCTCCATTTAAGAATAAGCCGTTATTGAATCGAGGAAAGCGTAGTGGTTGTTTTAAGATGCAGATAGATCTCGTTCTAAGTATATCTTATTCTTATTTCAATGATGCTACATATTTACTATAATACTTTCATTATTTGAAAAGAGTTTATATTTAGATTATATCAATTTTAGCTATAATTAAAATAAATTCAGGCGTAACCCTACAGGAGTATATAGAATATTTGTTTAAAAACATGCAATATTTGATTTCAATGAAATAAAAACTTTGTAATAAATGCTAATTTCAAGTAGTGCCAAAGGCTTGATTTAAAAATATGTTACAGTTTGATTTAAGAATATGTATTTTCTTCAATGTTTCGAATCAAGAACATATTATTTATATACAGTATGTCCCATTTTTCACGGTAACACCCTCGTAGCTTAGTTATTACTCATCCAATTTTAACCAAATTTGAATCGATATCAAAAGACCTTTACTATATCTTTTTTGTGTAAAACAAAACTGATTTCAGCCATTGACGCGTCAATAGGACTTCAAAAAATAGTAAATTTTAAACCATTATTCGAAAAAAAAACAATTTAAAATAATAAAGCTCCACCAATTGTTTATAACAATTTGTTTATTTAAAAATAATGAAAATAGAAAATAACAATTTTTTCAATAGCACCATCAGAAAGAGCATGCGAAATTATAACTTTTCGTTCCTTAATAGGTATTAATTTTTTATACTTTATAAAGAAAAAAATACATTTCAACTCTTATTTTTTTAAGAAGAAAATCAAGGAACCTGATTTGAATTTTTAAAAGCCCCATCGAGTGCTGAAAAAACATTATTGAAAGTGTATATGTTTTGAATTAATTTAAATATTTTTAAACTTCATTATTATTATTATAGCCAGGCCTCTTGGAAAGTGCCGAAGAACGATAATTATTACGTTTGCGTACGGGTAGCTGTAGAACCTAAACTATGATGGATGCCCTTGCAGACTTTTTTCTGGAAAATTCGATGGTCTACAAAACCACTTATGTTGAATCTATTACCGTTTGCGCTACGTAAGCGACGAAAGGTTAAAAATCACTATCCTCTAATTCTTAACAATTTTCGTATAACTTTTTAAACAAATTCGATGACCTTAAAAGTACTCACAAATACTTTTCCTATCGAGCTGAATCGAATGGCTCCAAGAAATAACGTTTTCAAGCACCGGGAAATTAATGCAAGTGGTTTTACCAAGGTAAAAGAAAGCCGCACATGTCTTGTTTATCTTAACTTCCAAATGTCTCTTCCAATTGAGAGTGCGATCAAGTATGACCCCCAGGTACTTGACCTCACTCGCTAAGTGGAGTTGACTGCCCGATGATTTGGGCATTTTCATATTTGGTAGTTTCCTTTTCTGGGTGAATAGTACTAGCTCAGTTTTCTGGGGGTTAACCGAGAGAAAGTGTTCTGTGCACCAATTATCGACCAACTTGTTTGCATAAGTTCGCATAGCAAGCCCTCAAAGTTTCCATTTAGCAAGATGGTAATGTCATCTGCGTAACCTATTGTGAAGAAAGAGTTATTGAGGCGGTGTAAGAGGCTGTCGGCGACCATAACCCACAGTAGGGGGATAGGACGCCACCCTGTGGACAGCCTCTATTGACCATTCCTCTAGTCTCTATGTTCCCCACATTTATTCGGACGGCTCTCCATTTGAGCATGTGTGTTATCCATTCACTAAGTGTGTTGGGAACACCATGCGTTTGGAGGGCTATCCCTATACTCTCGAAGGTTGTTTTATCAAAAGCACCTTCAATATCAATAAACGCTCCCAGGGTAGACATTTTCATATCCGCCGATCTCTCGATACGAGATACCACGGAGTGAAGTGCCGATTCTGTTGATTTCCCTGGGATGTAAGCGTGTTGATTTGGATGCAGTGGATGTAAAACTAACACTATCTCTAATTTCTCGATCACACAGTCTCTCCAGACATTTCAATAGGAAGGAGGAGAGGCTGATGGGCCGATATGATTTTGGTAGGGAGTAATCCGTACGTCCTGGTTTGGGTATGAATATTACCTTTATTTCCCTCCACTTCACCGGGGTGTATTTAAAAGCAATGCACGCCCGGTAAATATGCACCAGGTGGTGATGTATGTATTCCAGCCCCCACTGGAGTAGAGCTGGAAAGACACCGTCTATACCTGGTGATTTAAAGGGCAGGAAGGTGTTGATCGCCCAGGCTACTTTTGCGTCGTCCACTGTCCCATTCGCAACCTCCCAGTCAGCTGCAGTAGCGACTGGGTGAGGTACGTTGGGCCAGTCCATACAGGACGACACAGTGCTGCCTGGAAACATTGTTTTTAGCAGGAGTTCAGAAGTTTCAGAGAGGTTGGTTGTAAAGGAGCCATCCTCTCGTTTCATGAGTCCTGGTTGTTGTTGAGGATCTTTGGAGAGTATCTTATTGAGCCGAGCTGCTGAGGCAGTAGATGCAACCCCGCTACAAAAAGATCTCCATGACGCTCTTCGACTTTCGCGAATGGTCTTTTTGTACAGCCTTTGACTGTTCTTGTATGCCTCCCAGTCTTCGGCACTTTTAGACTCCATCGCTTTATTGACAAGTTTTCTTGTCTTCTTTCTCAGCCGGTCGAGTTCTTTGCTCCACCAGGATGTTGCATGCCCCGTTCCGACTTCTCTTAAGGGACAAGAGTCCTCATAACTTGAAACGAGGGCTTCCTGTAACTTAACCACGTTACTATCAATATCCTCTACCGTCTGACTGCGCGAGGTAACGAAAGTAGCTTCGCTGCCTCGGTTGAGATATATCACACATCAGACAAAACAAAACACTATTCACTGTTAAATGATTCTCCATTAACTGCACACAACACAACGAAAGCGGCAGGCGCTATGATAGAGGCCCGTCGACGCATGTGCAGAAAATAACATTTAAGAATAAGTGTATTTGAAGTAAATCGAATATTGAACCTTTTGGGTCAAGAATTATATAGTTCTCTATCAAGAATACTTTTTAATTAGCTTGAATTAAACTCTTCTCTTGAATATCAATTTTAATCTTAACTTAAATATAAAATATTCTACCTGAATAGAATGATGCTTGGAAGTCAACACCATATAAATATTTGATAGAAATATCGACTATTATTTAACCTAGACTTCTACTCTTGTATGAAATTTAAAATTTCAAGAATAGCATTATTCTTGGAGACAGTATAGGATTTTTTTCCGTGTAGGAAAAACACGGATTCCATATCGAATATCAAAATTGCAATTCGTTTATCTTTATTGCTACGATCACGGTATCTTTCTTCCTTACCTCTTTTCTTGTAAGATAAGCGATTCTGATAAGCCTCAACCTCTTCTGAAGTACTCAATATTTTTTTAAATGCAACACATTTGTCGCAAAGATCTTTTTTCGGTTTGTGAAATCCGATATTGAAATAATAATTGAACATTTTCTCATATACGTGAAATTTAAGAGGCTCGTTGACTTTAAGAAGATACAACTTTACATTTTGGCTAAATTTAAATTGCTTTCCAAATACATTTTCTTGGAAGAAGCTCTACAATAATGCGATTCGATTGTAGGAAATATTCGAATATGATTTCTGATTTCTTCTTTCTTTTCTTCTGGAATGTTTTTTTAATTCTTACCTTCTAGTGGCGATCTTTGGCAATCCAGTTTGCATATTATACACATTTTTATAAATGTAATATAATCTTTGCGCTGTTATATTCAAGGTGTCCAAAAACACGTTCTTACAAATCCTAAATGTTTTTTCATTTACATCAAAGTAATATTCGAACGAAAAAGCCTTTCTTTATGTTGTACCACGCTTTCTAACCTTCGTTTTTTTTAATGATTTTCGTAAAAATGACTTTTCTTTGTATTTGACAGCTTTCAGAATAACTCATTAATCAGTCTTCGTTGTTCTGGACTGATATTTGTAATGCATTTCATTCATTCTTACAACCGTATTTTAAATTTCTTTGTGGGTTAATATTTCCTTTGATATCCGTATACTCTTTACCAGCCTCATGTTTTTCTTTTCTAATATTCATTGCCCATTTGTCCGGATTACGGGACCTTTTTCGGGAAACTTTTTTTTACAAGTTCATGAGTATTGTTTTTAGTTTCGCCTTCAGAGGAAATAAGATTTTCAAGTTCCACATCTTTAGTGAAGGTGTCGTGTCTACTGATTAACGTTTCTAGTTGATCCTTATTTTTCGTGGAAATAAAATGATCCAGCCTCAAACTGGCATGTGTTTGGAGTAATGATAGTACCATCATCTAATTGAATATGCAAAAGTTCTATATTTATATTATTTACAGGGACGTTTGAAATATTTTGAGGGGAATTCTCTGCAAAAATATAATTTTTAACCTTTTCTAATTATATAAATCTATTTTTTGTTTCCATCCTCGGATAATCCCATATCATAAAATATTTCACCCATTATCGTAATAAATATTATATTCAAATAAAGTAATGAATATTCGAAGGTAAACCACTGGGGATTATGCGATATAAAGCTATGATGGTTAGTTGAGACAAAGAGTGTATTATATTGAAAATTTCACACCTCTACTTTTTAACCAATAATATACCTTAATTTTGACTAGTTACCATGGCAATTAAAAAAATTTCCGGAAATTTTTTCGAGGCGCCACGATATTTAAGTGAAAATTTTTTGACAGTTGAAAAGGTAAACATATGATCTACAACCATTCAATAATGTAGATATACCTGTGAATAATGCAAAATTTCTGAATTAACATTATTATTTATTATTCGCTATAAAGTTTCATTAAACAGAAAACACAAATTTGTTAAATTATTATGCATTAACAATTTATAATTCAAAAAACGTAGGATGTACAAACATAGTAAGATTTAGATGTTGCTTGAATTCTAACCCATCCTCTCTTCTTAATGGTGAATAGGAAGGTGACGAATTAATTAGATGTCTGTGTTTTAAGACATATATGTAATATTTTGAAACAATTTTGTTCAAATCTCTTTTACGCAAAAGGCCATATTTACTTGACATCTGCAGCAGACTTTCTTGGATTTTCGTAAACAAACCATTCGACTCTAACGCTTCCTGATCGCAATCTTTCATTAAATTCGTTAAATATATTAATCTTGGATGACATATTTGCGCTTGACTCAACTCTTTGCAGTATTTACATAAATTGTACATTTCAAAGCATTCCATTTTTCTCAAATTGTTTAACGCAAATGCTAACAAGAAATGTTTTATATAAAAATATCTTTGTTTGCTGGTTTACTATACAGTAACTTAATGTAATTTACCAATATAAACCTCATCTGTCAAAAGCATGGCCGCCTATATCACGGCCACCTACTGCAACAAACCATGTTAATATTATATTTTTTAAATTAGAAGTGTTATGGATTACTTTAACAAAAAATACATTTCTACCACCTTTAGTAACCTAAAATTATGAAAGGGCGATAAACTGAACTAATACCCATCTGAGTTTTAGCATTTGGTGTAACTAAAGTTGGTAATTTTTTTTTCTTTAACGAAATATGGTGGATATACCTATATGATTTTTTTAGAATTTATTTCATGTTGAACTAATATCTTCATTGGCAAATCTCTACTGATATCGACTAATAAGCAAAATAATAACGAAATAAATTTAATTACTATAGGTTTTATTAATATTAAAAACACAATTATTATAAATGTTTGTGGGCTGGCTTGAATTGGTGGGTTGAATCTGGGTACTTTCTGTTTTATTTTGCATTGTGCTCTGATCATGATTAAACTTGCTAGTACTTGATGAAATTCTCCTCATGGATTCAATCATCTGATGATGATGTTCAACGTCCAATTGTAAGTAAGGTTTGATTGACTGACTATTACTGTGTCCAGTAATTTTAATGAGCTGTTGTTCACCAACTCCTTCCTTGGACAGTTTCGAAACAGCTGTTGCTCTTGCAGAATGATTAGTTATTTTTACTTTTTTAGTGTCAATTCCTATATCAGAGGCTGCTGATTTAAACCATGAAGATACCATGTTCTTACCAACTGGGCTATTCTTGTAGGGTTTGGTGTTAAGAATAATCTGTCGGTCTGAATAAGATTTCCCCTTTTTTCCATCAACTTCTTAAACAAACGAACCGGACACATTTGTGGATTATCGAAATTTGTAATCAACCATTTACTATCCGACAGTTTTTTAGAACCACCTTGTGTGGTTTTGGAGAATATTGGATTATATTCTATCCGACTTTTTGGGTTTCCGAAATTATCAGTTTCTTCTTTGAAGTATTGGATACACGCAGAATATCCTTCCCCTCCTCTCCATGCCAGCTCATGTGAAACTATTTGAAAAAATTTACGCTGCAATCCATCTGGAGTATTTTCATCCCACATTTCAATAATTTTTTTGTATTCGTCGCTGGTTAAGGCTGAAGCACTCACTTTTCTTTTTAATGGGTCTCTCTGTAATTTTTTGCGCTTAGCATCGCGTGCAGCTCTAGCGGTCGCAAATTCCACATCAGAAAACGGATTAAATTTTATTTTATATTTTTCGTAATAAATTTCTTGTAACTGCTTAGCAGTAGAGTTCCACATCACTTTGACCATACTTTCCTTATAATCTTCAAAATTTTTCTTTTTCATATTAAATGCGTACTCCTCCAGTATAGTAGCCACCTGTACTACACTCATACACTCGTGAATATTATACAACTTTTCTTCACAAAATTCAACAAACTGTTTCCATACACTTGATTTTGATTTTCGGGTGTTATCTGGTGTTATATTTTGAATTTCTTGTCTAATTACTTGTTGATTTTCTTTACCAAATCGCGACATTTCGCTATACACTTATTAAACTCAACGACAGACCTTTTAAACTAGTAACTATTAAGCTTTGTGACAGAACCGGTTAAACAAAAATGACAAATCAACATAATATGCCAAAAACAACTATACCCTGGCCAACTTGACAAGCAGTGAAATTAATTTAAAATGTCAGGTTGAATTAATAATTTTTTTCCAAATTATGGTGTTAAGTGGTGTGAAATTTTCTTACCGAATACCACGCAAGCTTAAATTATTCCGGGAATTTTTTTTTCGGGCACGAATATTTTAAGAAAATTATCCCTCGTCGCTTCGCGACTCGGGATAATTTTCAAAATATTCGTACCCTCAAGAAAATTTTCGGAAATAATTTAAGCTCTTGTGATATTATAAGTGAAAATTTCACACCACATTTTTTAACCAATCAGAGGCTTGTTTTTTGTTAAGTTACCATGGCAACCCAAAAAATTTCCGGAAATTTTTTACATTCTGTCAAATTAATAAGTGGAAATTTTTCTGTCATTTAAAATGTCAAAGTAAAGACGCGGGAGTTGAAGTGCTTTTAGAATTAAATTTATTTGCGACGCAAAGGAGGATATTCACGAGGATATTATAAGTACACAAATTAGTATTTAGTGAACTTGGAAGTCTAACAAGAATTCTTCTCGTCTTAATGGAGAATAAATACGACTGAAGACTGAACTTTGTAAATGTCTATGTTAATAAAATAGGTATATGAAATAGGGTATTTCGACACAATTTTATTTACTTTTAATTTAGATAGTCTATTAAATTTGCTTGAAGATTTTAGTAGATATTTTTGGATTCTTCTGAATAGCTTTACATCCAATATTTCTTCATAATGAATATCCTCAACCAATTGTGACAAATAAGTAAGCTGACGATGACATTTTTCAGTGTCTGAATATTTTTTGCACAAAATACACAATCCATATGTTTTAGAACCTGGAGCCATTTTTGAGCTATTTGCCCATGCACTTTATTCTTTTGGCTGATAACCAAATTTTGTTATGATTAGAATGTAGAAATTAATCTAATTGACGTCTGCGCGGCAGCCATTACTATCTTGTTACCTTTTATTATTCCATGGCCGACTAGAAGTTATAAATTTTTGTCTCGGCAACAAGAATGTCTTGTGCTCGCATTTAAGTAATATCAGAAATAAATGATGTTCCACCAATTTTAGTAGATTAAAGTTAATAAAAAATGGAAATATAATATGTTTTTAAGTTATTTATAAAAAGTTCATGTAACTAAACTTGGAGAATGGTATGTTATTTCACTAAGAAATTTCGTATTTTATTAAACATATAAATCTTGAAGTAGGTAGGTACTTCAGAATAATTATCAAAAATAAATGATGTTCCACCAATTTTAGTAGACCAAAGTTAATAAAAAATGGAAATACAATATGTTTTAAATTATTTATAAAAAGTTCATGTAACTAAACTTGGAGAATGGTATGTTATTTCACTAAGAAATTTCGTATTTTATTAACCACCCGTTGTTATTCCATGGCTCACTATAATGAATGAATGTTTGTCATTCGTAATAAAAATGTTCAATTTTGGCATAATATTTATAAAATAGTGGTGTGAAATTTTCTTACCGAATATCCCACGAGCTTAAATTAATATCCGGAAATTTTCCTCGTTCATGAATATTTTAAGAAAATTATCAAAATATTCATGACCTCGAAAAAATTTCCGGAAATAATTTAAGCTCTAGGGATATTATAAGTGAAAATTTCAATGGAACACCACCCTGTATATTTTATATACGTTGATATCATTTACATGGCATTTTAACAAAATAAAGGTTTTAATTAAGTTTTATTAAAATAACCTGATACTGTGTAAGATATTGTTATAAAATAGTGTTATATTTGTAAATTGTTCACTGGTTTTGCAATTTAAAATTCATAATTTTATCTCAAATAATATAATCTAAAATTTATAACCAAAAAACTTAAACATATTTCATCAGTGGCCCCACCTCAATAAATTGTAATCATTTTTATATTCATAAAAATAATGGGAGTATGTCTAATTTATGTCTTTTGTTTTCAATTTACATTTAATTAGGCAATCTTACAATTGAGAAAAATTTTAATAATCAAGTAAAGAAAAAAATCATTTTTACTTACATTTGTGCATTAGGAGATAACACATCGAAAGATGAACTAATGTCACTCGTACTAAGAATAATTTAAGAAATTTTAATAGTAATAAAAAGCACTTAAACAATAATATTTACACGTTTACTACTCGCAATTTCTTCTGAAATAACACGTCAAACATTACCCAGCCAACTTTTGCAGGCCTCGCCAGAGGGCACGTGACATATTGTGAAGCTCCTCGTTGGTCAGAAGGGACATTGATAAATTTTCTTAGGTTTACGGTGGTATGGAGATAGCGCAAAGTTCAATCGAAGAAGCACATAGAATAAACCAATATTAGGTTTTGAAATACATTTAATACTACACCTAGACTAAATTTTTGAAATCAAAGTACACGTATGTGAAGTAGGACAAAACAATACTTTCCAAACAGAAAACCGAGGAGGTAGAATAACTCAACTTAGCTAATTATAAGAAACTTTAACTTTTTCAATTCGAGATAAAACATAACAACAGAAAACCGAGGAGGTAGAATAACTCAACTTAGCTAATTATAGGAAACTTTAACTTTTTCAATTCGAGATAAAACATAACAATATTAAACAACTGAAATATGTAAAAACCCCAATACCGTATAAAAGTAGAGATAGAACAAAACCAATACTGTATCGACGCTACGTTTCTGGATCCTCCTATATGTCTTTGTATTATTGTTTTAAAGGCATTTTCCATGTTTTGATTAAAATTTTCATGAGGCTAGCCAAATCTTTGAATAACTTGTAGCCTGTCAACAGGAAAATCCCAGAGGCTCTAAATCCATTTTTTATACTGTCACCACGTTTAACTTCAAGATTTTGTAGTTTTCTCAAAAACGCACAGTGGCTCGGATTACTAATCTGATGAGACAAAATTATTTTCTTCGTCAATTAGTTCAGTGGTAAATTTTTTGCTTAATATTATAAAGAAAAAATGTTTTTAGGTAAAGAAAATACTGTATAGTTAATTTAAAAATTTAATTTATTTATTTTAAACAAAATGCACAATTATAAAATCTAATTACTACGTCATTATGATCTTTGACATCATCTATATGTTGATTTTGATCATCATTTGAGTCTGATATCTGAAAATTTTTGATAATATACGTTTAATTTTCTTTTAACGATTAATGCGAAGACTGCTGATAATTGGATCTGAAGAAACTAGTAGCATATATTTAAGTCTGCCGTTGTGTCGATTCGACTAAAATCCTAGAAAAGTTTCATTCCTCCAAATGTTAAATAATTCCTTTCGCAGATGCCATACTCCAACACTAAAATATATGAAATAAGTTTGTTAAAGTAGGCTATAATTTCCACATAAACACATAAACATACTCGGAAGTAACTACTCTAAGTGGTGGTTATAAATTTACGGCAGCCTTTGTTTTTTGGTGCCTTCAAAGTTCGGCAAAAACTAAAACAATTATTTTAAAACGATTTATTTCCTATACAGTATTCAAAAATTCGTACCTTTTGGGCAACCAGATTTTTAATTGGCACCTCTGTGCAACGTTGGAAACTGCGTTTTCGGAATGCAGCCTCGATCCACCATTTTCCATTCTATGAGCACTTTACCCCAGGCGTTCCGCAAGGGGGTCCTGCGTACATATAAGCTATGCATCTTGTTGCTCCCGACGCAATGGGCAAATATTTCGCTGCCGATAGCTTCTCTTAAACATTAAGGGCTCTTTTGCTTTTTGTATTTTGGCTTCCGACCTGTTCTCTAAAATCGGGTATTACCATTAAACACTGGATGATTGAATTAGCATAGCACATAACGCCATTGTCGTTTGCCAAACCAATAATTTTATATCTGCGTCCGTTTTCGTTGTTTGTGCTAGTCATCTGTGTCACAACTGATGTTTGCCCCAAAGTTGCTTTGCGTAGCACATCACTTAATACGATTATTTTATTGTTATTGTCAGGTTTATTCGCGTAAAGTAAATTTGCGTGTAGTAAAGTTGCTTTGCGTAGTACAATGTCACTTTATACGATTATCTTATTGTTATTGTCAAGTTTATTCATTTTTGGTATTTGCATGTGATTCTTCTTGTTGTACGTTTTGGGCTACATCTTTCCTAGTATTTTCTATTTCACAAAATACTGGTTTGTGGTCAGAGAAATAAGTTTCGTAAGTTCCGGTAAATAATCTATCTATATTGGAAAACACAATGTCTATTTGAGTATTGTCATCACTAGTAAACACTTGTGTCTTTTAATTAAAATGAAAGCACCGCCTACGTGTAAGATGGTATGCTAATTAGTATATCAATCAGGTCACTGCTTCAATAAATATGACAAATAAACTTTATAGCTGTACGTGCACCCTCCCACCGATCCTTGGGGACAATGTTTTTCATAAAGATTAAAGCCTAAGGAACAATTTAAGATATGTCCTAAAAAAAAACTGGCAGTACTTTCAAAATGGCGGCCATATGTTAAAACTAACTGTTGCCAATGTTATTTTTGTCATTTAACACAAAAACTAAAAAACTAAACTAAAAAAATTAAAAAAGATTGACAAAATCTTTTTTCACAAAAAACAACATGCATAAAATTTTCTACAATTTTGTTTCTATACAATATTTTGATAGGAGTTACAATTTTCCATATAAATGGGACCAAAATTAAGAAAACATGGAAATTCATATATCGGTAAATCACTTAGAGGAAATAACTGTGACAATTATTGTAAGGTGTATAATATAACTTTATGTTATTAACATACCAAAAAATAAAATAAACTGACAATTAATAATAATAATAATATTATAATTTATAATATGTTATTTATCTCGAAAACGGTAACAATAGTATCTGGAAAATGGTAACTCCTATCCGAATATTGTATAGGAACAAAATTGTAGAAAGTTTTATGCACTTTGTTTTTTGTGCAGAAAGTTTTTCTCCATCTTTTTTAGTTTTTGTAGTAGGAGAACGAGCAATGTCTAAGATGCACCCTCTATAACACTCGCGAACAACCACCTAAAAAAAAATTGATTCTTATGTAAATCGACCTGACGGATCCGATTTTGGAGTTCGCCAGACAATCCGGAATTGCGAAACTAGTCAAAATCGGCAATTTCCGAAAAATCTCAAATTTTATGAAAATTTTTTAATTTTGACTCATCACCCTATATCTCCCTTAGTTTAAGTTCGATTGAATTGAAATTTTTAGGAGAGCCAATTTAGACCCTTGTTATGATGACCGACATAAGAGAATTGCAAAAAAATTTACGTGTCACCAGTAATATTTTTTTTAAAAGTTGGTGACACGAAATTTGTTAAAAATGCAGAAACAAATACTAGATCGAGAAAACTTTTTTGTTTTTAAAGATAGATGTATATAGTAAGCTACAAAGTTGTAGCCAAAGAACCAAAGAAACTTTTTTATTTTGGTGATTTTTTTGATAACTCACTTAGTTTTCAAGAAAACGGTGCTACAATAGAACACTTTGACCGCCGCGTCGCGTCGCAAGATAAAAGATTGGGTTGGCTTATACCGCGGCTTTGTCTCTCACCTTTCAGAACGCCCCGCCTGGCAAACAGATTATATATCTTAGGAATCAAATTGGAAGCACAAGTTTTAGTAATATTTACAGGATCTTCATTTTGACACGCCATGAGTTCAGCTCTCAGGTATTTTGCAAACTTATATACATTTGCTTGCAATTTATAAGGCTAATTTTGGGCCGTACCTAATTCTGTTTCAGAATCGGAAGACGATTGAGCATTTTTTAAAGAATCTACTCCATTGAGAACTGTTTTTGTAGAACACACGTAGCTAGATAATTTGCCGTTGCGGGGTAATACCATAACTTTATCATTAAATTGTTGCTTCAATTTGTTAATTATTTCGTCAGAATGATGATAGGTTGGGTACCACTCGACGTTTGATAGCCTTGCTTCTTTCTGTAACATGGTACTAATATCAGCAATGGTAAGAACTGTATTACGAATAAGCAATGCATTTTCCAAACTTGGCAAACTTTTTAGAAAAATTTCATTTAATGTTAATTTATTAGGTGTAGCCTTTATTTTTAAATAATTTAAAGTACACACATTGTGATAAGAATTTTCATAAGCAAGCATGTCGATACAAGAGTCTCCAAAACCTTGTATTCTATGCAAAAGGTTTTCATCATTTTTTTCCTTGGCTTTCGCCCAAATTTTATTTTGCACATTAAATTTTGTCACTTGCTTCAATTTTCTGGACTCTTTTGTATCCCGATTTTTATTGCAAATTATACAAAGTTTTGGGCTTTCAACGGTTTTCCTTTTTTTGTCACCAGTATTAGCCACATCTGTGCTTTCTGCTTTTTGTTTATAAGCTTTTCGGGTGTAATTTCTTCTCCATCTTGCATGATAGACAGGACATTTTGACAAAAATGAATCTTTTTCGGTGTAATATTTCAACTTAAGAGAGATATCATCCGACTTTATAGAAACTGCTTTAAATACAGAGTCCAGTGCTTCTTATGTAACACTCCGTTCAGTTCCTTTACTATTTTGTTGGCAAAATATGCATTTCATAAAGTTTTTTTTTTCCTCCAATTTTTGGCCTTGGATGGGTTTTTCATAAAGTTTAACTCTGGGTTTAACTGAGAAGTCATTGTTAAAAGAAAAGTTAAAAACGCGCACAAAACTGCTGACGTCGAAAAAATGCTTAAAAGTTGTTCTTTGTTCAAATTAAATATTAAAATTAGTTTAAAATGTCTGGAAAAGAAATTCCGTTACTTTAATATGCACTTTACCTTTTATAACACTTTGCTAACGCAAAATAATTATTATTATAGCTGCAACTCATCAATTTTCAATAAGAATAAGCGTCATAAAGCACACAAACGACAACTATCCGTCCATCGGTTAAAAACAACTAACTAAACGTATTATAAACCAATATTCACAACTACTCATTATTTTATTCAATCTATTTTAGATTCTCTAAAAAATACTCAGTCGTCTTCTGATTCTTAAACAGTATTTTAGGTACGGTCCAAAATTCGCCTTATAAATTGCAAGCAAATGTATATAAGTTTGCAAAATACCTGAGAGCTGAACTCATGGAGTGTCAAAATGAAGGTCCTGTAAATATTACTAAAACTTGTGCTTCCAATTTGATTCCTAAGTCAATATATAATCTGTTTGCCATACGGGGCGTTCTGAAAGGCGAGAAACAAAGCAGCGGTATAAGCCAACCCAATCTTTTATCTTACGACGCGACGCGGCGGTCAAAGTGTTATATTGCAGCACCGTTTTCTTGAAAAATAAGTAAGTTATTAAAAAAGTCACCAAAATAAAAAAGTTTCTTTGATTCTTTGGCTACAACTTTGTAGCTTACTATATACATCTATCCTTAAAAACAAAAAGTTTTCTCGATCCAGTATTTGTTGCTGCATTTTTAACAAATTTCGTGTCACCAACTTTTTAAAAAAATATTACTGGTGACTTTTCGCATTTCTGTCATGTCAGTCATGATTACAAAGGTCTAAATTGCTTCAATTTAATCGGACTTAAACTAACGGAGATATAGGGTGATAAGTAAAAATTAAAAAAATTCCAGAAAATTTAACTTAATTTTGACCAGTTTCACAATTCCGGATTTTCTGGCGAACTCCAAAATCGGATCCGCCAGGTCGATTTACATAAGAACCAATTTTTTTTAAGTGGTTGTTCACGAGTGTTATAGAGGGTCCTTAAAATGCATCGTAGAGATACATCGTTCTCGGACTATTGTGTTAAATGACCAAAACAATATTTACACGGGCACTTAGGGTGGGCTCCCGTAGTACGATCTATCAATAATGAAATCTTTACTTTTCTAAATTCGATCTTTTTTGATTTAATAATGCAATTCTAATAATTATATAGTATATGCAATATATGCATATTTAAGTTCAATATTTATAAATATTATCGCCTTATGATATTCCTTTGTTGCTTTCACTTGTTTATGCATTTTTCCTAATAATGTGTTAATAATTAATAATAATTCAATTAACATTTTTCTACTTGTTAAGAATGATAATTTGATCAAAATTAGCAAATATGTTATAATAGGCGTAGAATTTTTAAAACCTTTCTAATATCTAAATAATTAGTACATAATACAAAGAAATATATTTTATTTTTTTATTGGGGTATATACACAAACACCATTTTATACTCTATTTCCTCTCATGCCTTGACAAATCGTCCGTAAATTTCATCATGCCAAATAAATGTACAGGTATTCGGACATTGCCCCGTTTAAAATTTCACATAATATGCCAACTAAAAAGAAATATGCCAAAACGCCGTATCTGCAAAGAAGTCAAAATGGAGTAAAATCAGCTTTTCTTTAGATGTCTTGCCGTCGTAAACTATTCAAAATTTTGTTTTGTTTTGGGCCTTATATATGTAATTAAAGGTCACAGAATTCATATTGACACATAATATTGACAAGAAACGTCTTAATTACTCTAAAAATGCTGGTTACTGCATTCTTTCTAACTATTCAATATAAATTAAACTCCTCCTGCTTTGGAAGAATGCGTTACTGAATTTTTGCTAAGTGTTTCATTAATTTATAATCTCTTTCATGAAGTGATTGTCGTATGTAAAAAACGAAATAAATTAAAAATTGTTATTTTTTCTTCAATGCGTTTATTACCAGCTATAATAACATAAGTAACTTAAAACTAAACGTAAATTGTGAATATTTTTTTGTGCACAAATCCAGTTTACTCTCTTTGTTGGTGGGTACGGGTATATTTGACCAAAACTCTCTTCTATTTTGTTGTAAAACTTTTCAGTATATTATCTCTTTTTTCTATAGGCTGATTTAAGTGATCAGGAAGTTTTAAACAATTTTTATGGCTTTTACAGTCAAAAAATCGAGACAGTTAAAAAGTTTCGTTTCTGAGTATGAGGTTTTATAAAGCAAGGTATAACTTCCTCGAGTCGCAGTTACTTGAGCAATGTTTTTTAAATCCGGTTGCTTTAATTTTTTCTGAGAAGAATGATTTGCCCACTTAAAAAAATCACTATGCTTCATTTCTTTTATGTCAGCTTTTCCATTGTTTAAAGATTGCACTGCCTGAACAAAATCTGTGAAGTCATAGGTTTTACCCTGTTTTTTAAATATAATTCCACCTGATGGTGGAAACTATCCGCGGGCATGAAGGTATGGCCGGTTTCAAAGTAATATATAGTAATATTCTCACATAAAATTTCGGCAGAATTAACAATATAAACTAAAAGGCAAAAAAAACACCAATTTTTATTTTGGCTGGAACAGTTGTCGAGCTATACGATCAAAGACTTTGAATCTCGCTGTCGCTTAAAAGAGGCATAAAATGTGCTTACAACATCTTGATTCCTAACACTGACACTCTCATACCAAAGGACACCAAACGGATTTGTTTTCGTAATTTTTCCAAACGGCCCAAAACTTTCGTTGTAGACGGTGAGGCGCTTGGTGAAAATTACTTTTTTAAAAGTATTTACTCACGGTAGCTTAATAATTTTTTCTAAATCGGCTGAAAAGCATTGGCTGTTTTCATTTCTTTCGCAATCATCCAGCGTATTTTCTTTGGTGTGACCATGAAGATTAAAATGTTCACATGTCTCACACTCTTCGTTTCCAAGTTTTGCAAAGGATATATTTTTTGTCTTTACTCGAACTCGTGATACTTTAATCGTTGGATTCTTTTCAAGAAAATTTTGAATGAAATTTGTTGTTACCTCACTAGACAAATATCGAACATTTGGAGCATGCTCCCTACGATAATGTGATATTACCGGATTAAAGGATTCTACCAGTACTTTGTTTCTAGGATAGGCCTGCCATAAATATCGTTATGTTGACCGGGACATTTTAAAAAATATGTGTACACGGGGCACGCGCTGCGGGGGTAGAGATGGGCGGTAGCCCCCCCCCCCCCCCCCTTAGCGCTCCGCAGATTTCTTTTACGTTCAAGGTCATCGTGATTTTTAAAGTGCCATAATTCTTATGGAAATGTTATTTTGGTACAAAATAATAAACATATAATATTTAATAGAAGGTGGATATAATTTATAATTGAAACTCTAATTATCATTTGGTGGATTTAATCAATGTACAAAACAAATTCGTCATATTACATGATTTGACTAGCTAGCTTGCTAGCTAAAGCTAAGAACATAACACATATAGAAACATGATTAATATAATTTTAATTTTTGGTACTAAACTTTGGTAAGTATAAAAAAGTCCCTCGATAGTTTATCAGTATATGTGTTACTTTTCTTTGCCCACTCATACTTCTCTGAATTTTTTACTTTTTTAAGTAATTATTTTTCCCCCTTTACATAATTAGATAAAATTCAGAGCATGACATTTTATAATTATAAATGCACTGAATAATACTCTCCACTGTGTGGATAGAAAGTGAATTTCGTTCCTTAGTCCACTGTGAAGATATCAACGAAAACACTCGTTGCACGTGAGCGTTGTGGCCTGGAATTGAAATGTTCTTTTTTCTCTCTTCTGTTTTTTTTTTAAATATAACCATTTGTCTTGCATGTTTTTATCTTTCCATTCGTCCGACATTTCACTTTCTATAAAGGATATTAAATACATCAATAATTTATAATTACTAAATGTAATAATATTAACAATTGTAGTACAATATCTAAGTGTTACTAAAAATAACACATAATAAAAGACAATTTAACTATAAATAAATTAATTTAAAATATAAAAAATTTCTCCCAAGTTGGCAGAAGGCGGTGGTATGGTGCCCAGGATGACGCGGCATTCCCTCTCTGAATCGCCAAACTGATTCGCTGCATTAGGAAGCAAGTAGTTTTCTTTTCATTCGAAACGCCACGAATTTTCTTACCTATGCAGTTAATAAACTTCTTAGCCTCATCGCCCCATGGACCCAAGGTTTCAACAGAGAACGGCAAAAGAAGAAACGGGATTCTAGTTCTTTGTATTTATTTCTCTTAGCATCATTTCCGATGCTGGCAGCTTCTCCAGGTTTTGTGGATGTGTATTTAATATAGGACAATGCCAGTGTATCACGACACGTAGCGTCCCATAGAAGGCCCTTTCCCCTTTCCCATGGTACAAGGGACATTCCATCCGCCCTTTTTCCGTCGCTTCTGCAACACCCTACTGGTTCAAGTATTGAAGGAATTTCTGCCGAAACCAGAGCTCTCTTGATGATGTCGTTGATCATTCCATGACGAGACCACCTCCCTGTACTTTTGAGACATGATAGGCCATGATGACCAAAAATATCTACGGGTTCACAGCAAGTACAGTTGTGGGGTTAGCAAAGGGGTTGACCAGTTCGTAAGGCAACGGCGATACGAAAAGATAAGTCGTCTAAGAGAGTTCCTAATGAAGGCGATGGTAAAGTATTCAGCCAGGCACCAGATTCTTCTTGTTGAACTGCGAGCAAACGTGCTTTTCCTTTGAGATCTTGATTTTGAGTCAGTATGTTGCTGAGTGTACGTAAACATATTTGCTTTTCCCAATCTCTCTGATAAATGCTGGTAATACATTACCTCTTCATAAATTGAATCATTTATTACTCTCCCTGTTTCGTTTAAATATGAAGTAGTTTCTTGTACTTGGTTCCACTGAGGAACTTCATTCAAAATCATCCAAGAAAAATCGTTATAATTTCCCATTGGTTCAGTCCACTGCTCAAGATAATTGATGGCAGTGGTGAAGAAATCTCTAATTTCTTTATCAAATGCCTCTATCTCAGTTGAATTCACTACTCCATCTTCAATTTGCATAAAGTTGTGTCGTTTGATTTCCTAAGAAATTATGTAGTAATCTGTCATTCATTGTTTTTTTTTTCTTCCAAATAACTTTGTATTTCAATTATAATAGTAATTGCTGATTTTTCATTTTTTTTAAATTTGCTTTTCTATTAAGAATGGTTGACTGTGCAAAAATCATGTGTAAACTTCTGATAAAGGATTAACAAAAAAGTCAGTTATAGCTTTTGGAGCCTTTGCTGCAAAAAATTCTTTCAGTGGCTCCCATAGCTTTAACAACCGTTCGATAGCCGAAAGCAACGAAATCATCGACTTTTTGAATGAGAAAGAATATTGCTGTATGTAATATTCGCATTATCACAAAAGTCACAGTAAATATTGCAAAATACTTGAAAATTTTTAGAACAAGCGAGTCCACATCAATTGATGAGATATCGGCGGCAGTGGATGCTGTATTGTGCAGTATATGCGCAGGGCAACCGACACCTTCTATATCCATGGACAAAGTCTCTTTCAATTTAAAAAAAACTTTATTGACTCCGCGTCTTTCTCTGCCTCCAAAATTAGTATTTGTGTTGTCAGCGCTGAACGCAACAATATTTTGTGTTGGAATATTTAATTCCTATAACGTTCTAATACAAAATGAAGTTATAGTATCAGATGTTTCATTTGACAACGTATTAAGTTTCAATAATTTAACGTTCATATCCTTCGTTTCTGTGAAATAGTGTAATAAAAGTAATGGAAATGGAAATATTTTTTCTGCCTTGTGATTACTCGAATGAGTTGAAATGCTATATAATGGAGGAATTTTTTCTAATTCGGATTGAATTAGCTTTATAGAATGTGGAGCTAAAATATTCACGATTATCGCAGTTGATTGTTGTGCAGCAATGGTAGAATCCTGATACATGATGCTATTCAATTTCGTAGTACAGTCTATGGAGCTGAAGGATTGGTGGTGGTTTACAATCTTATACGCAGTAGTTAATTCGGCAGCACATATTAAAATTTCTTTAGAATCTTGTTTGATTATAAATGAGGATATCTCTCTAGATGTTGATGCAACTGACCATCTTGATTTATGATTATTTGTTTGAATATGGTTTTTTATGCTTGATTTCCCATCGTGACTCACTGATACATAAATGCCACAAATCGAACAGAAAGCCTCGAACTCATTTCTTCCTCTTTTGATGAATGACCATTCTTTTGTGTAATTGTCAGAAAAGTAACGCTTTCTCTTTGGCATGTTTGTTAACTAAATTATTGATCATCCACTAATAAACAAACAATAAACACTACGCGCCGATCGGCAATACTCGCTGCAGTAAAGTCGAACTGGCTAGAACTGGCTAGACGGCTAGAGCTGATGCAACTAAAACAAATGTGCGGTGGGCGGGTCGCATATTCATTTTTTGCCAACGTTAATGTCAGATCGGCTCATTTCGTGTTTTATCCGTCGCTGACGTTGGCAAAATATTAAAACATTGACACTTTATAATTATTTAAAACCGTTTTAAGTATACTGAAGACCTATAAATGTGAATAATTTTAAGTTAATTAACATGATTTCGCCAAATTGTAAATAAATGGTAAAATTTTATAGAGAACATGTGTTTATTGCATTGTTAAAACAATCTTCATAGTTTAAAATAAAATACTTGTCTTCTTTATAACTTATACAAATTTTCTATTTTTTATTTTCTCCTAAACCAATGCTTTTATCCACACATTTTTGAAGAGCGTGAGCGGCTGTAGTTTTCTTCTTCACTAGTGTTTTAACTTTTCTCCCTGCTGATAAATTTCTACGACCAGTCATTGCGGATTTTCTTCGGGATACGGAAGTTGGTTGGACTGAAATTATTTTACCCTTACGCTGAATGCATTTTTCTTTACGTATTGGAAGAATTCCGTTATATCTAAATGCAGTGTAAAGTCCAGACATAAGGGAACTAGCGCTATGGGCACGAACTTTAGAATTTCTTAAATGTTTTAATGGCAGGAGCAAAACCAGCTGGATCATCCTCTAAATGGTCCATTAATCTTTTACTAAATACTTCCCACATTTGTTTAATTTCGGCAATGTCTTCATGTTTTGATGGAATGGTTGTTATATCCATTTTCGAATTATCCAGTTCGTTTTTATTTAAATCCTCGTTATGTACACATCCGTAGTCATTGTCGGTACTTTTATTATTCAAATTATTTTCAACAACACCAGACAATTTTAGTTGCGCAAAAGTTTCCTTTAAAGGCTACATGCCAGTTGTAATTTCATAAATTTGTTTTTTTTGTAACAATAGTTAGTGTATTTACGACATTTTCAATATTAAAAACCGCTGCCCAAGGAATCACTACTTCCACATCCAGATTTTTTATCTAAGTCACTCACAACGAAAAAATTTTGTATGTGGAAATAATTATTTATGGAACTTTAATAATATAATATTTGAAATCCTCTACCCCAAAAACCCATAAAACGATACCCCTCATTGGCAGCGGGGTGGGGGTGGTGATAGGGGGTAGTAGTGGGGGTGGATGAAGTAAAAAAATATTTTGAGGTTTCTGGTTCTTGTACACACCCTAAATCACAATTTTTTTTCATCCCCTTTAATAATGGGGTGGGGGTGGCTAATGCCAAAATTTTTTTGAGACCTCACCTTCTCTTGTATATACTAAATATCAATTTTCTGGGCTCTTACCTGCTTGATTTACCTATTTTCCCCAAATTTACCCCAATTTACCCCACAACCCTTCGATGGAACAAGATGTAGTTCTAGATCTCGTTAAAGCACATACGTGTACCAAATTTCAAGTCAATATCTCAAACAGTTCCAGAGTAAATGTGCGCACAAAAAAAGTTACAGACCGACAGACAGAAATTTTTTTTCGCTCAAACTTAAAATCTCGACGTTTCGTGACTTTCTAAGCCTATTTGGACAATAAAAATTTTTAAAAATTTTTTTGTCGTTACTATACTTCCACTGGACGTGGAAGTAATTTCTTAATTACGGCTGATTGATGCTTACATAGTTTTCCTGCACGCCCTTGGAGACAAGTACAAATGCCTGATACAATGTCAACAAAGTAAGTTACATTCGATGTTCCTAAAGAACATTCAACGTTATACTCGCTGGAAGAAAGACGTTCTATTTTATCTAAAGTAATATTTTTCTCGTTGGGACATAGACGTTTCCTGGTATTTTTTCGTTATAAACTGCTGTCTATAGTATAAACACCATGTCTTAATTTTATTATTAGCTAAATAATATACAATAATATAATTTGCAAATTGAGGGTACATACATTAATTTCTCAGACAAAACGCATATGTTTACGTTAACTTCTTTTTTACTTTTAGACATTAGAATATTTTTAAAATTTTTATACATTGCCTGTGTGTCTGTTTTCATTATTAGATTCTTTGCTGCTCCTAATCATTTCCATACTGCCTTTAGAACATGAAAAGAACATAGAAATAGTTCAGTCTGAGACCAATGTTTCTTTAAAATATGTCTTTCAGTTAGGCCATCATCAGTTAGTATTACTTTTGGAATAATTTTTGTAAGCATAATTTCTTTTAAATTCGAAACCGCCATATCAAATACTTCTTCTTTCTGCGAACTAGCAATGATACACCCAACTGGTACACCTGCTGGTGATTGTGTTGCAAAATAAATCTTGTGATTCTGCACGTCACAATTTCCAGTGACATTTACGAATAAGATTTCAGATGATTGAATAAGATGTTGAGCAGCTCGTTGCATTATAGGTGTACATAAACAAACCGCATAGTGCTCTCCTATTCGTACTATTTTAGAAGTAGTATAGAATAGAATATAATAGAATAAGTTTTTATTTGTGCTAAAAATGTATAGAAATTGTACAAGAATAAACAGTTAAGTCACAGAAACCTAGCAAAAGTTTTGTTCATGACTCCTGTAATATTTACAATTTGCTGATAGGGCAGTAATAACATTACATATAAAAAGTTTCTAAAAAACAATAAAATAGTACTTACCACTAAAGTAAATCTAAATGAAATAATACAAGGTACATTCTTACAATAAAATAATATAAAGTGTTAAGTTACTAATTTTACAAGTTTCTTAAATACAATTAAATAGTACTTTTTACTAAAATAAAATTGAAAATAAAATTCTTACATTAAAATAATATAAGGTTTTAAGTAATTTACTAATTATACAAGTTAGGGTATTCTATAATGACAAAAATGTAGGATGCTAGTTAAATATGTGATCAAGATTTAAATTTGAATTTTTAATCCACATTTTAATTTTTTTACTGTATAAAATGATGCTGCCATTAAATAGTCTAAGTTCATTCGGTAGTATATTGTAAATTTTAGATACAGGAAATATTTTTGAGTTGTCGTTTTGTGTGAGATAGGAAGTATACATTTATGATTTTTTATGGCTCTGGTGTTATATTCATGTTTAAAAAGGCTTACGGAATTTATATGCTTATAATAATATTTCAGTATATCAAATACATACAGTTCTCCTAAAGAGAATTTATTAAAATTCGAGAACAAGATTCTAGTTGGGTAACGCATTAATTTCCTAAGGATGGTTTTAATAATTATTTTCTGACAGACAAATATTTTTTTTAGATTATTTTTATTCCACATCAGGACATAATGCCAAACGTTAACAGCGGCTGTACAAGAGCATAGTAACAATTCCTAATCAATTTGTTACTAAGAATGCCGCTTAAACTTTTAAATATGAACATTCATTTTTTTAATCTTTTGGTTAAACAATTAATGTGTTCATGCCATTTAAGAGACTGATCAATGATTACGCCAAGGTATTAGTTTGTTCAATATACGAGGAACAATTACATGCATTTCCATTGCATATATCCTGGTGTAAAATTAATTGATTTAAATTGACTTTGTCACGAAGTAAAAAACATAAATTTTTGATTTTGATGTATTCAGTTTTAGCAAACTGCTATTCAACCATATTGTTATAACTTGTAATATGTGTTCAGATTTTGAGCGAACATCCTCCCCAGACCTTGTGGTACACCACAAGTTACTGTTGATTCGCTACTCCTTTCATTATTTGTTGCAACATATTGTTGTCTGTTACTGAGATAAGTTTTTATTAAATTATAGGAACAGCCTCGGACCCCGTACATTTCTAATTTTTCCAGAAGCTTTACATGGCTGATAGTATCAAATGCCTTTGCTAGTTCCAGAAAGATAGCGGCTGTTGGTATGCCTTTATTTACATCATTATATATTTTTGTTGTTAAGGCCGTAATTGCATCCTGGGTGCATTTATTTTGTCTGAATCCGAATTGATTATTTGAAAGGATGTTGTATTTCTCGAAATAATTATACAATCGTGCGGTTATTGCTTTCTCAAAAATTTTAGCTATATTTGATAAGAGAGATTGGACAATAGTTTGCCATCTGATTACGATCGCCACCTTTATGTAATGGTCTAACGATAGCACACTTTAATATTTGAGGAAATATTCCCGACATCATTGACATATTTATTAACTGAGTTAGTGGTTTCACTATATATAATAATATTGTTTTTATGGTGGATGATCGTATGCGATCTATTCCTGCAGAGACATTATTACCTAGACTGTTAATGTAATTGATGGTTTCTTGTTCAAGTATCGGCTCTAAAAACAGTGAATGAACATTTAGAAAATGATTGTTGAAACTTTCGGTAATTTCTTTATTTTGTGTTATAGTACGATCCTCTTTTATGATTTCTTCAATTTTGTTATTGTTATTATTTTTATTATGTATTACTTCATTTGTGATTTCCCAGATTTTTTTTAGGATTATTTAAATTATTTTTTATTAGATTTGAAAAGTATTCTTTCTTAGTTTTTTTTTAATAGACAATTTAAGTGATTTTTGTTTTCTGGTTAATGTTCTAGTTTCAGTTGTGCTGTGTTTACAATATCTTTTATTTTGTTTATAAAATTTTCTATGTTAATATTTATGTCATTTGTATTTAATACATCTACCCAGTTTACTTTAGTTATATTTTCTAGTACTTTTTTATGATTAACGTTTCTTATTATATTATGTGTGTTAGCTCTGTTGGATTCAAAATTTTTTATTTGTAATATACAGGGTGAGGGATCTGTTATTTGGAAGTTTGATACTATGACATTGCAAAATGAATCAGTTACGTTTGATTTAATAAACATATGATCAAGACTTGTTTTTGTTTGTTCTTTAATTCTAGTTGGAGTATTGATATATGATTTAAATTTATTTATTATTGTCTAAATTTTTCTACAATGTTTGTAACATCCCTTCCCCAGAACGATCACCATAGTGAATTTTAAAATGTGTCGACCACAAATTTGAGAAATCTGTTTTGGTTGGACAAACATACCTATCCAAAACAAAACTTTCACATTCATCACCTAACTCTTCCATCTTCCTAGCAATAAATGTATGATAGGCAGATGCAGCCAAGTGTCCCTTTTCAAACAACTCTAAAATATCTTTTTTTGTTTCATTGCCTATGGGCCTTTTTAAAAGAGCTTCTCCGCTAACAATACTATGGTTATGTTCATCAGTAAACGGAACGACATATTTAAATTTTCGGATTTTTATCTCTAGGTTTCTCAAGAACTATTTTCATTTTTGCTGGACAGTCGATGTTTCGTGATTTTTTTGTGGAACGAGACTGTTTCACATTAAAATGGCAGTGATAGTATCGTCTTAAAATATTTTTTCTTGACTTTGCAACTGGCGTTTTTACAGTAGTAGTACATCTCCACGAAAAGTTGCTTTGAAAACTCCCGTGAGATTGCTGTTTTATTTGGAATGGCTTAGATGAACGAGGACAGGGATAGTCCACAGGTTATTCCGAGCAACAATTCGTAAACGCCTAACAAACCACATACAGACATGTAAAAATTAAAACTTTATCTATTCCATCTCTCTGGTTTCATGCAGTATAGGTTAGGATTCAATATCGTAAACCAAGGATCAACCTACCCCAACATCTTGTTGCGTACTTATGTTAATTCTAAACTGAGTAGAGTTAACATTGAAATAACTATAATTAGTAGGCCTGCAATCAGACATTTCTATTTAATTTATCACTGACACAAGGGAAATAACACCAAAACTAACAGTAAACGATAAAGACTAGATGTGGTGTGATGCGTACCTACCTATCATAAATTGCCAACATTTTAATATTTTGCCAACGTTAGCGGCGGATAAAACACGAAATGAGCCGATCTGACATTAACGTTGTCAAAAAATGAATATGCATGCGGGCGGGTCGGCGTGGCAAGCCATATTCGTCCAATTTTTTATGAAAAATAATTTGATTTTTAAACCGGGACACTGGGACACAGCTTTGGAAACCGGGACATATGGCAGCCCTATTCTAGGAAAGATGAAGTACGGTGGAGTAAATTTTCCTGTGACACTTACAATACAAATCAGTGTAACCGTTTGGCGTCTTTCGGCGGTGACTATTTGGCCTACTTGTTTTCTGCCCGTTACTGCTAAAAGTATTGGTGGTTTGTGTACCGTTTGAACACCGGTTTCATCTACATTGCATGGATCTTGTGGGCCAAATTTAAATTTTTGTTTAACTTTCGGGAAATTTTGGAAAAATGCATTAACATTAGTTCTGTTGAAACTGGTAGCTCGAATTATTTATGTTTGTTTAGGAGCGCGCAGAGAAACTTTCTGTTGTTTTCGAAAGTTTGTTAGCCACTCTTCACCAGCCATTTGATCCTTTTCCCAATTGAGAAATATTTTTTTATTTGCAACTGCAACTTGATATGCAAGTCATCTTGCCGCTTATTTCGTTAGCCCATATTGTATTTTGATTGATAGTTTTATGACAATTCTTCGTGTAAGAGTATTTTTAAATGCTCGTTCATCGGCTTAAAATTCACGAAACCTTCTATACCAACATCTCTACATTTTCTCACGTATTTTTTGATTGTTCTTGGGATACCAGTGTTTCGACTAGCTTCTTTAACCGATACGCCTTGTATACCAGGAAGTGTTGCATTTTTAAGATCTTGGCTTATATAAGCACGATAATTCGTTGTGCGGATCCTTTTTCTGACCATGCTGTGTGGTTTTTGATATGTAAACCTTGATCGGAACTTGTTTTTTTTTTTTTTGAAGGACCACCCTTGTTAGGGAAATAAAATTCTTGTTTTTGTTTATCACGTGCACTTTAATGATGTACTATAGAGCAAATAAAAAACTGTATTTTTGCATAATCATAGGCTGGATATAAAATTCACATGTATCATGTCACAGTACTAGACTGCATGGCTACCTGTTGCTAACTATCGGATTAAGACAAAGCTTCAGGCATAGAACACAAAAACAATGCGAATGGAATCTCAATGGCAGACTGGCAGTGTTGCCACATTACAAATTCTGTTTAAAAATTAAATACAAATTCATACACATGCCTACAAACAAAAAATCGTCTGGGTTTAATTGGACCACTTTTTTTTATCAGTCAGCAATTAATACTTATATATTTTATGTTAAAAATCAACTGATATTAACATACTATTTTCATATTTTAAATAACCGATACATAATCTTTAGTCTTTAGAGTAAAAAACTAGATATGTTATAAATCAAGCTTATTTAAAATATAAAATTAAAAGAACTTACCTTAAGTGAAGTTCTATTATAATTATATGAAACGCCTCGTCCTCAAGATCACTTACGTAGTATATCCATTTCCGCTGAATGGTACCACACATTTCAAAGGTAATAAATTTCAGCTCTCCGCCGGCGTCGTCCCTTTCCACATGTTTACATATGCGTAACATCCTCATTATTTTAAAGCCATTCTATTGTTGCAACATTCAATAGATCACGGGTATCCATATTATTCAAGCTATATTAATGTATTAGTAGGGAGGGAAGGGGGTGATCTATTCGGACGAGGCGTTTCATATAATTATAATAGAACTTCACTTAAGGTAATTTTGTTTAATTGTATAATTATATTCCACGCCTCGTTCTCAAGATCACATCAGATGTTTAGAGCTGTTGCAACACAAAATTTAATTTCCATAAAATACTTTATTACTTTTTGGTGAACAGCAATGTCATACACACAAAACGTTAAATCTTATTGAGTACAAAATACAAAAATTTAGGCCTATGTAGAACAAGCTAAGTACAGACGAAATATTTGAGGCCTATTTGTAAAAGAAAAGCAGTAAATAATAAACTCACTAATTAATAATTGCTTTTGCAAACGACTCATCATTAAATAAAGGTCTATTATAGAAAGTTGCAAACACTTTCAAAGCCGCTGACCATCCAGCTGTATTTCTTATAAAATCCAGACTTACCCCCTTTCTGATAGTAGCCGACGTGGCTGCGTGTCTGGTGCTGTGAGCCGTAAGGAGGTATGGAGGTATCCAAACCGGTTTTTGCTAAGACTATTTTGATTCACCGGCTTATAGATTGGCTTGAGGCCGCTCGATGTGACTTCTTATCAGGTAATAAAAAACCTATTTTCGTTAGAAGGGCGTAAAGACTTCGTTCTTTGCAAATAGCAGTGAAGGGTTTGAGTCGCACAAAGATGAGGTTTCTCAAAAAAAAAAAATTGGCAATCTTAATACAGGTTGCAACCTGTAAGGACCTGAGGTTTTGATTCTATCCGGAACCTTGATCTCGACTCCTCCGTTGGTAATAGAAATGTTTTGAGTTTGAATTAATGATAAAGTTTGAACTCTATGAGAAGTTACCAAGGCCATTAAGTTTACCAACTTAGTAAGCAACTCTAAATTTAAATTCTCATTAGCACCGATATTTTCAAAATAGCCTAAAACAATGGAGGGATCCCAGGTGACAGTATATTTTGGTTTTAATGGTTTCAAGCGCGAAGTTCCTTTCATGAATCGCTTTATCCTGTGGTCACTCCCTACCTCTGGTGATAATAACAGAAACAGCTGAACGAAAAGTATTTAAAGAGCCATAAGAGACTCCTTCAGTGAGACACCATTGTTTAAGTCCACTGTTGTATTGTTTAAAGGATACTTCCGCCAGGGAAGCTAAGGACACCTTAATAGCATCTTCCGGAACACCTTGCTTCCTTAACCCTTTTGTAGCCCTTCCACCAGGGGTAAGGTTTTGACGTAACGGGTGAGGTTTTCTGTCGGAAGAGAAACTTATCACTAGGTGGAAAAAATACTGGTTCTTTAATGAAAAGCGATGCAAAAAGCAGAAACCAGGGTTGAGTTGACCAATAATGGGATTACCAAAATGCCTTGAGCTTGGTCGGAAATTATTATTTGCAAGCACCGCGGGATCAATGAAAAAAGGGGAAAGGCATACAATTTTAACATAGCCCAAGAAATTGTAAAAGCGTCCACTGTTTCAGCTTCCGGGTTTGGAAACCATGAAAGAAATCGTTCACATTTATTATTGTTTCTGGACGCAAATAAATCAATTTCGGGATTTTGAAGAATGGAACAAATCTTTTCAAAAGCGTACTGTGCCAATTCAAACTCGGTTTCCTTTGTTAAACGCCTGGATTCCCGATCGCCTCAACATTGTTAGATGATTTACACCCTTCACACCATTGCCAAATTTCCTTTGCTAATTTCTGTAGATGTGGGCACTTCACCCCCATCCGATTAATGTATGCAATGGCAGTCATGTTGTCAATACGTAGTAAAGTACTACAGTGTGACAAGTGGCTGGCAAAACACTTAAGCCCGAAAAATGCAGTTAAAAGTTCTAGAAAGTTAATATGCATATTCTTCTCCTCATCTTTCCAGTGTCCATGCGCGGTTTTGCCACCACATACGATCCCCCCATCCAGATCGGGACTAAAAATTTCAAACAAGACACATAAGACTTTAACCAAGTGATATCTTCCTTGACAAATCCAGGAATTGTCGTCTTATGACTATAATTTTTACAGGTTTTATTGTACATATCGTATCGTTGTACCGTATACTTGTGAAGGCACTTAAAATAGTCTTTTGTTTATCTGGAGGACGTCTCACTGATATATCGGAACTGTCATAAATAAACCCACGGTATCAAACTCTTTGACGAGGAATTGTTTGGTTTTCCTTATATTTTATTATAAATCCTATATGTTCTAAAACCTTACATGTATTAGATACATTGTCAACACTTTGTTGATATGATTTGTCATTTAATAAAAAATCATTCAAATACAAAACTGATAAAAAATTGTTTGCTCTTAATTCTGCTACCAGAGGTTTCATTAACTTTGTAAAATCGAATGGTGCTGTAGTAAGACCAAATGGCATGCAAATGTATTCGTACATATGTCCCAAAAACCGAAACCGAAGATACTTTCTATGAGACTTTTCAATTGGTATTAAATGGTATGCATCTTTAAGATCAATCGTGGTCATGAAACACTTGGGTGAAAGCAATTTACAAACCTCTTTGTGATCTTCTAACTTAAAATGCATAGTATCGACATATTGGTTAAGCTGTTTTAAGTTAAGAATAAGTCTACTAGAGCAGTCCTTTTTTTTGTATTAGAAATAAATTTGAAACAAATTTGTTTCGGTTTAGGAATCTTCAGATCTTCTGATGTTTTCTCCAGGGCCTTTGTTGTTTTTAAACATTCACCCAGGTTGTCCCCGAAAAGCCAACCATCCACAGAAACTTCCACCAGGGTCGACTTGAAACTCTTATTTATCTCTTATAAGAGGCTAATATTCTTCTGGATTGGGATTCTGAATAATGTACAGATGCCAAGAACTTTCCAGCATCACCGTGTACTAGCTGACTCCACCTCTCTCCTTCTTCCTTTAAATAGGAGGTTAGTGCCTTGCCTAGAGCTCCCATTGCCGCCCCAATTTGATTTTGGACACCCGCTATTCTGCCATCTCTGTCTTGATGTTGTTGAGTAATTACCTTTTTTATTTCGAAGTTTAATTTGGGGGCCTCCACTGGCAGTTGGCTATTGGAGGATATTTTTTCATTAATTCTTTTATTTCCTCAGTCTCGAGACCTTTTTGTAAAATTTCGGCCCATACCTATGCTACATCACTTTGGCTATTCTCTCCTAATGTTTGAGTTGGTGGGCCCTGTCGTCCTAACATTTTTATCAACTCCAGTGATAGTTTTTTAGACCCGCTAGTAGAAGGACTCCTTTCTCGTCTACTGACATCGTCACTCTCTAAAAGAAATTAAAAACTTGTTCACTGCAGGTATCGAGACTGGGTCTGCTTTGCAAGTTAACTCTTAAATTCGTTAAATTTTTAATATTGCATATATATAATCAACTATTTACTCAAAACTCGTTGAGAATAGTCGTTCCAGAGATGTCCACCATATCAACTATTTATTCAAAACTCGATGAGAATAGTCACTCCAGAGATGTCCACCATATCAACTATTTACTCAAAACTCGTTGAGAATAGTCGCTCCAGGGATGTCCACCATATCAACTATTTACTCAAAACTCGTTGAAAATAGTCGCTCCAGTTAATTTTTACCCAAATCTCGTTGAGGTTAACACTATTAGGTTAATGAGAATACTCACTCTGAGCAAGAAAAAATCATACAAATCATAGTATTTCTTAACTGCAACTCGGTAAGTTATTATTATTATTCCTGATCCAAGCTCGTGGATTTACTACCCCAAAGCTCTTTAGGTTAACAGTGTTACAAATATAAGCAAAGCTCGTTGCGTAGTAATAATCTTTACACTTATTATTTTCCTACAAATGCATGGAACATGTCAACATGAAACTATACCAATAAATATATATCTATCAAAAGTACGATAATTCCCAAGCCTGGAATTAATGAAATTAAAATTTTTTTTTTTTTAACTCATCGTTATAAAATTGCCTTTAATTCTATCGAGCCCGAATTTTGAAATTTCAAAATTAAAGGACTTAAATTTTGAAAGTACATTAAAATTTTATCAAAAGATTGTTTAAAATTATAAAAAATTGTTACTTGGGGTTTTTTTTTGGTTTCTAATCTCATTTCTGATCCTCGAATTTTGCGATTCAAAAAACCAAGATAGCGGATCCAATATGGCGGCCATAATATTTTTTTAAATGAAATGTACACGCACAAACTGTTAAAAATTGTTACTTAGGATTTTTAAGGGTTTCTGATCGTGAATCTGAAATCTAAATTACGTAATATCGTAATCTAAATTGGTGAATCCAATATGGCGGCCATAATATTTTTTTATTTGACATGTAAATGCGCAAATTGTTAAAAATTCTTACGTAAGGGTTTTAGAGATTGCTGATCACGAATCTGAAGTCCAAATTACGTAATATCGAAATCCAATATGGCGGCCATAATATATTTTTAAATGAGATGTACATGCGCAAATTGATCAAAATTGTTACTTGGGGCTTTTAAGGGTTTCTGACCATGAATATGAAGTCTAAGTTATGTAATATCGTAATCCAAGATGGCGGATCCAATATGGCGGCCATAATATCTTTTTAAATGAAATGTACATATGCAAATTATTAAAAATTAGGTTTAAAGATGTCAACATTTTTGATTGGTTATCTCATTTTTTTATAAGATGGCATATTCGAATCTGCCATCTTAGAATTCGAAATTACGAATGCGTAGTCAGCAATCGCAAAAACCTGCAAGGAACAATTTTTAACTATTTTCACATGTACATCATAACTTTTTAAAAATTTATGGCAGCCATATTGAATTTAATTATCTGGTTTGCAAAATATCGAAATTTTAATATCCGAAACGAGATTAGCAAACTGCCAAACCCCCGAAAAACAAATTTTAACAGTTTCCTTCTTGATTTGTCATTCTTTTTTAACTTACGGACACCATATTGGATCCGCCATCTTGGATTTCGATATTATGTAATTTGGACTTCAGGTTCATGATCAGCAATCTCTAAAACCCCTAACAATTTGCGCATTTACATGTCAATTAAAAAAATATTATGGCCGCCATATTGGATTCGCCATTTTGGATTACGATATTACGTAATTTAGATTTGAGATTCTCGATCAGAAACCCTTAAAAGTCCTAAGTAAGTCCTTAACAGTTTGTGCATGTACATTTCATTTAAAAAAATATTATGGCCGCCATATTGGATCCGCTATCTTGGTTTTTTGAATCGCAAAATTTGGGGATCAGAAATGAGATTAGAAACCAAAAAAACCCCCCAAGTAATAATTTTTTATAATTTTAAACAATCTTTTGATAAAATTTTAATTTACTTTCAAAATTTAAGTCCTTTAATTTTGAAAGTTCAAAATTCGGGCTCGATAGAATTAAAGGCAATTTTATAACGAAGAGTTTAAAAAAAAAAATTCAAATTTCATTAATTCCAGGCTTGGGAATTATCGCTTGTCCAAAAAATGAGCTATTTGCCCCACTGTGCGCCGGCGGAGAGCTGAAATGTATCACCTTTGAAATGTGTGGTACCATTCAGCGAAAATGGATGTACTACGTAAGTGATCTTGAGGACGAGGCGTAGAATATTATTGATATTACACATCTGCATATTATTAGTGTTAACAACTCCATTAATAAATAAATACCTATTATTTCTGCTTAGATCATTGTTAAAAAATATTATTTTGGGTATTCAGCAGATAACTTTCAAAGAAAACATTCGTTTCTTTCATATACCTTTGGTGCAAGTCTGACCAAAAAATGGAAGATCGACAAGACTCCCCCCTACGGTGACTTGTCGACCTCTTGCATACACCTACCATATCAAGATTCAGCATGAAAAGCAATAAAACAACCACTCTTTCTATATATTGATGATTTAAGTCTGATCATGCTAATATATATAATATTAAGTATCTCTAGCCCTACCTAGAGGATACTACATCACCGTAGGGGGGAGTCTTGTCCATCTTCCATTTTTTGGTCAGACTTGCACCAAAGGTATATGAAAGAAACGAATGTTTTCTTTGAAAGTTATCTGCTGAATACCCAAAATAATATTTTTTAACAACTCCATTGTTATTAAATTTTAAATACTCTAGTAAACAATAAGTTTACTCACATTTATTAAATTACACAAGTATTTTTAACTACGTTTTTTTATCACAATTATCAAAATTACTTATATAAAGTATGCTATTATTGTAAGTAAGTTCTTAAAATGTTAGGATGTGGGTAATATTAGATACAAATACGTTTCAGTATTATAATATATGTTTGGTTAAAAGTGCTTATCTGCTTATTCAGCAACCTTAGAAAAATCCAGAAAAATAACCGTGATACTACTATGAATTATTCTTTGTCAATTGTTCCATTCCAAATTTGAAAATTATATCTTGAATTTCGGGGCAGGAACTTTTGTTTTGTAAAATCATCATTAGGGTTGAGTGGAATCTTTCTCTTGGGCGATTTACCATTAGGATTCCTTACAGTTTTAAAGTGACACTGCTTAATGCGAAACTATTCGAATAAATTACTATTGGATTCGGTCCTTAAGTCGCAAGTGATTTTTCGGGGACATCGAAATGTGACATGAATTTTAGTAAAGCTTCGAAAACATGAATAGACGTAAAGCAAATAGGGTAGGCTTACTCGAAACGGCTAAAACCTAATAAGGTTAAGAATTTCTGTTTGCTTATAACACATGTGTCTATGTATAGGTGTTCGATGACCAACAGGAGTTGGCTAGAATATTATTTTGTAAGGGTCTTTCATATTTGGTTTTTTTTGGCAAGTTAAAAATATTTATATTGTCACGCCTAAAACGTGCTCAACCCGAATATCTGAATTGAAACGGCAAATTAAATCCACTCACTTCAACAAACAATATTTATTTAATAACAACAATAAAACAAAACACTATACTTACAAAAAATATCACAAACACAATATACAAACCCACGACACAACGTGGTTACTGAAGGGCTTTCTAAGGACAGAAGGCAGTGCCTCCCTTTCGGGCTCGCGTAGAGACTCCCCCGTCATTGTTTACATTTTCGTTTAAGTACCCCGGTAGATGATACATTTCGTTTACAGTTCAATGTTAACTTTATTTACTAAATAGAACCTTGTTGACTCAGCAGTATGTCGATATACGTGTGCATTCCAATTGTATTGAACCAAAACAATAATTTAAAATATTATTATGCAAGCTAGTTATGGATTATTCATTTCTATTTTTACGATTTTATATTAACAAATTAAATCAGAAATTAGGTTTGACACAATCCCCCTGTCCTTGAAAGCTGGACCCCAGCTTTTAAAACATTAATTTACCTAAAATTACCTAATCTAATATAATTAAGTCTTTGAGAGTTCCAACACACTTAGTGTTTTTCAAGCACACACCTATTAAGTTTTGAATCACACTGTCACTGATGTCTCTGGTTCTAGTGTCTGTTACAACCCTGATCTAGCAGTTGATCCTCGGTGGACTTGACTCTATACCGTCGCTGAACGTCTCTCCGCCTATGGGTTGAAGTAGTGCCAGGACCATGGCTGGGTGGCACGGGGTTTAAGGGTATCTTTTTATAGGATTTTTGACTATGGCGAAAAAGGACGGGAAGTACATGGTTTACCTTGAAAACCAACCAAGAAATCTAGCCTTTTTTGGGAAAGGACATCGAAATGTATGGCAAGAAAAAAATGTGGAAGTTGCCAAATGGAGATGTTGGGATGTTGCGTGTAGCAGAGGTAGTTTTGCAGTCCTCAAAACAATCTGCTACGGTCTGGCTCCTCCAGGCGCCAAGACCCGACTACATTTTTCCATCATTTATCGTCTGCACCTTGTGACAATTGGTTCCTTGCTTGTGGTACTTCGCCGACTAGCTGGTTTGCCTGGTGACGTTGAGTTTTCGAGCTACATCCTCTTTTAAGAGATACCCTTATCACCACTGTTAGACGCCGATAGATGGATCCTGTCCGTGGGGTACAGCATGCTGCAGAGACTTCTGTGTGTGCTTCGGTGTGTGGTCTCTCATTTGCGGGGCGTGAAACAAATAAAACGGACAGTTAATTACAATTTTGTCAGAAAGAACAATTAAAAAACAATATATTCTAATTGAAGCCTAACATAAAACAAAATAATCCTTAGTACTACGCAAACTTAAAAATATCTAACTACGCAGGAGCTCCTATTTTTTGTTATTCCTCTTTTCCCAAAATTTAATACCAATTTGAGATATATCTTGTACTGAACAAATGCCCCTATATGTGCGTGTACTGATACGCACATCAGCCAAAAGTATCTAGAATCCCTACCCATGATCCTAATATATTATGTGCATTACTTTAATTCCTTCGATTTCCCATTTTCCTCGCTACGCGTCATGTAGCTGCGCTCATTTTTTTTTTTTTTAACAGTCACATATTCGTGACTAACTTGCTTGAAATCTTTTGTAAATTACTTGATTTTTCATCTAAAGTTTTTACGATAACTTTAGCATAAAAAACCCAATAATAAACATGGTACGTACCGTTATTCCAATAAACACATAGAAAAAAATCATCATATTAACAACAACATCCGACTTCACTCTTTGGGGAAATCATACATCTCTACACATGACTTACAGTTTACACTCATAAGTACTTACAATACAACTGCTCTGGGAAAATAACACATAATTGCATATTTGCACTCAATTACTCGTGACTCGCAGCAAATACATATAAATACCTACAATAAAAAGCTGCATTCACACAAGTCCTTAGGATCCTCCTCTTCTCGGTTGCCCCTGGGATTTGTCGAGATTAGGCGCAATTAGGCGAAATTAAGAAACCTGCGCAATAAAGAACATTTAGTACCTTAAAATAACGGAAAAAAACATATATACATACTGAAAGAAAAACTTAGGTGCTATTAGACTTAATTATTACAACTAGCTAAAAAAAATATTAGTTAATTTTAATCCGGTATTGGTACTACTTCCGGGGTCCATGGATCGTTATATGGCAAAATTCTACTCACATGTACGATTTCCTTTTTTGATTTGTTCGTTGGGCCCTTTTGTATTTCATAGTCCACCTCCCCGACTTTTTTCTTTACATAATACGGCCCAAACCATCGGAGTAGCAGTTTTTCCGACCGTCCTACTTTTCTTACTGGAGTGAATACTTTTACCTTGTCGCCTTTTTTATATTCCATTTTTCTATGCTTGCCATCATACCTTGTTTTATCCTTGCCCTGTCGTTCCTGAATATTCTGGACAGCTAGATTACGGACAGCTAGTGCTCTGTCCCTAATCTTTTGTGCATCTAGGTTTTCTGTTGGCTCCATAAGGCTGGCCTCTGTTGGAAGGGTGGGTTCTCTTCCATAAACCAGCATGAAAGGGGAGAATTTTGTCGTGTCCTGTCGTGCAGTATTATAGGCAAACGTCACGTGTGGTAGGTATTCATCCCAGTCTGTTTGCGTGGTGTTAGTGTAAATTGATAGCATGTCTGCCAGCGTCTTGTTTAGACGTTCCGTTAA
The DNA here is from genome assembly GCA_936432065.2 of Rutpela maculata. Lineage (NCBI taxonomy): Eukaryota > Metazoa > Arthropoda > Insecta > Coleoptera > Cerambycidae > Rutpela > Rutpela maculata. The sequence goes on from OW386292.2 coordinate 87,871,675, forward strand.
TCCATTGCACGATGGGTGATATGCCGTTGTAAATTGGCTAACTGTTCCCATACTTTTTAGCAGTTCCCGAACTATTTCGGAACGAAAAGTTTTACCGCGGTCACTTAGCAATTGTTTAGGTGCACCATGTCTTGTAATTATTTTTTCCAATATGAACTTTGCAACTGGTCCAGCCTTTCCTGATGGTAACGCTTCTGTTTCGGCCCATCTGGTGGCGTAGTCGGTTGCCACGATGATAACGGTTTTCCCATTCCTACTTCGTCTAAATGGTCCAAGAATATCAATTCCTACTTTCTTAAATGGTGTTCCAACAGGTATTGGTTGCAAAAGACCAACCGGTTTTTTGTTTTTCTGCCCCTTTCTGGCTTGGCAATCTTCACAACCTTTCACAAATTTCTCCACGTCTTTTTGTAGCTTTGCCCAATAGTATCTACTTTTCACTTTGTGCAAAGTCTTGGCAACTCCTAGATGCCCAGATAATGGCTCTGCGTGGTGGGAAAAGAGTATTTCGCCTACCAACTTTTTTGGTATCACTAATAGATTTTTTAGTCCTTCTGGTGAGGGATTGACTTTGTATAACACGTTGTTAAGAAGGCGAAAGTTTTTTGCCCTCCTCGCAACCGCTATAGGTGCATTTGCTGGGTTTCTGATTGCTTCCATGAGTCCTTGGAGTTCTTTATCTTGTTGCTGTGCATTCGAGATTTCTTCTGTTGTAGTAAGGAATGTTGGAACATCTTCCGTATCGCCATTTGTATCATTACTTCCAAGTACTGGGTTTCTCGATAAGCAGTCGGCGTCAACATGTGCTGCTCCACTTTTGTGAACTATCGTATAGTCGTACTCCGAGAGTTTCAGAGACCATCTTGCGAGCCTGCCGGTGGGATCTTTCAGAGAGCGAATCCAACATAGGGCATGGTGGTCGCTCACTATCTTAACAGGCCTTCCATAGATTAAGTGACGTAGGTAACCAAGTGCCCATATGGCTGCAAGCGCTTCAAGCTCGGTAATAGTGTAATTCTTCTCTGCTTTGGAAAGACTTCTGCTAATGTAGGCGATGGGATGGGGTCGACCTTCTTCATCCTCTTGTAACAGTATTCCGCCAATACCGATTGTGCTGCCATCTACTCTTAGTTCGCAACCTTTGCTTGGGTTGAAATGTTGTAGAACTGGTGCCGATAATAATTTGTCCTTCAATGTTTCAAAGGCTTCCTGTTGTACCTTTTCCCAAATAAAGCCTGTTTCTTTCTTCGTGACTAGGTGTAGTGGCCTGGCTATAATAGAAAAATTTTGAATAAATTTTCGGTAATAATTACAAAGACCAACGAAGCTCTGCACATTTTTGACCGTCTTTGGTTCTGGAAAATTTTTAATGGCTGCTAATTTTTCTTCGTCTGGGGCTACTCCGTCTCTGCTTACTATATATCCTAGGATTTTTACTTCCGTTTTAACGTACACACATTTACTAGGTTTTAGTGTTAATCCAGCTTCCCTTAGACGTTGGAAGACCTTTTCCAACTTTAGGAGATGTTCCTCCAGTGTATTTGAAAACACGATTATATCATCAAGGTAGATCAGGACATCTTTCCATTTCATACCATTCAAAACTTTGTCTGCTAATTCTTGAAAAGTAGCGGGGGCGTTGCACAAACCAAAACTTAAAACATTAAACTCATATAGACCATGGCCTTGGGCGACGAATGCTGTGTATTGCTTTGATTCTTCTTCAATTTTTACCTGCCAATATCCGCTAAACATATCCAACGTGGTGAAGTATTTTGCGTCCCCTAGATAGGTTAGGATGTCATCTATGTTTGGGATGGGGTATGTAGACTTCTTTGTTACATTGTTTAGTTTTCTATAGTCCACACAGAATCTTGTTTGACCATCCTTCTTTTTGACAAGAACCACCGGACTTGACCATGGTGAGTGGCAGGGTCTTATCACATTGCTTTCCAACATTTCTTTTATTTGGTTATTTATAATCTCCCTTTCTTTCTGTGACACCCTGTATGGTCTACTTTTGATTGGTTCTGTGTTTCCAACGTCGATTTTGTGTTCCGTTAGGTTTGTAAGTCCCATGGTTTTCATAGATTTCGAAAACACATCCTCGTACTTAGTGAGCAACTTTTCCAAATTATCTTTAAATTTCCCTTGTTCCAAGTGCTCCAAGTTATGGTCTTTGATTGTAACAATATCCTCGGGATTTTGGGAGTCTTCAATATATAGAAGTAAGGCATCTTCATCTTTAATTACTGATGAGCTGCAAACTATAAACCCGATTGTGGAGTTTCTAAAAATCTTAATTTTATTAGGCCCTTTGTTCATAATTTTCATAGAAATTTTTTCACTAGATTTTATTGTCGGTTCCATGCATAACTATCTCCTCTGCACCAGAAAATTCTCATTTTCGAAGAATTCTGCGTGCTTCAGGTCTGCCTCATTTAGAGGGTTACTTATCTTTACCATTATCATACAAGGGGTATGTGGCTCCAAGACGATGTCATCTTCTATTTGAACCTTATGCGGTTTACTTTCCAAAGACCCTTCTTTGTAGCTGCCTTGAATATAATTGAGATGAATGGTGGGTGGCTGTGGTAAAGCCGCTTCTTCTTCAGGTGGTTGTAGGGAGTTGCCGAATTCTTCTGTATTTTTGTCTTCGGGACTTTTTCTTGTCGGGCTCGTTTTGTTGATATTCGCTGGGCGCGCAGGGGGAATATTCTGTCTTTCCAGAAGATTTTTTATTGTTTTTCTCGATTCTTCATGGTAGGCTTCTTTATAGTTTATCGTCGATAGCCTATTTTCCATGTTCGACAAATGTTCTTTCTCCGGCACAATGAGGTGATTGTTCCGATACTCATCTTTAAGTGTAATTTTGCCCCTGTCGAGGTCGATTACTGCATGATGTTTTCCCAAAAATGCCATTCCAAGTATGAGTGGGACCGGCAGATTTTCAATAACCGTGGCTGTGCATTTTGTCCTTATATTTCCAATTTTCAGGTCGAATGTGGCTTCTCCTAGGGTGGGTATTCTATGCCCTCCAGCAACCAATAAATTTTTTGTTGAGTTTGCCTGCAGGTTATAACTCTTTGTAAGATTACTTGTAATGACATTTTGGTCGGCCCCTGTGTCGAGGATTGCCTTTATGTGCATGTTATTTACCCAGACAAAGATTGTTAGGATGTTAGTCCTGTTATTCGTTGTAGCCCCCTTGTGGGAGAGGACGACGCCGACGCTTAGTTGCGTTGTCCATTGGCGTTTGGGGATGCCCTTTGTCTTTCATTACAAGTATTGGCGTAGTGGCCTGTCCTATTGCAAATATAACATCTGGGTCTGCCATCTCTGGTTCTGGTATTAGGAATATTGCTCTGATTGAATGATTGAAAATTGTTAAACTGCGGATTATTAAAGCCATTCCATTGACTTTGTTTACGATTTGGGAAGTAGTGCTGATGATGATTGTTTCTATTCTGAAATAATGGACGACTGTTCACCTGTGGACTATGGTAGTTTCCGTTGAGGTTTTGGCGGCTACATGCACAATTGCAGCCAGTTTGCTTTTCCTCTTGGTTTGCGCCTACTGAGTCTTCTGCTGGTTGGTGAGAAATATCTTCAAGCTTATTAATTACTTTTTTGAAATCCTCCCATTCCATTTTATCGTCGACTACTAGCCTGTAGCTTTGATAGAGATTTCTTCGAATACCGTTTTCGAAAAATTTCTTGAATTCTCTCAAGTTAAAAGCAGGGTCGTACTCTCCAAATAGTGTTTGTAGCTCGTAATAGTATTCCTTAATAGATTCCTGAGGCTTTTGTTTCCTATCATACAGTTTTTTCTCCAGAATTCTCTTTACATCGTCCGTCTCAAATTCTTTGACAAAATCACTCTTTATTTCCGGCCAGGCTTTTTGTCCATTTTCTTCCTTGTTGACATAACGTTGGAACCATAAATTCGCTGCTCCTTCTAAAAACGAGTCTAAATAGCTAATTTTGAGTGTGTCCGTCCAACCATTAGCCGCCCCTGTCCGCTCATACTGTCTAATAAAGGTCGTTGCGTTTCCTGAGCCTGGGTTAAACGTCGGAGGGCACAGAAATTTTGGTGTTGATGGGGTTTTCTCCATCGCCAAACTTTGGGAAAGCGTAGTGTTTGGCATATTTCTGTTTTGGACCTTTGTTCGTTCTTTGGCTCTCGGAAGTCCCTCTTGGCTGCCTACCTCTTGCGAAGTGCGTGAGTTTTCTTCTGAATTCTGCTGAGATTCAGAATAAGTAGGACTAGTCGATTCTTCTGGAGGAGAGGGTCGCTTCGGTGTTGCAGGTTGTTTGTTTTCAGTTGCCGCCTCGGGGGGAAATGGGAAGCGAGTTGTTTGTTTGGTTGGTGTACCAGATGGGCTTTGCTCGGGTGACCTAGGAGTGTTGCTGGACCTTCTAAACGGGTCAGGCAGAAATTGCTCCGTACTTCTACGAGGGGGGCTGAAGTAAGTCGAATTTTCAGCTAACACCAACTTAAATTTAGCCCCCGACCTTGTAGTACTTTTGCCTTCTACTGGCATTGGCTGATTAAGTAGGTATTTGTATACGCACGCTCACACACATAAACAATTATCACTTAGCTAAAAAATGTAATACCTTAATCTGAAAGAAAAGGATTAGAGAAAATTACGTAGTATTTGCCACTTAACCGTGCCTGTAAGAATTATTTTAATATTAGTGAATGAACTGAAAGGAAATAAATTGCCGTAATAATAAAAAAACGTTTAAACTGAACCGTAGTTTTATTTGACCAATTAAGGAGAATTGATCAAGGGAATTTAGCCAACGGCGCCTCCACCATGTGTCACGCCTAAAACGTGCTCAACCCGAATATCTGAATTGAAACGGCAAATTAAATCCACTCACTTCAACAAACAATATTTATTTAATAACAACAATAAAACAAAACACTATACTTACAAAAAATATCACAAACACAATATACAAACCCACGACACAGCGTGGTTACTGAAGGGCTTTCTAAGGACAGAAGGCAGTGCCTCCCTTTCGGGCTCGCGTAGAGACTCCTCCGTCATTGTTTACATTTTCGTTTAAGTACCCCGGTAGATGATATATTTCGTTTACAGTTCAATGTTAACTTTATTTACTAAATAGAACCTTGTTGACTCAGCAGTATGTCGATATACGTGTGCATTCCAATTGTATTGAACCAAAACAATAATTTAAAATATTATTATGCAAGCTAGTTATGGATTATTCATTTCTATTTTTACGATTTTATATTAACAAATTAAATCAGAAATTAGGTTTGACATATTATGGCATTGCTGCTTTTCGCAGATCAAGAGTAATCGTGTCAATGCTTTGATGTAGTTTTTTGTTCGTGACGGTATTTAATTTTTTGTTGTTGCATCTCTGGTTTTTCGATATCGTTAATGTAATTAATTATTTGTTTGTACTAGTTTGAAAGCTAGGTGTTGGAAATGTCGTTGCAGCAGGGGATTCTTCTTGTATGATTCATTCGTTCATTGATTAGTATTTCGTGTAGTGCCTTAGGTTTTACCTATTCTGTAAATGTTCTTACTAATTCATTTTCGAATAAATCTTTATTTTTATTAGGAAGGGTTATCTTATATCTAGTTTTATCCCAAACGGTTTTGTAAGTGTTACGTAGAACGAATGGTATCCTTATTGGCACACAAAAAAAAATGTCTAGTGCTAGAAGGCAGACCTGTGTAATCCCATGCATTTCGACCCGCGAGTCCGATGTCCGTTTTGCCGGATTGGCTCTTGCATTTTTGCTAACCTCAAAAAACACCTTAAAAATGACCGAAAAATCCCAAACGTAAATAAAAAGTTTAAATAAGCTGATCAGCTGAATATGAAGTCAAAATTAGCCGATCAGTTAGGAATTTTGACATAACCTCAAAAAACACCTAAAAAATGTCCAAAAATCCAAAACAAATAAAATAAAAGCTTAAACCGAGAACTTTAAAACTAACATCACCTACGGCAAGAGCATTACACCAAGAACTTTAAACCAAGAACTCTATACCTAACATAACCTAAGGCAAAAGCTTTAAACCAAGAACTTTAAACTAAGAATTCTTAACCCAACATAACCTGAGACAAGAACTTTAAACCAAAAACTTAAACCTATTTTAATTTAAGAAAAGACTGTTAAGTTCCTAAGGCAAGAACGATTAAGGTTTAGAGTTCTTGGTGCAAAATTCTTGCCTTCAGTTTTGTTGGATTTAGAGTTCTTGGTTTAAAGTTATTTGTGTAAAATTCTTACCTTGTTTTTAGTAAATTCGATGTGATGATGAAATTAACGACAAAATAAAAAAATATTTATCTAAAATGTTATAGGATGGAAATAGTGGATAAAGGTTTTCCAGTAGTAAAATATAAAATCCAACAATTTGTAAGGAGCCTGGAATCCGTGAAGAGTGTTATTTTTTAGCAATACAAATGTTTCCGGAATTAATACTAAAAAAGGGTGAATGAAAACTGATTGTTCCGAAAGCAAGAAGATGACAGTGAATATGAAGTTAGTGAATGTGAGTGTTCGATAAGAACTAAAACTCCCAATCTTTGGTGAAATGATAAACTTAATAATGTTATTAGCAATCTTGGTCTATCTAATGGTAGGGAAGAATATTTAGCGGCGATTATGGAAAAAGACAATTCAGTATCAAGTGATGTTCGTTTTAGCTCATACAGAAAAAGAGAAAAAGACTAGAAAATATTTTACACAAGGAAAAAACACTTGCTATTATATTGTCATAATGAAGAAGGGTTAATGAATATACTTAAACCTAGCACATATAGATTTTAGATAAATGTTTTTTATTTTATCGCTGATTTTTTTTTCGATTTTTCGGAACCTCAAATTTACTACAAACAAAACAGAAGATATTCGCATTATTTACACAGTTGTGCAAATTTCTTGTACTCATAGGAAGCCAAGTTTCCCACTTCACTAGAGCTGCGGTTGCATGATGACGACGCCCGCTGTCCCGCTTTCCCAACCTGACCTGCCCCCGATACTGGGGTTTCTCTCCCCTGGATAGTATACTCTTTCTCCACTTTTGCCAAGACGAGATTTTTCTTACCTAGGATCCTAGGAACTTAGCCGAAATAAATCGTTGCCCGCCGTCACCACGTGGAGGTGTCCTAGTCGCAAAAATAGAAAAAGAAACAAATGGCATATGACAATCAAACAGAATAAAGAAAACTATACAATTCTAAACAGCTCCAAGAAAAAAATAAAAAATCATCAAGGGACGATGTAGGTAAAGACCAAACGATATTCCTCTCTCAACAGAGCAAACTTTGTCCGAGAACTTTTTCCTAAAAATGTCACTGTCCAGTAATATTTTCCTATAGATACTTGAAAATTTAAAAGCTCCGCTTACTAATGTTGATGAGAATATATGTTGAAATGATACTTCTCTATAAAGTTTGGAGATTACGCTTTAATTCTGACTACGGTATTGTGTTCAGCTCGTGAAAATACGTCGGAAATTATATGTTCAGATATTGTGTAGAGCAAAATCAATTTCGGGCATTTTTGGGTACGTTTTCATCCGAAATATGGATTTTACAAAATATTCGATCACCGCGCATAAATTCTGACCTTGGATTCGGTTTCAGTGCTCCAGATTACGAATAGATATAGTGATCAGTTCATGTAAGCTTTTTATTTACTTGTTTGGAATTTTTCGGGCATTTTTTAGGTGTTTTTTGAGGTTATGTCAAAATTCCTAACTGATCGGCCAATTCTGACCTCAGATTCAGTCTCAACGCCCCAAAATACGTATAGAAATGGTGGCCATCTCATTTAAGCTTTTTATTTACTTGTTTGAGATTTTCCTGGCAGTCTGTTTTTTGAGGTTAGAAAAATGCAAGAGCCAATCGGACATCGGATTCGTGTTCAGCGGGTCTAAATGCGGAATACATAGGTCTGCCTTCTAGCACTCGACATTTTTTTTGTGCGCCTATGATCAATTGATTTTTAAATGTGTTGATTCCATTTTCCGAGATTAGAATATCTAATATAGAATTTTTTTTATCGCGGAATGTACTGTTTCTTTTGACATTTGTGGTTTAGGGGGGTCAAATTTTCATGCCTGAGATTATATTAATTTTTGAATTGTTTCCATTATTGAGTCTTGGAAGGAAACTTCACTGTACGATCGATTGTCTAAGTCAATGAAGCTATCGGATGTTAGTTCAGGAAGTTTCTACTCGATTTGGAAGTTTTCTATTGAATATATTTCTGATTGAATTTCAATGCGCGAAAGAGTGTCTGCTACTTTATTTTCCTTTTATTTTTTGTACATTATGTCATAGTCGTATTCCCAACAATTTTAGACATTAGCGCATAAGGTGGGTGTTTTAAATTATTAACGCATTGTAGAGGTTTGTGGTCTGTGATTATGGTGAATTTATGGCCAAAAAATATTAGTTTGAAAAATTCTGTAAAATTTCAATTGATAAAAGTTCTTTTTCTATTGTGCTGTAGTTGATTCCAGTGGCGTTAAGGGTGTAACTGCCGTATGCTATTAGTTTATCACTACCTATGGGCCCCGATGGAATAGTTGCTAGCATCGGTCGTTAATATGAAGGGTATTGTGAAGTCGGGTAATTGTAGTAATGGTTCGTTGGTGAGTATGTGTTTGCAAGTCTCGAATACTGATAAAAATTCTGGCGAATGAGTAACTTTTTCTCCTCTTTTCAAACACTTCGCAAACGGTTTTGTATCTTCGCAACATCTTTTATGTAAATATTCTATAGAATCCAAGTAGTTCTAAAAAGGATTTTATGTTGCGTGCTGTCTTAGGGATGGGAAAGTTTTTGATTGCGCCGATTTTGTTAGGGTTAGGTTTCATACCTTGGTCAGATAACATGGCCTAAAAATTCAACATTTTGTTTTAGGAGTTCCGACTTGAGCTTTATTTTTAATTTGGCATCTCTCAATTTAGAAAATATTTGGTTTAGATTTTGAACGTGCTCCTGAAGGGAGATACTAAATATAATTATGTCGTACATATAGGCTAGACATATTTTGTTCTGAAGTTCGCGTAAAACATGATCTATCACACGTTAAAATGTAGCCGGATCATTTTTAAGGCCAAACGACATGCGTGGATACTCAAAATGGCCGTTTTCAGTATTAAATGCCATTTTTCGATGTTACTTTATTTCATTTCAGTTTGATGAAAGCCACTGGCCAAATTTGAGGTTATGAAGTAATTACACATAACTTGTTAAATACGTTGTCGATATTTAGTATCGGATATCTGTCGTCTCTTGTTTTTTCGTTTAGTCGTCTATAATCGACTATGATGCACCATTTTTTTTTCCACGAGTCCGCTTTTTTTATACTATCCAAAATGGGCTGGAGCAGGGTGACTGACTCGGTCTGTTAATGCTGCCTTTTAACAAGTGTGGAAAGCATATCAGAGGGTTGCCAATTCTCAGAGATGAAATGAGTAAAAACAAAATAAATACAATTTAATGTCCCACGTGGATATGGCAATACATAATCAACAAACTGTCATGTTTGACACTATAAGCATGTCAATTTTGATAACGGAAAGAGGAATAATATTTTCCGAGATGTTAACAGCCTTCAATTTATTTTTTTTAATTTTCATTTAACCTTGTATTGTTAAATTGTTTTTAATTATTTATTAGTGGCATATTCATGATTTCTTACTGTTTGCTAGGTATTTTGCCACTGTAAAAATATTTAAAAATTTTGATGAAAGAAACGTTTGCGCTAAAAGGACCAGACAGAGGCTGGTTTTTAATACTTCTAGTACAAAATGTCTCACACTTAAAAATACATATACTGAATAAAAAATGTTAAATGATAATTAAAAAAAAATAAATTGAAGGCTGTTAACGTTTCAGAAAACATTATTTCTTTTTCCGTTATCAAAACTTTGACTTCAAACAGGACGACAAACTCATGTTTGCGCGAATCACTACTAATCGACTGACTTATATCTGTACGACTGCGCCAATTAAGCCTTCGGATGAAGAAATCGAAAAAGCTTTAAAATTCACAAAAAATAACTTTATTTTACAAAACGTTAGAAAAACACAAGTCATAAGTCCAAGCGTGGATAAAAATCTGAGGAGCGTTCTCACAGTACTAGTATTTATAAACTTTGTCTCATTAGAGAATATTATTTAGGTATTATGCAAATCACAACTTACACACTTTTTTGTTTATTATGAAAATACCTACTTTCTGTATATTGTTGCCCTAATCTGGACACGCTAATATACCAGTTAGGTAAATACTTTAAAACATTCGTTATTGGAGAATTAATCAAAGCAACTACTCTTTTAGCTAATGCTGACGAAGTAGAAATATGTCATTAAGCATAGACAACAAAGATATGGATGCTTACATAACTCCCTTAAATTGACAACATCCGGCTCCACTTCCGCCACCGACGCTGTCGTTTGTATTACATATATAGTGCATATCATCTATCTACCGGTAGGCCTCTTCACGCATGTTGTTATGGATTCAGACTCCTGCAACAGCTTTGACGGGCCTTCTATGAGAAAGTTAAATTATTTAAAGGCTTACCTTTTAACATTTTATTTGTCATGCGCGTCATATCGGCGCACATGGCCTCTGCACTGAACGCCGCGCCGGGTGCATCGTATCGACGCACAGGTAAAATAAGTAGTTTTATTAGAGATCACTTATAGATACCAATTTGGTCCGAATTAGAAAAAAAAATTGGCCTAGGAGCAAATCAACCTGAGTCGCCTTACAGTTTAAGCATTTATGGTCTTACCGCCTTTGTTCACCTCGACACCCTTTTCATGAAAGATAATGGTCAGTCCGGTCTTTTACATCCTTCGTACTGTCGTGCACAAAAAATGAAACATGTCTTATAACTTATTTTTGCTAAAATCTAGTTGTGTACTTTAATTTTTGTGACATTGTCAGTTATTTGTCCAAATTCATTACAAGTGTGCAAATAGAGACAGATTTACATTAGAAAAAAATAGTTGTCCTATTTTTTTTGCTCACGACAGTACAAACAGCAAATTATGTGTCACATCTGGGCAGTAAAGAATATCCTGCGACTCCTGGGACACCCATATTATTTAAAACATTGATAGTGCTCTTTTTTCCGTCTCAGTTATGAAAGCTTAACTTTTTGCTATCATGATATTCAGCGGATTCTTCAATTCAATAGAGCTTATAAATAAATCGTCAGGGGGTTGACAATATAGTCATATGCTCCATATTTTTATTCTTTTTCGTACTGATAATCTCCAACCATAAAAGCAAAAATAGACTTTCCGTTATTTGATGTCGATGGTTAAGTTACTTGTAAGTTTGAATGGTTCTTTTCTCTTAGCATTTTAATATTGTAATATGCCCCACTCGGTCACAGTGGTGACACTTGATATTAGATCTAGGAGAAAATTCTGTTTGACCTTAAACTTATTTTTGTTTGCAACTGCATCACTATAGTTAGCTTGTAGCACTTTTGCACTCGTATCTCGACTTTCATTTTTTAATTTTATTTTGTTGTTACATACTCATAAGAAGTAGAAAGAGTCCAGAATAAGTGGGATACTTTGTTGGTTTATTCTAATTTGGCATCTGCTGCCAACAACTCAACGTCAGTAAATCTTCAAACGTTGTAAAATGTTTTATTAGATGTGTATCTCCAAGAAATTTTAACCCTGGCAATCTTCCTCAAGCCTAACTGGGTGGCGAGACTTTTACATTGGTACTTAGATGGCATCTAAACTATTTACAATTTTCGTCGCAGTACTTTCCATTAAATATAGTCGAGTAAACTTTAACTTGGTGGGTCCAAAGGTCACTTCGTCATCTAAACTAAATAAATAAGAATGCATTCGAGATGTGTCAGAAATGCCAGTGGTTCTCAAACTGTTTAAGAATGATTATACAGGGTGTTGCATCAGGAGAGGGACATAGCTTAATAGGAGTTAGAGAACATCAGTGGTAATCAGAACCTCCCATAGAAATGTCTCATTGGGCCTTCACTACGAAGTTACAGAGTGTTTTAAAATTTTTGGCAAAAACTACTTTTTGTCAGTACTCTGACAAGGAATGAAATAATTGATTCATATTTGGTATAGCTAGTACAGTAAAGATCCTTCAGAAGTACATGTAAAACACGAAAAAAAATCTAGGTCCGGAGTCACTAAAATTTGGGTTTCTTCCTTACCTTTGAAAAACATGACCCAGTATATTTTTTTGAAATTTTTATATGATATTCGAAAAGAACACAAAAAATAAGCAAAATGGCCTATTTCACTTTTTTGTTACACCTTTGTGGTTATTTAAATACAGTATTAAATGTACAAGAATATGGATTTCAGAGCGATATTAAATGAAAGTCACGCGAAATAAATAATTTTGTAACTAAAATTTGCAAAAATATTATTGAGGCTAGGTGGCCTGAGTGAATTCTAATTCCGACACGTTTTAAAAAATGGTAAATGGTAAAAATAGTAAAAAATGCAGCCCCAATATGTAATCGGGTATAAATTAACACAATATTTAATCAACCATAGTAGGCTTATTCAAAGTGATAAGTAATAAAACTATTTAGGCCCAAGCAACAAGTTACTTTAATCAAGAAAATCAGCAACATTTCACACTTAATAAAAATTGGAAAACGGAACAAATTAAAACCGAAATAAATAAAATAATTTCCATTCAGGTAACAATAAAAACAAACCAATAACTAAATGTATTTAAAAATAAAACATAATTTACACTAAATTTTCAAAGTGGCCTACCCCAGCTTCCGTGCATTCTCTTGCGCGTTTAGTTAGGTTACCAATTGCTCGACGTATCATTGCCGGATTATTCCGTATTTCGTTGCAGGTTGTAGCGATGCGCTGGATTAACTGTTGTCTACTATCAATTTCGACTATATAAACTTCGTTTTTTAAGTGAACCCATAAAAAGTAATGGCAAGGGTTACAATCAGGAGACCTTGGTGGCCATTCATGTGGACCCCCACGATCAATCCGTCTATTAGGATATTCATTATTTAAGTGTTCTCTTACTTGAATGCTAAAGTGTGGTGGGACCTCATCATGCTGAAACAACATGCTTCTAATATGGATATTTTCTAACATATTCGGTAAAATGTTTTGAATAAAATTACAGTAAATATCACTATTTAATCTTTCTTCAAAAAAATGTGACCCTAGCAAATGTGTATTCACAAGCCCGACTTAAACATTTACAGAAAACCTGTGTTGCGAATGGCGTTGGCGTGTCGCATGTAGGTTTTCCTGTGACCATTTATGATTATTTCTTGAGTTGTTTACTCCATCCTTCGTAAATTGTGCCTCATCCGTAAATAAGATTCTGTAAATGATCGGGCGATGGTTAGACAACCAACGACAAAATGCCAGGCGGCGGATGTTGTAGCCTTGTTCAAGACGCTGTACCTGCTGGATATGATATGGATGATAACGTTCTCTTTTTAGGGTTCTCCATACTCGCCAGTGAGGAATACCAGTTGCAGAACTGATTCGTCTAATGCTAATTTTTTGGTTTTGTTGAACTATGTTTAAAATATTGTTTTGTTTCTGCACGCCCTGTTGTAAAACACGCTCCACAACTGCAGAAGTAGGAAAATTTCTATGTTGTCTTGAATACTGGAATACGGTATTAAAAGTTTTGTGATTAGGGTGCCGACGACCAGGAAAACGCAGCCGATATTCTCTTTCCGCCGACCTACCATTTCCATTACAGAAACCATAGATAAATATTATGTCAGCATATTCCACGTTTGTAAACTTTAGTGGCATAGTTAAAATATTTTACTCGAATTTTCACAATTTAATGTACTTCACAAACTAAATGTGGATTATTGACACATTAAATTACAACAATTAATTATTCAACTGTTTAGGCGATTCTTTTTAATTATTTGTCACTTTGAATAAGCCTACTATGGTTGATTAAATATTGTGTTAATTTATACCCTATTACTTATTAGGGTTGCATTTTTTACCATTTTTACCATTTACCATTTTTTAAAACGTGTCGGAATTAGAATTCACCCAGGCCACCTACCCTCAATAGAATTTTTGCAAGTTTTAGTTACAAAATTATTTATTTCGCGTGACTCCCATTTAATATCGTTCTGAAATCCATATTCTTGTACATTTTACACCGTATTTAAATAACCACAAAGGTGTCACAAAAAAGTGAAATAGGCCATTTTGCCTATTTTTTTATGTTCTTTTCGAATATCACATAAAAATTTCAAAAAATATATACAGGGTCATGTTTTTCAACGGTTAAGAAGAAATCTAAATTTTAGTGACTCCGGACCTAGATTCTTTTCATGTCTTACATGTACTTCTGAAGGATCGTTACTGTACTAGCTGTACCAAATATGAATCCATTGTTCCATTCCCTGTCAAAGTAATGACAAAAAGTAGTTTTTGCCAAAAATTATAAAACACCCTGTAACTTCGTAGTGAAGGTCCAACGAGACATTTCAATGGGAGGTACTGATTACCACTGATGTTCTCTACCTCCTGTTAAGCTATGTCCCTCTCCTGATGCAACACCCTGTATGCCTGTAATGCGGTCTACTATCATGATGTGTTAAGAAGTATTAGTTTATTAACTTCACCCTATTAGTATAATTCTGATTATATATAGGCTTGGGCACAAATGAAAATGAAAACAAAAAATGAATTGCCCAATTCAGTCAATAACAATATTAATTATTAGAAAAAAGAAATATAGTCGAAAACTAATATTGTTCACAAACTAATATTATTAATGTCCAGCAAGAACCGCGGAGAGGTACAGGTATTTCTTGCCGGGATAGGAAGGAGAGGGTGGGTAATATTATTGGGGAAAAGGATATTAGTAAAATAGAATATTTCATGTAATACCAAAAATAAATCTGAAATCACCATTAGAAGTAAAGAAAATAAATTATTTTTCTTTTAACGGCAATATCAAAAATTCTGGTTGAAAAAATAAATATTAAAACATTGATAATTTTTTTAATACCATTAGGTAAAACAAAATAAATGAAAATGCTTAGATAGTATATGTAAAGGATAACGGACTGTAATGGGATCTTCAGAGTTAATTGCTCCTGGTCTATGTATATGTGCGCCTCTAAATGGGTGCGGTGAATAAATACAAGCCAAAATTACTAACAAAAGGCGAGCTGTGCTTTTCTTACCTCTTCTTCTAGTTGTTGAATTTTGGTCTGAACTCCTCTAAAACTAGCTTGTAGCAATTTTCTTCTGTTTTTGATTTCTTAATTTTTAACTTATATGACGCGAGAGAATATCAACAAATTGTCAAAATATATGAGAATGGGGTCATTTAGTCAAATTTAATATTGCACTTTTTATTACAATTGTGCGAAGTAATCGTCAAATAATTATTACACTGAAAATTTTAGCTCGATCCGATATGTAGTTCCAGAAATATACTGCTTTAAAATCTAATTCTTCATAAGCTGAGGCGGTCGAATCGCTGACGTAAATGTCGCCACAGTCCTACCTCGCTTGCCTAATAACCTTGCCCACCGCATTTGATTGCGGTGGGCAAGGTTATTATAGTGGTAGTATTATAGTACAGTACCTAGAAATTTTCGTCGAAAACCCGACATCTAAATATACTCATATTATCAAAAATACGATACCGCGACGCCCGTACCATGTCGATACGGAAAGAGAAAGACTAGTTGAACCGCATCGTAAATCGCACGCCGAAATTCGAAAATTCGGCTCGACATGAACGAATCAAAATTGACATTTTCGGCATTTTTCTATTAACCTACATGTTATCTTTTATATAAACTATTTCTTATCTGAATAACAGATGAGCGTATTAATTTCTTGTGCCGGATCTCAGACTACTAGGCAAGCGGGTCAGTTACGTCTATGTCTCCCGATGCGATAGAGACATTGACGTCACACAGCTATAACATGAAAGCGCCACGTGTTGATATGTTCTTGATTAATTTTGAAGCCTATAGAGACCCTAGAAAATTATTTTTTTTGTATTTCGCTCTAAAATTAATAGATCTTTCAGAAAATGTAATAAAAAAATAATGCTAAATGAGCCCATTGTCACTATCTTTAAATTTTTGAGTTCTACAAGTCAAAGAAAAACATTACTGAACAGTATATAACAAATGAACAATAATTTTAAAATATATAAAGTAGAAAAATTATCAGTTGAACAATTTACCTACTCGACTCGCGTTTCGCCATTGGTGTAATAAAATATAAATATTGCAATTGAAACAATTATCACAGAACAACATTAGCAATAAAACATTTCCACGAAAACTAAATACTATACACTCGAACATTTTATTCGCCGCGCATTTCAACACTGGTATTAAGAAGATATATTTGTAACCTTAATCACTTTCACTATTACTGGCATCATCACTATTAGAAGAATCAAAATCATCAAAAGTTATAATTGATGGTTCGACTTGAACGTCTAAAAGTTTTTCTCTTTGCCACCATCGCTTTATTATTCCTTTGTATGATTGACACACTTCTTCCAATCTGTTGTACACTATTCTAATGATTTTTTCCAAAGGTTCTAAAACGCCCTTATCAGTTCCGTCAATTTTTAAATACTTGTCATAATACCGTTTTGTATTAGCCCAAATTAACTCTATAACGTTAAACTAACAGTGGTGGCAAACTTCATTCCCATTCGCACGCAGAAGTTCGTCAACAAAGTATATCGTTTCCTTCCTATTATTCCTAGCAAGATTTAACAAGTCGGCTTTCAACTCTGTGAAAGGAAATGGAATATTATTTTCATTTAAACATTCCGCAATTTTATGTTTTTTCCATTGACAAGTAGGTTGTTTATTTAATTGTCGGGTGTGATATGAACCATTATCTATTACAATTAAACTTGGTTCTTCACGATTTGCTAGTAATTGCTGTTGTATTCATTTCTCAAATTGGTCACAATTCATATTATCATGATAAGAAATTAAGCCTGCGCCCGGAATAAAACATTTGATGTTCCAGCATGCAACACAATAAATCGCCTCCCTATAATTAATTTTTTTTGTTTGACGCTTTTTCTTAATAGATCATAATTTTTGAACACTTCCATTGGCAAATACACGTGTTTAATCTGTAAATACAGTGCAGTGTAAAAAAGTTACTGTTATAGTTATATCCATATACTTTCTTAAAAATTCAACCCTTTGGTGAACTATTGTGTCTGTTCACATAAATAACGACAGTTACAATCTTTTGTATACCTAAATTCACAATGCTTTAATAGTTTTAACATACTTACTTTACATTCGCCAAAGATTCCCCTATTTTTCAGCGTTTCCCTCAATGTATCTAGCGTAATATTTATTTTTTATTCATAAAAATTGTAAATACTTCTCTTATTTCCATTTTAACGCCTTCACATATATCCAGTGTTTTTGATTTCTTTCAGATTCGTTTTTTTTTTTGACAAGGTTACATTATCAATGGTTTTGATCAGTTCAATGCTGATTGATATCATTCTTCAATTCATATTTAATATTTGAGTTGATACAATTTATGCAAACTTTCTTTTTTTTGGTACAGTCTTCTTGTTCATGTTCTTCACTACAAAGAGGACACACTAGTTTATTATGGCAATTTTGCTTTTTATGATAAAAACCTTGACATTAAAACAACGTGGCACTGATAAATCTTCAAACATCGGACAGCGTTCCCAGTCAATAAATAACTTCTTTATATGCATTAATTGTTTGAAAGTAGATGCCGAGCATTCTCCAAATATACTAGTGCTATTTTCTTTTCTTCATTTTTTAATAATAAATGTAAAAGTCTTCTACCTTATCGTTTTGTTGTAATAGAGAGTCAACAATTTCTTTTTTGTGAGATCTCGATTAATGTTTGTTATCTTAATCCTTGGTTTCCTCATTTTTGCTGCTTCTATATTGTAAGAATTCCCCAATTTATCTTTAGCCATTTTCTCAAAAACCTCGGCCTACTTTTTTACTTTTACATTTGATGACCACTGATCCAGATTTAGTAGCTTTTGAGTTATTAATGCCAACTTTTAAGACAGTGGGATTGATATTGTCCATAATGTCTTTGTTGTTTTTTTGAGCAATTTGTGTATTTTTAGGTTTAATAATTACTTCAGGAACATTTTGAAATACTGGAATATTTGTCATTTCAATTTTTCCTTTCAATCTCAGCAAAAGTCTGTTTTTGTAAAATACCACTATTCATCTGTTCATATATTTTAAGTTTTTTCTGTAACATTTTCATTATTTCATTGTTTCTTTGTTCTTGATGATATTTTGCAGATTTTCTACAAAATCGTTGCTCCTGCATTTTTTCCAATAAAATTTGACAACACGTTTTTGCAATGACATGCATTTCCACTCGGATGCTGATAAGTCTGAACATTCCACACATATAACATTTCTACACGTATCGCATGGCTAGCACGTAGGTTGCCAGGCATCCGGCTTTAGCCGGACATGTTTGGCTTTTTATGGTTTCGTCCGGCTAAAAATTAACATGTCCGGTCTGTCCGTAGTGTTGTTTATATTCCGATAAGATAACTACTTCTTATTCTGCACTTTTTTCTTCTTTAAGATTATATTGAATACCAGCTAATGAATTACAACTATTTTAAAAGTCACTGAAAATATACACATTTTTGATTACACAAATTTGTAGCATTTCACTTGTTTCATAGATATGCCGAAATTCGGCTAATTTAATCTCAGAGAAAACGAACATCTTTTGAAGAGCTTAAATAACATGCACTGTACTGGTAACACTTCACTTCACTTGATATGTAGTTTGTTTTAATAATAAATTAAGTTTTGTATAAAAATAAAGTTACTTACTTTTGCTTCCATATTTTCTTGTTTCTTCCAAACTGTCAGGCACGAACAGCATGTTGTATTTCGGATAGAAAGCTTAAACGGTCGTAATACCAGAGACTGGGAATATCAATTTCGTCTGTTGAGCTTCCTGGTTTAATGCTATTTAGCATTTTTTTCTTTTCTGATTATAATTCGTTCTTAAAGTATCGATTTTCTTTCTGACTGAGGCAATATTTGCGGTGGTGTCATATTTCTTCAATACTTCTAATAATAATTCTTATAATGCTGCATTTCTCGACTGCGTATTACTCCTCTTTCAATGATTTATTTAAATATTATTTCAATGTTTATAATTACTTCCACCATTCGGTGGAAGTATAGTAACGACAAAAAAATTTTTAAACATTTTTATTCAAATATGCTTAGAATGTCAAGATTTTAAATTTGAGCGAAAAAAAAATATTCTGTCTGTCTGCTTTGTTCGCATGTTTACTCTGGAACCGTTTGAGATATTGACTTGAAATTTGGTACACATATGTACTTTAAGGAGATCTAGAACTAGATTATATTTTCATTGTGTTCCGTCGAAGGATTGGGAGGTAAATTGGGGTAAATTTGGGGAAAAAATGAAGCGGGCAAGAGTCCATAAAATTGGTATTTAGTATATACAAGAGAAACCAAGGTCTCAAAAAAAAATTTTGGCATTAGCACCCCCACCCCATTATTAAAGGGGATGAAAAAAAAATGTGATTTAGTGTGTGTACAAGAACCAGAAACCTCAAAATATTTTTTTACTACACCCCCACCCCGCTACCGATATGGGGTATCGTTTTATGAGTTTTTAGGGTAGAGGATTTCAAATATTATGTTATTAAAGTTCCATAAACAATTATTTCCAGATACAAATTTTTTTCGTTGTGAGTGACTTGGATAGAAAATCTGGATGTGGAAGTAGTGAGTCCTTGGGCAGCGGAGTAGGTAAAGAATGAGAGAACTAGAACCCCCCACCACAAACCCCCCACCACACCACCCCCACCAATCTGCGATTGGTGGGGGTCGTGTGGTGGGGGGTTCTAGTTCTCTCATTATGAAATTGGAAAGTGGGAGTGGTGTGGTGGGGGGTATGTTCCAGTTCTCTCATTATTAAATAAATGCTCTAATTGTGGGGGGTATGTTCCAGTTCTCTCATTGATAAATAAATAAAATGCTAATTGTGGTGGGGGGTGTTCCAGTATTCTCACTGAAATAAAAGTATGCTGCTAAGCCCTCATCAAGTTTAGTATATACCTCCACTTTCTACAATGAGATATTCCCTTAGCACGAAACCAATTATCAGTTAAGAAATTATACACAATTATTTTTCTCTTATTACTGTCTGGCTCAAATACCCCTGATGCCAAATAAATTCCTTCTCACATAAGCAATGTGTATTGAAGATCTTTCAGGCATATATAGTTATCTGTCATGTAATACATTTGATGAACGTTTATTGTCATTCGATGGATGGACTGGTGTTTTACCGCCTGTTGAGCTTGCATTAGCAGGTTTTTACTATACAGGTGAAAGTGATATTGTGCGATGTTTCTGGTGCAAAGTAGAAATTCATAGATGGATAACTGGTGACATGGCCATTAAAGATCATTTGAAATATAGTAAGAATTTCTTGTATGCGAAGTTAATCAAAGAAAAATTCGATTTAAATACTAGGAACGAGGGTTCATTTGCTGTAGACTCTGGTATGATGACTTCGTATCCCAATAAAATTATGGTAGTTACGTCTCCTTCCGAATCAACATGTTCTAAGAAAACCAGTGGTGTTTTATACATCCTCTTAATTTTGAATATAATAAGTAATATTTATAGTACTCTTTATTAATATTTGTATCAGATAGGAAAACTTATATTTAGAAAATAATTTATTAAAAATCATAGTACAGACATTATATTCATTAATACCATGTAATAATATGTTTATTTGAGTATATATTTGTAATATGAGTTCGAATAAAAAAACTAAAGCGAACCGATGTCCTTTATTATTAACATTCATGAATTTAATGATATTATTTTTAGTGGTTACTTTAAAAATTAGAATTGTTTGATTTTATATTCAGTATATTGGAAATTAACTAATTTAATATTATATCTAGATATATTTCCCATGAATATCTGAAATACACTTTTATTTGATAAATGAATTTTAAAGTACTAAATGAGGAAGTGTATACTATATGGTGAATATGCGGGGTAAATATAACTGCTTATGGTTACTGAGTAATTGTCCACAACATTAAATTTTTTAATTAAATTATTAGTTCAAAATTAATTAGTATGTTATGATTCTCATTGCAAATATATTATTGCAGGATATTTCTAAGCATTACTTTCAAATTTGAGAGAATATTTACCAAGTGTGTCATCACACTACTTATTTATTTTTATCAAGTAATAATGTTCAGAAAAAATATAGTCTATATGGAAATAAAAAATTGAGTTAAATATTAAACATTTAATAATAATATAAGAAATATAGCGATTTTACAAAGCACTAAAATTAATAATTGTACTTACATACTAAAACATATTTACAAACTTATATCTACATTACATACTAAAATCTACATAAAAAATTAAAATTAAAATTGTCTTGGCAATTCACAATCGGTGAACGGAAAGTGTTCCCAGAAGTAGCCGACGTTTTCGATTTCCGCATCGATGTGCTCCTCCTGAACAGTTAAGGAGGCTATCATTTGATCGAACAACTTGCGCTGCTGCCTCAACTGCGCAATCTTAGTGGCG
The DNA here is from genome assembly GCA_936432065.2 of Rutpela maculata. Classification (NCBI taxonomy): domain Eukaryota; kingdom Metazoa; phylum Arthropoda; class Insecta; order Coleoptera; family Cerambycidae; genus Rutpela; species Rutpela maculata. The sequence continues at coordinate 87,893,361 of OW386292.2, forward strand.
ACACTTTTTTTTGATATTTTCAGACTACTGATATGCCTCCCACATTTCTCCTTGAGGCAGCCGCGCACGTCCTCCATAAAAGCCACCTTTCTTACATGAAGTTCTGTTTTCTCTTTAGTTGCAACTTCCTCCATATTCTGCGCTGCTACATCCATCGATAGCAACGCAGCTTCTTCCACATCTCAATCAGGTGTCGACATTGTTGTCGGTTCAAAGCCTATGTACGTATGTACCGCCGATATCACTTGCGTCCCCCTCGATGATCCAGCCATAACATTAAATGGCGTCTTCGAAGATGTTGACTTCTCGGTGGTTATAGTTGGAGGCCCCGTTATTCGTTTCACCTCCGAGAAGGTGCCATTCAATACGACGATATCAGACGTGATAGTGTCGTCCAGCCTGGCACTGTTCAACTCTCTGACAACTTTTTCCTCAAAGGAGATGTCATCATACAATTCACTGTTTTCCACTTTCTTACAACTTAGCCTGCTAGCCTTCTTGGTTGGATATACCATTTTCACTTTAGAACTCATATTAAATTTTGTTTGTTAAACTTTGTTGTATTTCAAACTTTGTAGAAACTGTGATGCTGCAGACCCGGGATCGTCTTTAAATATTCGTTCTGAAACTGATGCGGTGGGAGATAGCAAAAGCTGACCCACGCCGTTCAAGCCAAATTAAACCTTATTGCAAACGAGTCGGCATATTGCGGGACTAGTATTGATGCGATTGGCTATAGCTAACCCACGCCGTTCGAGCGAAATTAAACCTTATTGCAAGCGAAGCGTCAACATTCCGCGAGAACCAGTTCTTTGTCCTTAGCTGGCATCGTGATTATTCCAAACTCGTTATACTCACATCGACTCTGGTGCCCGTTTATGGTTATGTAGACAAAAATAAAAAAGACAGGCTTCGCTTTAAGCGCTGGCAACATTCTTTATTCTCACGAAAGACGACTTGTTACAGAGATAGCCAGACAAAAATAAAGAATTCAAGCAAGGCTTCAGAGGCCAGCACGGGGTATTCGCATCCTATATTCTTAACGACTTTCGTGTTTTTGTGTTTGAAATAAATACAAGACAAGCTGAGAGAGTCGCCGTACCATCATCTACCTGGTACCTGTTACCCAGACAATAATAAATAATTCGAACCTAGTTTAGAGGACATCACAGGTTATTCGTCTTAATGACTTTCGTATTATGCTGGTGGTTAGTTGATTGTTTATTAATGGTTAGTCTTACATCTAAACTTTTTTTACCATAGTAGGCTGGTGTTCACTAGACAGAAATAAATAAGTCGATCCTCGCTTTAGAGGGTATTACAGGTTATCTGCTTACATTTATTCTGTCGAAAGATATTTATGCAGCTGTCTTGTAAATTAGTAGTGAAATTAAAGCCTGAATGGATAACTTTTTTTTACTGAATTTTATGATGATTCTTATAAGAAGGTAAAGATGGTTTCCATGTTAATAGCTTTATGTCTGAGATATATAAGATGAGTTGGATAGTGATAAGGTACTATTCACAGCGCACATATAAACTCAAGATGAATTCGAATAACTCAACCATGTACTCGGCATTCAGTGAATTACCTAAGTTCAGTATCACGATAGATAATTTAATAAATATGTTGCTACAAAGCGAGCATCACTGGGATTATACAAGTGTATTTGGAAATCAATTGTACGAGACCTCAGTGTGTGATAAAATGTCTATAAATTATAGGTCAGCTTTAAAAGCCACGCTAGACTTAAAAGAAAATAGAGTATGTTTTTATTGTTGGAGTTTCTGCATGATTTTTACCTACAAGTGTCTCGTAGAGATGGAAATGGTGAAGTACGATTTACCGAAAATAATTTCAAAATGGTTGAAGGAAAATCATCATGGGATGCCAGTTCGATACATCTGTCAAAGAAACTGTAGATTTACTTAAACTTAGAAAATAGACAAATGTAAAATATATTTGATATTCGCATAGGTACTTGTAATAATAAAATGCTGACGTTATACTAATAAAGAAATAAATAAGTCTGATATTTAAAAAACACCTATTTTACTTCTACAGCAATCACCCAAGTTGAGAAAAAATATATATGTATATATAATTCAGTATACTGTATATAATATAAATTACACATAGATGATGATAATGGGATATTACAAGACTTGAAATCTACTATTGCATTAATTGATTTTATTCATATTTATTCAATAAGAAATATACGCGTTCTAATAGTATAAAGCTTTAATCCGGAACATCGGTGAAAATTATGCAATTTTTTAGTCATATAACGCATTCTCCTGCACAACCATGAGGAAATTTTATCTTTAATGACCTGTATAAATATGTACATGTATATGTATCTATTAAACAGACAAAAATAATTTAATAATAATTAATTTAATAATGCATTTGAAAACTTGTAACCAAAATAATTCATTTTTTAAAAATGATTTCCACGCGCCCCCAAGTAAGCTGGTTGAGCTTGAGCTTGAAAAACGTGACCTTGAAAGCACCATTTCCCAAGGTTAAAAAACTCGCTTTCTAGGTCAAATAGGTGAAAATAACCAGTTTTGAAGGTCACAGACACTCCGAGGTCAATATACTTCTTTTAAGGCGATATTAAAGTCTATCGACTTTTTCACACACTCTGAAACCGGTTAATCCAGTTACATAAGTTGTAAGACCGGTTAAACTGGCTTATTGGGATTCTCTGGTGAACAACTTTCTTTGTTTTACCTCGTATATAAGCATGTTGAATCGTATGCCAAGTCAGTATTAATTTCAGATTTAGCTGAAATACAGTTAGTTGCAATTGTTCAGTGGTTCAGTAGAATAGTTTAGCAAACTGTAATAAAATGCAGTGCCTTCGATGTCATAAATTCTTTTCCTCAAGAAGCAGTTTGTTACGCCACGAGAGAGAAAGTTGTCCATATAGATATCACGAAACTATACCTGAGAAAAAACAGAAAGTTTCACATGTACAGTGTGATGATGAAATAAAAGATGAAATCATAAATCTACCGGGTCCGTCAAACGTCCATGATAACTTAACTGAATGTCCTGATTGTCATGTCAAAATTCAAAGAAACTATTTAAATGCTCATATTAGAAGTAACGCACACAAGAAAAAGACTTTACATACTCTGGGCGAATGTGTTGAAAGAGTCAACAGTGCATTTAAGTGTCGAATTTCGAGCTATCGTTTCTCCACTAAACATCATCACATCGATCACGTTGAATTTTTTGAAGACATCAAAGACAAAGTATTTTCAGTTATTACTGACTATATTAAACAGTATCGTGCACTAAAAATACATTTAGAGTTATTTTCAATGTATGTCATACCCGAAAAAGATATATTTGATCTCAAATCGTTTAACACTAAAAATAAAATTTTGACTATCTCCACTGATTTAACGGAAATATATGAAGAATTTATCAAGGATATTATTGAGAAAGCCTCTCATATGCAAGGAAAGGATTCAGGTATATTATCAAAATTACATAATTTTCTCTTTCTTATAAAATATTTTCAGGATGGAGTCTACAACAAATTATGTACTTGGAAGTGAATATAAATAAATACAATCCGCTTTTTGCTTCATCCTACATAAAATTACCAAAGCAGATTGAAGCAAAAAAGGCTGTTGTGAATATATGTAATCATGATCAAATGTGCTTTGCGTGGTCCGTCAACGTAGCAATTTTTCCACCAACAGGACTTCCCCAGATAGTATCATCTATCCACATTATTCCACTCTACTAAACTTTGAAGGTATTGATTTTCCAGTTAAATTAAAAGACATACCCAAGTTTGAAAAACTAAACAATATTTCAATAAATGTATTTGGTGTCAATAATCAATTTAAAGATGGCAAAATTATTTATGAAATTATCGGTCCACTATACTTTACCAGAACTCTGCAAAATACTCACGTTAATCTCTTGCTTATTACGGATGATGGTGGAAATAATCATTATTGTTTCATTAAAGATTTGTCAAGATTAGTTTCTAAACAAAGATCTAAGCATAATGGACAAACGTTTATTTGTAACGGCTGTCTCTACTTTTTTCGAACGCGCGATGCATTACGCCTTCATGAAAAACACGATTGTAATTTTATATGCACACAATTACCAACAACTAATCTTGTGATAAATAAATTCGGCGAAAGCATTCCTGACAATGTTCTTAAATTTGTCAACTTTGAGAAACAATTAACAGTGCCATTTGTAATATATGCGGATTTTGAAAGCATTTTAAAACCTATCCTTCACGCGCAACCTAAAGAAGACAATTCGTTTACTGTGAAAACGTATGAACACCAACCCTATTCATTTTGTTTTTATGTAAAATGTAGCTTTGACGATTCCGCATCAAAACTAGTTGATTACCGCGGTTTAGATGCAGCTCATGTTTTTATACAGAAATTAGAAGAATGTGTGCACAATTTATATGATAAACACATTAAAAATATTAAACCGATGCTACCTCTTTCAGAGCATCAACTGACGGATTTTAACAATAGTAGTACATGTTACATTTGTAATAAGGTTTTTACTGAAAGTAATCAGAAAGTTCGTGATCATTGTCACTTAACTGGGAATTACCGGGGTGCGGCTCACTCCATTTGTAATTTAAACTTCAAAATACCCAAATTCATTCCAGTATTCTTTCACAATTTAACAAATTATGATTCGATTTGTTTATTAAAAAATTGGCCTTAAATCAAGAGAAAATTGATGTCTGCGCAAAATAAAGAGAAGTATATATCATTTTCAAAACACATTTTAGTCGAAAGAAAGGAAGGCGCAGAAAAAAATGTATTTATAAAATTGAAATTTCTGGATTCATTTCGCTTCTTACCAGCTTATTTAGATAAATTAAGTCAAACACTAGAATCTGAACAATGTTCAGAGATAAAAAAATATTTCAGTGATCAATCAAAATTTGATTTAATACGTCGCAAAGGAGTTTTCCCTTATTCCTATGTGGATTCAATGGGTAAATTGAACGATACTGAATTTCCCACACAAAATTTATTTTTTGATATATTGCGTGGTGATGGTGTTAGTGAGAAGGATTATAGTCGAGCGCATGTTACTTGGCACACCTTTCAATGACAGACTTTGGGCGAATATTCTGATATATACCTGAAATCTGATGTATTGCTATTGGCGGATATTTTTGAAAACTTTCGTAAAATTTGTTTAGAAAAATTTACACTAGATCCTGCACAATATGTAACAGCACCATCATTAAGTTGGGATGCCATGTTGCGTAAGACAGGAGTTGAGCTTGAGCTCCTTACTGATATAGATATGCTTCATTTCTTTAGAAAAGGCATACGAGGCGGTGTTAGTCAATGTAGTAAAAGAATGTCCATTGCCAATAATAAATTTATTTCTAATTATAATTCTTCAAAACCTACGTCATATATACTTTATTTAGACGCCACGAATTTATACGGTTGTAGTATGAGTCAAAGTTTACCATTGGGGGGATTTAGATGGTTAAACGACAACGAAATTCAATATTTTGACTGTTCCCTTTTAAGTAACAATTCTGAAAAGGGGTATGTATTAGAAGTAGATTTGGAATATCCTGAAAATTTGCATGATGCACATAATGATTTACAATTCTGCGCAGAAAATTTAATACCCCCATATGTTAGATCACGGTTCACATGAATGACTTTTTAAAAACTTTTATTTAGTTACATGGAGCCAACGTTGGCTCTTGGAGAAGGAATATAATAATAAATTAGAAGTGTTGCATTCTAACTGAGTTTAATAACTGATTTTACAAAGCGTGTTTAGTCGTATTTATAACATTCAGAACCTGAGTAAGCAAAATATAGAACAAAGGAAATGCAATTCGACAGTCATCATAGAATGTGAGAAACAAAGGTGAAACATAATATCTCTAAGATAAGCAATTAATAAGAGAAGTCGTTATCATGTAATATGATATACCTGTGAAGGTTTGTTATGGCTAAGTCTTGGTAATAAGCGTATAATTTTATATAACAACTTCCCCCTTAATAAAAAAGTTGATGTTATGCAGCAACTTTTGAAAATTGTTAGAACGTTAAATGAATATAATGCAAAATAAATTGAAACAATGTTGAATGAATACAAAGCAAAATAATAAAATACATAAAAGTTAAAATTGGTAAATGATAATAATAATAAGCAAGTAGTACGTTACATAAATGTGATAAGAATAAAATACAATGGTCTAAATTAATAGACAAGGGTAAAACTCCACATATGAAAGTCTATGTTAACTCGATGTCCTCTTCTTCTTGAGGTTTAATACCGGGTCGCTTTCTTGGAGGGATCAGTCTAGGAAATTTGGTAAAAACTCTGCTTCGCTCTGAAGGAGGTGAAGGAGGGTTGTCCGTTGAGGGTTGGATTCGCAATGCTCCACATCTTCTTCTTCTGCATTTACAGGTTATGTAAAGTAGAACTAATAGAATGATGAGAGTGATTATGAAATACGTGAACCAAGATACGTGTTTGGTCACAAAAGGCTCGTTTATGAGGTCATCCAGGTCTTTGGAATATTGGTCCAATTTGGTTTTTGCAATATCTAGATCTTCTACGTCGAGATTGTTTAATTTGAGTGGCTTTAATTTTGGAATTTCGATTTTGTCGGGCATGTGATTACAGCATTCAAAAGGAATTTGGATAGGATGTGAATTGTCCTTAATTTCGGAAAAGTCCTTGGCACTGGCTTGTATTCGAGTAATGCCTGCATAGGCGTAACATCCTGGTTGTAGTTTGATGATGGAATTTTAGTTGATCAATTCTGTCGTGGATTCTCTCTTTGGACAGTTGATGGTGATGTGAAGTGGTTCGAAATTAATTACTAGCCATGTGTTGTCTTCGAGTTCTTGGACGTTGTATCCCTGACTAATAATGAAGGAAGTTTGACAGTTCTCTGGAAGTTTCGGCAACGGTTTTAGTATTCTGGCTTCACATATGGCATTTTGGTCGATAGGATAGGCAAACAGGTTCGAACATAGTTTGGTTCCAAAATAAAGAGTTTTGCATTCTTTCAAATTTTGTATAGGTATGTACATTAAAGAATCATCGTCTCTCGCGATATACTTTTGTGAAATAGATAAAATGTGATGCAGACCAGTTCTGTTATCAAGTATCGGGATAGGATATAGGCGATAGGTGTTATAATTTTGGGGTTCAACAAGTGGTATTGTTAAAACAAATACTAAGTTAGAATCCATTTGAAACGCTTGTAATTCAATAATATCCAAATACTTAGCAACTGCCGATAATTTAATGGGGAGAGGCAAATTGTTCCTTCGTAAGCTCTGTGAAATTTCTTGTAATGCTGTTACCAAACGATTAGGGGTTATGATTGAAGTGTGAATGATTCCTAATCTGGCAAATGTTATTGAATTCAAAATGTCGTTCAAATTATCTTCGATATACAAATAGCTTGCCATTAGTTGTTCAGAAATGTATATGAATTTTAGTTTTATGTGAGCAGCCTCGATAGCTTGAGTCATGGTTTGAATTGTGTGTTCGATTTCTTCGAGATCTTTGTTAAACGTTTCCTCGTCAATTTGTAATTTTTGTATAGTCGAGTTGAAATTTTTAATAACAGAAGTTGTAACTGAAATTTGATTTTTGATTAAGTTTTCCAATTGATGTTCGTCGTTATTTAGTTTATTTATACAATTAGTATAGTACTGGCCATCTTCAGCATCTAAGTTTCCAGTTATGGATTTGAATATTGTACCGATACCGTTAAGTATTCCTCGTTTATATCTTTTTGTGTCTGAAAAGATTTCGTAAAATTTTGTTTTTATAGAGTTGAATATTTGCGTCAAAAGGTTAAAGTCTGTTTTAATTTCACTTGTAAAAATAATTGACTTGTGATCACCATTATTGAGAGTGTACAAGATTCTGTCTAACATATTTTGATTTTTGTCAAAAGCTATTTTGAGGGATGAAATGTTTTTATGCACTAGCAGAGTCCATTTGTCATTTGTCACCACGATGTCCGTGTCTTGGTGGTAGTATACACCAACAGTGTTATTGATCGGGGTAATTTTATATTGACAGAGTGCTGATCCGAACAGCAGGAGAAACCTGAAGATAAATTTAATTTTCAGTATATGGTTTCATTCTATCAAAATTTACTTTAGTTTCTTGTTTTGTTTCGAGATTTAGTAAGGTAGCAGAATTTTGAGAAATTTCTTTTATTTTAAAGGGACCGTTAAATTTGTTTTGTAGTTTGTTCTTAATTTGTGATTCTTTTACATAAACTAAGTCACCTATTTTGTATTCAGGTCGTTTTTGGGGAACATTTCTGTCGAAGCGAACTTTTGCTTTCTCTTTTTGAGATTGTGTTCGACTACGGGCTATTTTATAGTAGTGGGATATTCTGTTGTTTAAATCTCTAACGTATTTGGTTATTAACTCTTTTTGGTTATATAAAGTTTCAGGTGGTCTGTTAGACGTATGACCAAAGATAAGTTCATATGGGGTGAAACCGTGTGTTTTATTTACCAAATTGTTATAACATATTACTGCATATGGTAAAATCGTGAACGGATGTTCATTCGGGTTTTCAGTTTTATGAATTCTTATCATTTCAGCTAAGGTAGCAAGTAGGTAAAGAATGAGAGAACTAGAACCCCCCACCACAAAACCCCCCACCACACCACCCCCACCAATCGCAGATTGGAAAGTGGGGGTGGTGTGGTGGGGGGTTTTGTGGCGGGGGGTTCTAGTTCTCTCATTATGAAATTGGCAAGTAGGGGTGGTGTGGTGGGGGGTTCTAGTTCTCTCATTATGAAAGTGGGAGTGGTGTGGTGGGGGGTTTGTGGTGGGGGGTATGTTCCAGTTCTCTCATTGATAAATAAATAAATAAATAAATAAATAAATAAATAAATAAATAAATAAATAAATAAAATGCTAATTGTGGTGGGGGGTGTTCCAGAATTCTCACTGAAATAAAAGTATGCTGCTAAGCCCCCATCAAGTTTAGTATATATCTCCACTTTCTACAACGAGATATTCCCTTCGCACGAAACCAATTATCAGTTAAGAAATTATACACAATTATTTTTCTCTTATTACTGTCTGGCTCAAGTACCCCTGATACCAAATAAATTCCCTTCTCACATAAGCAATGTGCGTTGAAGAATTTTCAGGCATATACAGTTATCTCTCATATAATACATTTGATGAACGTTTATTGTCATTCAATGGATGGACTGGAGTTTTACCGCCTGTTGAGCTTGCATTAGCAGGTTTTTACTATACAGGTGAAAGTGACATTGTGCGATGTTTCTGGTGCAAAGTAGAAATTCATAGATGGATAATTGGTGACATGGCAATTAAAGATCATTTGAAATATAGTAAGAATTGCTTGTATGCGAAGTTAATCAAAGAGAAATTCGATTTAAATACTATGAAGGAGGATTCATTTGCAACAGCTGTAGAGTCTGGTACGATGACTTCGTATCCCAATAAAATTATGGTAGTTACGTCTCCTTACGAATCAACATGTTCTAAGAAAACCAATGGTGTTTTATACATCCTCTTAATTTTAAATATAATAAGTAATATTTATAGTACTTTTTATTAAAATTTGTATCAGATAGGAAAACTTTTATTATATTTAGAAAAGAATTTATTAAAAATCATAGTACAGATATTATATTCATTAATACCATTGAAATTATATGTTTATTTGAGTATATATTTGTAATATGAGTTTGAATAAAAAACTAAGACGTACTGATGTGTTTTATTACTTTCATGAATTTTTAATGAATATTTTTTATTATAGTGGATACTTTAAAAAATTTGAATTGTTTGATTTTATATCGACTATATTGAAAATGAACTAATTTCATATTATAACTATTATATTTTCCATAAATATCTGAAACTTACTTTTATTTGATGAGTCATGAAAATGTATTAAGTGAAATAAACTATATGTGGGGTAAATATAACTAGCCCTGCAAACGTAATATAACTTTTTACTAGAAATACGAAATGAGATGTTAAATCTATACCTATCGGTACCGAGTAGTTGTCAACAGTAATAAATCTGTTAATTGCATTATTATCTCAAAATTAATTACCATGTCATAAGATTATTTCTTATTGCAAATATATCATTTTAGAATATTTTCAAGTATTACTTTAAAGTTTGAATGCATACTTATAAAATATGTTATTCACTTTGTTAGGTCATAATTTTCATAAAAAGCAGCTTACATGAAAATAAAAAATAGAGTGAAATATAAAACATTTATTAATAATATAAAACTATGGCGGAGTACAAAGCACTAAAATTAATATTTATACTTACATACTAAAACATATTTACAAGCTTATATCTACATTTACATACTAAAAATATACATACAAGAATTAAAATTAAAATTGTCTAGGCACCTCACAATCCGTAAACGGGAAATGTTCAGAGAAATAATGAACATCCTCTATTTCTCTATCTATGCGTTCCTCATCAGCGGTTAAGGAGGCTATCATTGCGTCAAACAATTTTCGCTGCTGCCTCAGCTGTACAATCTTACTTCCGACAGTAGTTTTTGTTATTTTCAGGTTGCTGATGTGTCTGCTACATTTGTCTTTGAGACAGCTGCGCACATCATTTAAGAAAGCCTCCTTTTTTCCTCGAAGAGCCGATATTTGTTTACCTACTGCTTCCTCCATACTTCTTAAGTGAGCTGCCACATCGATAGGGAGCAACACATCCTCTTCGGCATCCTCTTCGGCATCCCTCTTCGGTGTTGACATCGTAGTCGGGTTGAAACCAACGTATCTGGGTAACACCGATACCCCTTGGGCTCCCATCGCAGACCCTGCGATAACATTAACCGCCACTTCGCCCGCCGCCGAAGATGATGCTGGACCTGGTGGATCCACAATTGGACGCACCGCAGAGAAGGTGCCCTCCAAAACACATATCTCCGACGTGACAGAGTCGTCCAACTTCGCCGTGTTTAAATGCTGCACAATCTTGTCATCAAACGAGGTATCCTCGTACAGCTCACACTCACTATTTTTTTTAAGGCTCAGCCTACTTGGCTTGTAGGGTAAACCATCTTCACTTTCGAATTCATACTTGAACTTTGTTTTACTGTTTGAAATAAACTGTGATGCTGCAGACACGGGATCGTCTTTAAATAATCGATCTGAAGCTGGTGCGGTGGGAGAGTAGCAAAAGCTGACCCACGCCGTTTAAACCAAATTAAACCTTATTGCAAAACCCGTCGAGCGTGGGGACTAGTTTTTATTAAGAACTTCATCGTTAGCAGGTACCGTGATTATTTCAAACTCGTTATAGTCACATCAACTCGGGTGCCGGTTCATGGTTATGTAGACAAAAATAAAAAAGACAGACTTCGCTTTAAGCGCTGGCAATATTCTTTATTCCCTCGAAAGACTGGTTATGTTATAGTGGTACCATGTAGCCAGACAAAAATAAAGAATTCATGCAAGGCTTTAGAGGCTAACACAGGGTATTCGCATTGTATATTAACGATTTTCGTGTTTTGTGTTTGAAATAAATACAAGACAAGCTGAGAGACTGGTCACCGTACCACCATCTAGCTGGTACATGTTACCCAGACAAAAATAGATGTATAGTTTTGCTTTAGATATAGGCTATTAACATTCTTCTTTCGATGCTCGGATCTTCTTATTATGCAGCATATTTGCAAGTTGTTAATTAGTAGTCAAGAAATTACAACCACACTTATATTTATTTTAATACGCAGATGATGTAAAATATTTGTTCTCAAATATATAATAAAGCATAGTAAAGTGAAATAGTAACTTGCTGTAAATCCGTCGTATTATCACCGTGTGGATCAGAATCGAAAACTTGTTCAAATTTATTGTGTCAGACTACCTTACAAATTATAAAATTTGATAAATTGTATATGGGTGACAACGACATTTATTTTCTAATTGAAATGAACACTGCGAAAATATCAGAACTGAGAATTAATTTAATATTAGAAAAATTTGCAAATTCATAAAAATATAAAAATTTTATTTTGTAAGATTTCTTTAACAAACGAAATATACATGAAATGTGTTTTAGGTGCATATGATGGTTAATTATTTATTTTAAATTCTTAACATCACGCACCCTCAAATGAGCTGGAATAAGATATGTTTTCAATAAAAATTTGTCATGATATGAATCTATTATTAAATCTTATTCATAATGTTTGATATCTCAATAAAGTGGAATAAAAAAACGAAATCTTACCACTTTGAAGTAGTTTTTAAAATACTTGTGCAGACGATATATTTTTTTGAATCATGCAGATTGATGTAGTTTTAATTGTAAATTATGAAAAGAAAAAAAAAATCTGTTTTTTCTGTTTTTTCTGTAAGTGTTTTCCGATCATTTTCCGACCAAAATTTTACATTAGAACGAAGTTATTACGTGTAACGTGTTAACATATTTTAGAACCATCAATGTAGTAAATGACAAGAAAATTAAATGAAAAATAAGAAAAGAAAAATCAATTTTCCTAATTTCCAATAGGATTTCACAAAGAAGTGTAGAATGGAAATGTTAGTAGAAGAAGTGTAGAAGCGATAGGCGATTGTTTTGTAGCTCAATATTTTATTTCTTACACGCTAATATGTTTGTTTTTTAAGTACACATTTTTTTATTCGCTATGGGAGCTCGAAAGACCATTTTTATATTTATTTACAGTTGTATATACATATTTATTTATAAACTAATACAACAATTACATCCATTTTCCAAGGTTAAAAACTCGCTTTCTAGGTCAAATGGGTGAAAATAACCAGTTTTGAAGGTCACAGACACTCCGAGGTCAATATACTTCTTTTTAAGGCGATATTAAAGTCTAGTGACTTTTTCGCACACTCTGAAACCGGTTAATCCAGTTACATAAGTTGTAAGACCGGTTAAACTGGCTTATTGGGATTCTCTGGTAAACAACTTTCTTTGTTTTACCTCGTATATAAGCATGTTGAATCGTATGCCAAGTAAGTATTAATTTCAGATTTAGCTGAAATACAGTTAGTTGCAATTGTTCAGTGGTTTAGTTTAGCAAACTGTAATAAAATGCAGTGCCTTCGATGTCATAAATTCTTTTCAGCAAAAAGCAGTTTGTTACGCCACGAGAGAGAAAGTTGTCCATATAGATATCACGAAACTATACCTCAGAAAAAACGGAAAATTTCACATGTACAGTGTGATGATAAAATAAAAGATGAAATCATAAATCTACCGGGTCCGTCAAACGTCCAGGATAACTTAACTGAATGTCCTGAATGTCATGTCAAAATTCAAAGAAACTGTTTAAATGGTCATCTTAGAAGTAACGCACACAAGAAAAAGACTTTAGATACTCTGGGCGAATGTGTTGAAAAAGTCAACAGTGCATTTAAGTGTCGAATTTCGAGCTATCGTTTTTCCACTAAACATCATCACGTCGATCACGTTGAATTTTTCGAAGACATCAAAGACAAAGTACTATCAGTTATTACTGACTATATTAAACAGTATCGTGCACTAAAAATACATTTAGAGTTGTTTTCAATGTATGTCATACCCGAAAAAGATATATTTGATCTCAAATCCTTTAACACTAAAAATAAAATTTTGACTATCTCCACTGATTTAACGGAAATATATGAAGAATTTATCAAGGATATTATGGAGAAAGCCTCTCATATGCAAGAAAAGGATTCAGGTATATTATCAAAATTACATAATTTTCTCTTATAAAATATTTTCAGGATGGAGTCTACAACAAATTATGTACTTGGAAGTGAATATAAATAAATACAATCCGCTTTTTGCTTCATCCTACATAAAATTACCAAAGCAGATTGAAGCCAAAAAGGCTGTTGTGAATATATGTAATCATGATCAAATGTGCTTTGCGTGGTCCGTCAACGCAGCAATTTTTCCACCAACAGGACTTCCCCAGAGAGTATCATCGTATCCACATTATTCCACTTTATTAAACTTTGAAGGTATTGATTTTCCAGTTAAATTAAAAGACATACCCAAGTTTGAAAAACTTAACAATATTTCAATAAATGTATTTGGTGTCAATAATCAATTTAAAGATGGCAAAATTATTTATGAAATTGTCGGTCCACTATACTTTACCAGAACTTTGCAAAATACTCACGTTAATCTCTTGCTTATTACGGATGATGGTGGAAATAATCATTATTGTTTCATTAAAGATTTGTCAAGATTAGTTTCTAAACAAAGATCTAAGCATAATGGACAAACGTTTATTTGTAACGGCTGTCTCTACTTTTTTCGAACGCGCGATGCATTACGCCTTCATGAAAAACACGATTGTAATTTTATATGCACACAATTACCAACAACTAATCTTGTGATAAATAAATTCGGCGAAAGCATTCCTGACAATGTTCTTAAATTTGTCAACTTTGAGAAACAATTAACAGTGCCATTTGTAATATATGCGGATTTTGAAAGCATTTTAAAACCTATCCATCACGCGCAACCTAAAGAAGACAATTCGTTTACTGTGAAAACTTATGAACACCAACCCTATTCATTTTGTTTTTATGTAAAATGTAGCTTTGACGATTCCGCATCGAAACTAGTTCATTACCGCGGTTTAGATGCAGCTCATGTTTTTATACAGAAATTAGAAGAATGTGTGCATAATTTATATGATAAACACATGAAAAATATTAAACCGATGCTACCTCTTTCAGAGCATCAACTGACGGATTTTAACAATAGTAGTACATGTTACATTTGTAATAAGGTTTTTACAGAAAGTAATCAGAAAGTTCGTGATCATTGTCACTTAACTGGGAATTACCGGGGTGCGGCTCACTCCATTTGTAATTTAAACTTCAAAATACCTAAATTCATTCCAGTATTCTTTCACAATTTAACAAATTATGATTCGCATTTGTTTATTAAAAAATTGGCCTTAAATCAAGAGAAAATTGATGTCATAGCGCAAAATAAAGAGAAGTATATATCATTTTCAAAACACATTTTAGTCGAAAGAAAGGAAGGAGCAGAAAAAAATGTATTTATAAAATTGAAATTTCTGGATTCATTTCGCTTCTTACCAGCTTCTTTAGATAAATTAAGTCAAACACTAGAATCTGAACAATGTTCAGAGATAAAAAAATATTTCAGTGATCAATCAAAATTTGATTTAATACGTCGCAAAGGAGTTTTCCCTTATTCCTATGTGGATTCAATGGGTAAATTGAACGATACTGAATTACCCACACAAAATTTATTTTTTGATATATTGCGTGGTGATGGTGTTAGCGAGGAGGATTATAGTCGAGCGCATGTTACTTGGCACACCTTTCAATGCCAGACTTTGGGCGAATATTCTGATATATACCTGAAATCTGATGTATTGCTATTGGCGGATATTTTTGAAAACTTTCGTAAAATTTGTTTAGAAAAATTTACACTAGATCCTGCACAATATGTAACGGCACCATCATTAAGTTGGGATGCCATGTTGCGTAAGACAGGAGTTGAGCTTGAGCTCCTTACTGATATAGATATGCTTCATTTCTTTAGAAAAGGCATACGAGGCGGTGTTAGTCAATGTAGTAAAAGAATGTCCATTGCCAATAATAAATTTATTTCTGATTATAATTCTTCAAAACCTACGTCATATATACTTTATTTAGACGCCACGAATTTATACGGTTGTAGTATGAGTCAAAGTTTACCATTGGGGGGATTTAGATGGTTAAACGACAACGAAATTCAATATTTTGACTGTTCCCTTTTAAGTAATAATTCTGAAAAGGGGTATGTATTAGAAGTGGATTTGGAATATCCCGAAAATTTGCATGATGCACATAATGATTTACCGTTCTGCGCAGAAAATTTAATACCCCCAAATAGTAAACAATCTAAACTTATTTTGAACCTACATAATAAAACTAACTATATCATTCATTACAGGAATCTCAAACAATGTTTAGAACATGGTTTAAAATTGCAAAAAATTCATAGAATTTTGGAATTTTCGCAATCAACTTGGTTGAAAACCTATGTTGATTTGATTACAGCGTTGCGAAATGCATCCAAAAATGCTTTTGAAAGAGATCTTTTTAAATTTGTAATAAACTCAATATTCGGAAAAACTATGGAAAATGTTGAAAATAGAGTCGATGTAAAACTTATTTCTCACTGGGAAAATATTCGTGGAAGTGTTGGGGCTGAAGGGTACATAAGTAAGCCTAATTATAAATCATGTTCAGTTTTCTCAGAAAATTTAGTAGCTATAGAAATGTCTAAACTGAAAATTTGTTATAATAAGCCATTATACGTGGGTTACTCAATTTTAGAAATATCAAAAACAGTAATATATGATTTTTATTATGACTTCATCAAGCAAAAATACGGTAATAATGCGACTCTGTGCTATACCGACACAGATTCATTGATTTTAGAAATATTTACTGATAATGTTTATGATGATATAAAGAACAATTTAAGTTGGTTCGACACATCAAATTTTAGTAATGATAATATTCATGGTGTACCAAAAACGGTGTCTATTGTTGGGAAAATGAAAGATGAGTTTGCAGGCGCTCCAATACAAAGTTTTTATGGAACTGGGGCGAAAGCATATTGCGTAAAACTCAATGAAAGTGAAACAAAAAAAGCTAAAGGGGTATCAAAAAATATTATTAAAAATCAATTAAACATTGTTGATTATAAACAAATTGTGGAAGAAGGTGGATTAATTTATCGTAAAATGTATGTGTTTAGATCACATTTACATACGATGTATACAGAATTAAAAAATAAGGTCGCGTTATCTTCGAATGATAATAAACGTTATATTATTGCCGGGTTACCGAATACCTTAGCTTGGGGTCATAGATCTATTAAGTTAAATTCAGATCATAAACAATGCACAAGTGAGGAATTATTAACTTTGTTAATAAAACTAGCCACAGAAATTGATGAAACAATGAATGATGTCAATGAAAATGAATTCTACATAAATAATTTTGCTTTAAACATGTAAAATAGTTTAATAAAATGAAATTGTTTGAAAACTGTATGACTCTATGTAACTAATTACGTATAACTAATAATAAAACTCGAATCTGTTAAAATTGCAAATTATGTGAATTGTGTAACTGTATTTTTAAAACTGAAATTGTAACCAACTGTGTTTTTAAACCTGAAATTAATACTTCAATAAATAATTCCAATAAATTATTTGTTTCATTTTAAGCTGTGTGGGAGGTACCATTAGGTGAACTTAATGTGGTAGGAGGTTTTATTAAGTGGGATTTCTAATATAAAACTTAAGTAAACTCTCAGTACAACCAGTATTCTATTAAGCTGTAATAATACAGTATCAAACACGTTTTCAATATGTGGATGTGTTACGTAAAAGAAGTTGAGGTGGTTGATTTAGCAAGTGGAATATGCTATTTGCTTCAGAAATTTTCTAACCTCCAATTTGATGCCGAGCATGAAGCAGTTTATGGAATGGGTGCCTTTTATAGCGCGGAAGAATGTAATAAAATAGCAAAAGATTACGAAAATGGCTCGAAAGTATGTGAAAATTTCTCTGAAGGAAAAATATCTTTGGAATGTTTAGTCGATGGATTAATTGCGTTAAATTTAGGGGGGTTTCTACACCCATTAAAAAATTATTTACAGCCTGAACTTCTAAACAAACTAAATTTTGACGATGAAACTGACTGTGATGAAACTGACTGTGATGAAACGGATTGTGATGAAACTGACTGTGATGAAACCGATTGTGACGAAGTCGACTTTAATGAATCATAACTGGTTGATACAACCAAATGTATTGAATATGAATCAAATGATTCTGTAGGGAATAAACATTGTCGAATTATTTTTGTATATACTTCACATATTATATTATTAAACTATAATAAAAACAATATTTAGTTTTATTTATTTATTAAAATTTAGGACATTACAAAGTTTTCATATAAATAAAAAACATTGGATAGTGCACAAATACATTTAGTATTACTATGATAAAAACATTTTGCGGTAGACATAATTAAAGATGGCTGTTCTTCAAATTCTATAACTGGTTGTGAAATGAACTGTCTGATGTAATCAGCCTTTTCCCCCCCTTTTACGTAAATACAATCAGCATTTGTACTCAAATTCTTAATAATTTTATCGAATAGATGTAATGGTGTGAATCCATAGCTCCATTTAATACAGTGATAATTCTTTGTTAACCAGTGGGCTTGCTGTTGCAAATCTGGTGATAGCATCTCAAATGGAAAAGGTGGCTTAAAGATGTAGTGACATATTTTTACTCCATCATAGGCTGCAAACTCTTTAACTATAAATTTGTTTTTTTCTATTTTAAATCCTTGCACATCGAAAATCAGAGTCATATTTTTAAATTACACAATTTCTTTAATACACTAACTTTCATACTGTATAATTCTACAGCTTTTCTCAAGTCTTTCAATTTTCTCCGATGTTCTCTCAATGCTTTTATGTATTCTGATCTCATTATGATACTGACATGGTGAGATTTTCTCTTTTCTTTAAATAGCGAAAAATATGTCATGCGCATGTTGAAGTTTGGAAGCGTCACGAACATCTCAATGTTGTCGAACGATTTTGGTTAGAGGATTATAAGTGAAGTGTTTCTCATGCAATATGAGACAATATGCTGTAATGTCCGCAGTAGTAGGGGTATCCGTCTCAAATTCTATTCTCATAACTACGGATCCAGTCTGTATTACTTCTTTTTGTCGCGAACAATCAATATGAACTATTGGTGCTAATTCTTTAAATTCTTCAGGGTTGAAAATTGGTTGATTTATTTTTCGAGGGTAATAGGATTGTTGAAAATTACCAAACATATTATAGAGGGTGGCAGATTTGTTGTTCTTAAAGTCCAAATATAAGTCATTGTATGGATATCTCTCAGAATTTAAGAAAATCCTAACGTTTTTAAGATCACAGTTATCAAATTTACTCATATCTGATGTAATCTTTCCTTTTCTATTTTTTTGGAAGGCTATTATTACATGCCTGGGAGTTTCAACTTTGGTAGATGTCTTAACAGGCCATGTATGTCGGTTTGAAGTAGGTAAGGAAGGATATTCAATTAATTCCCAACTTCTAAATTTTATAGGAAGATCCGCATTTCTACTGGTGATTTTATTTAGTCTAAGCTGCTCCGAGATGCTAACGGTAACGTGTGGTACTTTCCAAAACAATTTAGTAATAGTAATTTTTGGTTTTTGACTGTCATCTATACTCGTAACGCTATCCATATCATTACTATTACGGATCAGTACTAATTCCTGTCTCATGTTAATGACAAGCCTTCGAAAATCTTCAAAAAATCCTACCAATAATTTTAATGGTATGCATACATTGAAATTTCCGTTTGCATCTGCTATAATTTTGTCTGATGTACCCAACTTCTTCTTTGGAAACCATCCAGCATTTTGCAAGAAAACGCTTTCATTTTCATTATATGATAGATAACTTTTTAAAGTCGAAACTAAACCAACATTCCTCACAGAATCTATCACTATACCATTCATTTCATATCTAATTTCTCGAAATATAAAAGAAATCGCGTTGTTAATAAACTCCAATTTGGTAGTTGCAGACCCATCTTCTTGTGTGAGTTTTCCTTCGATATATAGATGACTATCGCATGGTGCAGTGTAGGCATCTAAATCCTGGATGGGGATTCTTGTTTCATCGTTATAATCTAAAGTTCCTGATATATTTGGTTGATATGTATGAAATTGATAATCTTCAATAGAGTTGTCACTGAAAGGTTCACCGGTAATATTGAGTAATTCCATTATACTAAGACCTCAAATCCTAGAGATTCTAAAAACTTTTTATTTTCCGATGTTAATCTATTGACACTATTTTTAGAACTGCCAATTTTCTTCTTA
Source organism: Rutpela maculata (assembly GCA_936432065.2). Lineage (NCBI taxonomy): Eukaryota > Metazoa > Arthropoda > Insecta > Coleoptera > Cerambycidae > Rutpela > Rutpela maculata. Next base: position 87,913,351 of record OW386292.2, read on the forward strand.
TTCATCCTTTTATAGTATGGTTGACGTCTATTGTGGTATGACGTAGAATGGAATCTTAATACCATTTTATTAACCGATTACTTTTCTAAGATGTAATCTAACGGTTATAGTTTCTCCCCGAAAATTGACAAGATCCCCACCTTGATCAACTATTTTGATTGTGATGTTGTTAATGGTCTTAACGCTAACTGGAAAGTAAATAATGTTTAAAGGTGATTCCACTATTTTATACCCAACTGGTACTGTCGGAAAAAACTGATGAATAACGTGTACAGGGTGTCCATTGAAGAATGATCCTATTGCGATGCTACAATCGATGCATATAGTATTCACCTTAGAAATTTTTACTGTATAATCGGAAGTATTATCCTCATTAGGAGTCAACTGTCTCGCCGCGAATCCTAGTAGTGGTCCTATTGAATTTTCTACAGTGAAATTGATTTTTCTATTTGAACGGATATTCACTTTAGAAGTATTAATATCGGCAGTAATCGTGATCATAGCTTCTTCATCTACCTTAATTGTCTGATCCTCCAAATATCTTGTGATATCACCGATTTCATAGCAACCTTCAGGAATTTTGATAACATATTCATCATTTTCCCCCCAAACAAAGGTATTGTTGCTATTATCAATGTTTGGAATAATATTGTAGGTGTCAAAATTTGTGAGTCCAATTTCATAATCTACATCATCCTCTAAATAAATGGGGGGGTTGAAATTGTAGCTTAATATAGAGGACGCATCGCTTAGAGCGAAAGTGAAAGACATAGTGTTATGTTAAGCGTTTATTACAAAATGAATCAAATACATTATATATATTAGTTATATAAAAATGCTAGACATATGTGTCCACACAGATATGAATTATAACTTTGTAATGAATTATAGTTATATTTGATTTTGTTCAAGCTACCATCACTATGAAAATAATTTATTAACTCTTCTGGAGGTCTCAAATTTCCGAAACTATCAAAATATTTCACATCGTTATTTCTCTTTGTATATGCTATCCAGTGAGTTCCATCCCCAGCGTCGATATCTAGATTCACAATACCAGATTCATTTTTATTTATATGTTTTGGAAGTTTGTCTCTCATGAAAACTCCTCGAAAATTAGGGATTTTAAGAATTTTCGAGTATTTTAGTAAGTCTAAATTAGTTAACGGTCGACGAGGTAGCTTTATTGGAAGTTTTTTTGATAGGGTTTCAAGTATAATCCAAAACCTTTTTTATAAGGACCCAGATATAACCCCTTCCCTTTTGTAGACTCTTCCATAGCTAAATCATGCCTCTTTTGCTCAGCTAATTGTTCACGATTTGTTTTAGCATCGTTAACCGCCTTTGCGATACCAGCTGCACCTCCTCCTACAGCTCCCAATGCTCCCAAGAGAGGTAATAGGAATGGGAGAAAACCCCCTATTTTTTCGGGGACTGGAATAACTTTAACTTTTCGACTACGTCTTTTTGGGAGGGATTTTCTTTTTACAGCAACTTTTAAATTTATTTTACCTCCTTTCTTCTTTGTCACAGATTTCTTTCTGACTTTTAAACCCATTCCCAATTTATTCTTTATTTTCATTACTCCACCAACACCCAATGCCGCAAGCTTTTCGCCAATCCCTGAATCAGGCGCTTTTACAAGTTTCAATGCAGTCTCAGCTAATGTCCTATCTGCTTGATTTCTTCTCTCAACGTCTTGAAATTTAGAATATGCTATATCGTGTTGTCTACACGCCTCATCTAGCCGGTTAACACCTTTATCACCTCTTTGTAATCGCTTGGCAAGTTTGGTTCCAGGGCCACAATAATTATATCCAGGCAAATGTAATTCTATTGGAAGTTTGTCGATTATTTTATTTAGCAAACCACGTCCACTCCTCTTAGAGATGTGATTACTAGTGTGAACAGAACTTTTATATCTATCCATTATATCTAAAATGTGAGACAAATAAAAATATGATCTCTGTTTTAAACCATTTATATAGATTCAGGAATCGAGTACGGTTCAGTTCGCTATAGTCCTTATTATAATGTGCTTCTATTTTTATAGTAAAGTCAAGGTTCAATATATATGATCGCTAAAATGTTTATTCAGCAACAAAAAACTCTTTTATCTGTAGAAGATCATGATGATGTTTCATTGACTGAAACGTTTCCAAAACATGGTATTTTATTTGGAGGGCAATCGAAACGGGGCTTGTTGGTGGGAAGTTCAGGTTGTGGAAAAACAAATGTAATGCTTAGTTTATTAGAACATCCCAATGGTTTACGATTTGAAAACATTTATATATATTCTAAATCTCTGTATCAACCCAAATATGAATACCTCAGAAAGTTAATGAAGACTGTAAAAGAAATGGGGTATTACGAATACGATGATGGGGACACTGTTATACCTCCTGAAGATATTAAGCCAAATTCTGTGATAATATTCGATGATTTAGCATCATGCAATCAAAATATCATTAAAAGCTATTTCTGTTTTGGACGGCATAAAAATACCGATTGTTTCTATTTATGTCAAACTTACTCATCAATTCCTAAACAACTATGCAGAGATAATGCTAATCTTATTGTTATATTCCAACAAGATATGACTAACCTGAAACATATTTTTGATGATCACGTGAATGTTGACATGAGTTTTCAAAATTTCAAAGAAGTATGCGCATTTTGCTGGAAAGATAAATATGGCTTTGTTGTGATTGATAAAGATTGTGCTATAAATTCTGGCAGGTATCGTAAAGGATTCGATAAATTCATACATATATAAAGTAAATACACTAGATGTATCGTCAGTAAACATGGATGATCGAGTAAAGGTGCAGCTGTTAAAGGCAAGGAAGGCGTTAAAAGCGAAATATAAAAGCTTGAAAAGTGATATTGTCAAATCGCAGTCACGATTAGAGAAAACTTACAAACCCATAACTCAACCACTTAAAGAATTGGTATCAAGTCTCAGTAAAACTGAAAATAATATTTTTCCAAAATCTTATTTGAAAAGAGAATTTAAAGATGAATTGAGCCATCAAAGTTTTAGCTCTAAACCAAGAAATCAACCACCTTTAGAATACTATCATACAACGGTGCCAATCAATTTAGAAGATGAAACATTTCAGTATGATCCTACAACATCAAGGCATGAATTTGGTGAAAGCTATTTTGATGAAACATTTCCAACACCAATAACAGATACAACGACATTGACAGAACAGGAGCTTTATTTAGAACAATTCAAAAAACCACTACCACGAGCGTATATACAAGATAAAATTGAAGATGTTAAAAATGTGTTTGATGATACCTTTGGTGTTTACTTCGACCCGTTTACAAAAAAATACGCAATTGGTGATTCTACTATTGATTTTGATGGAGCCGATTTCTTGATTAACGATGAATTTAAATACAAGGGTACACCTGGATTATATGAATTAATGTTTAAAAAGCATCCTGTCGGATATCGAACAGTGGATGTGGATGCATATATTGATATTATTAAGAGGACTAATGCTCAGTACTTAGGTTACAATCCTGAAAAAGGTCTGTCTACATCACGCGCATCTAAATTTATCGATATTATAAAACCACGAGTTACGAATTTGTACTCGATGGCACAAGAGAAGGCGGCTAAGAAAACTACTTCAAAAAAAACAGCCTCAGCTTTACCAGCTATGTTACCAAGGTCGAGATCTAGTTCACTACCTTCATCACAATTGATCAAAACTAGAAGTCAAGTGAAAAAAGGTGGAAACCTGAAAATGATGGAACTTAATAACAAAAAAAATGAATATAAGCATTTTGATAACTATAATGAAATTGTAGATCGGTTAAAATTACTTACAGCATCACAATTGGCGGGGAACACTGGACATAATAATGAAATACTTTCTATAATAGAGGAATTGAGGGAGGGTGAAATAATAAGATAAATAGTGTGTAAAAAAAATGCACTGTCATTTAGTGTGCAACATTGAAGCTTTAACAATGCCTATCGATAAGTTTGGAAGGCATATGTTGCGAAGCAGGTCAACGTATCCATCACCACATTCCAACTATTCACCTGTTTTAACATCATCACCAATATCATCACCATTTTACATTTGTGAACCATCTTCACATCATAGTAAATGTATTATAAATATTCGCGGTCATCATGAAAAATCTCAAAGTGTATTACGTTATACACTAGAAAACGCTGCATCTGAATACAAATTCCCCATATCTGGCAAAATTGAAAATATCGAGATTTCGCCCATTGATTCAACAATTTTTGTGGGTACTAAAATATTTACAACAGATAAACTTATAGGTAAAGTCATAAATAAAGGCGATGAGTTTACTTTCCTAGTACCGAGGAACCACCCATCTTTGTACGTTCAAATTGTGCTACAGTGTCCAGTAACTAAAAATGACTAATGTTAAAGAAGAAATAGTAAACGAAGTCCATAAACCAGCTAGAAAACATTTTAGAAGACGAAGAGTAATTGTTAAAGGCCTCAATGATCTTTATCAAGCAGATCTTATAGAAATGCGTCCATATGCGAGAATAAATAAAGGTTATAAATACATCTTAGTAGTCATTAATGTATTCTCAAAGTTTGTTTGGTGCGAACCAATAAAAAATAAAACTATGAAAGTGGTTGCCCAAGCAATGAAAAATATATTGTCACAGGTTAAAGTACAACCTACAAATTTGCAAACGGATATGGGTAAAGAATTTTTCAATAAAGAATTCAACAAATTAATGGATGAGAGGAAAATTAATCATTATAACACATATTCAAATCTCAAAGCAAGTGTTGCAGAAAGAGCGAACAGAACATTAAAAAATAAAATGTGGAAACAATTTAGTTTACAAGGAAATTACAAGTGGTTAAACATTTTACCGGATATTGTAGCGAAATACAATGACACTAATCACAAAACCATAGGGATGAAACCAAAGGATGTTAAAAAAAAACATGAAAAATATTTACTGCGATTTATTTATGGCAACTTAAAGACAATCGATCCAAAGAAACAAAAATTCAATGTCAATGATCATGTGAGGATAAGTAAATATCGTGAGGCTTTTTCAAAAGGGTATACACCTAATTGGTCAAATGAAATTTTTAAAATCAGGGAAGTTCACCAAAGTAATCCTAGAACATATCTATTAGAAGATCAAGACGGTGATGAAATTAAAGGTGGTTTTTATGAACAAGAAATTCAGAGAGTAAAGTATCCTGACATATATCTTGTCGAAAAGGTTCTAAGAAGAAAGGGTAATAAACTTTATGTTAAATGGTTGGGATTGGACAAGAGATATAATTCATGGATTTCAAATGACCAAATTGTATAAGGATAAAGTGTAATATTTAATTTTTAATAAAAACAAATTTTAAGAATAAACTTTTTTTTTTATTTATATACCAGTTTCACACAGAAAAAATATCAATAATTGTTTACATCTCATTAGCAAATCTTTCATTATATACATTACATCTATGATTACTATCTAAAATGGGTGCGATAATTTTTGAAATTAATGCTATTTTTCTCTGGAAACGCACTCTATCATTAGCTAATGACATCCAAGACCCTTTCCTTGATGAGTTGTAGGCAAAATTCCATGTTACAAGGAAATAAATTTGATTATGTTTTTCATTAAATGTCACTTTCTTCATTTTACACCTTTCTAGTACACTCGGCTTCGAATATATTTGGGTAAATGTACATTAATTCCATGAGCATACCAAAATTTTCACTATTAGAATTTTCACTCGGTGGAAGTAGATTCTTTGCGTTGTCAAACACATTTCCTCCTTGACGTTGTAATCCTTTCTGCACAATCTTGAAATAACTTGCAAACTGCGATCTTCTTAACATGTCAACTCGGTACTTAATGAGTGGTAATAACTCCCACAATTTGCAGATTGATTCATATCCCAAATAGATATATAAATTATTTTTCCAAATTTTAATCACTCTTGATGTGGAAATTTCCTCAAAGTATATAGAAAAATTTCCAGTACGTATAGGTTCCACTTTATCATTAGTGTATAAATAATTTGTTATTATACTTTCATTTGCAATAAACTGGGTCCACTCGTTTTCATCGAAAATTATTACATCATTTTTATTTCCTGACAGTATTATACAAGGGGTATAGCACAAGTCATATGATAACCCTGTTGACACAAATTTACATTTAGATTTATTCAACTTATCTGTTCGTTTACTGAGCACTACTAAGTCATGTTTACTCTGAGATGTTGAAGGTAAATCACCAAAAAAATCGAATTTGAGCTCAGGTAAATCGAAAATACCATTTTGCGTCATCTTGAAAAACTGAATCAAGGAAGATTATTAACGGCAATTTATATAGAATGCTATTACAAAAGCTTATCTTATTTAGGTATTTGATGGGGGGGGGGTCGTTCTAGAACTCCCCACATATTTAATATGGTTGAGCCGTAGAATGGTGGGAGGTATTGGTACTTGTTTCGTTGGACGGTGATGGTGTGAGGTTGTTCTTGAACTCTCAATCATAAATTTATAATTCTACAGGGATTCTCCCACTGCTCCACATTTTCACTTTATCGTATGGATACATTGTTTCTGTGTAGCTTTTTATTGGCAATGTCTGAAATTCATTCAATTGACATTTTCTTAAAACGTTACCTAAAATATACTTCGCATCATAATCTGTTGATAAACGAATATCCTGACCACGACTCATCATATGTTTTAAAATTTTAATCAGTAACTGTTTAGCATTATTCATTTTCCTCTTATGTTCTAAATCTGCGCCTCGTTGAATATCAAACATCATACACACATGTAATGCGCCTATATCAACCGAACCAACTTTAAGCACATTTTCTGTAGCCATCCAAGTACTGTCAAACCAAAAATTTGCAAGTTTCTTAATACCCGTTTTCATATTTTGAGTCAACGTACTTGAGTCTAATGTTGTGTCACTACTTTCACACACTTCCTCAAATTCTTGAGGATCCATCTCCTCAACAGGAAAACGCATTGGTTGATATGATTTCTTGTCCGAGTCACTACTATCACTCTTTTCTTCAGTCCTCTCCATAACAAGGATAATTTCTCAACAAACTTGAATCATGTACTAAAAATTTTTACTTCAGCTTTATACATATGGCTATTGTTGTCAAGGTCACGTTGATAAGACTAAGGATATTGATCAAGGGCATTTATTTAATAATGAGAGAACTGGAACATACCCCCCACCACAAAACCCCACCACACCACTCCCACTTTCCAATTTCATAATGAGAGAACTAGAACCCCCCACCACAAAACCCCCCACCACACCACTCCCACTTTCCAATTTCATAATGAGAGAACTAGAACCCCCCACCACACCACCCCTACTTGCCAATTTCATAATGAGAGAACTAGAACCCCCCACCACAAAACCCCCCCACCACACCACCCCCACTTTCCAATCTGCGATTGGTGGGGGTGGTGTGGTGGGGGGTTCTAGTTCTCTCATTCTTTACCTACTGTAGCATGAAATCTTTCTATTGATCCGTTCGATTGGGGATGTCCTACGCTTGAATAAGTTAATTTTATGTCGTAGAGGGTGCAGAGATCTTTTAGCAAACGGTTGTCGAATTCGCCACCGTAATCGCAATGGATTCTTAATGGGGTACCATAATGTTGAAAATATAACAACAAAGTGTTTACGACGGATTTTGCGGATTTATCCGGGACTGCATATGCTTGCGTGAATTTGGTTAATTCGTCGCGAATGGTTAGAGCGTAATTTCGAGTGGGGAATTCAAATAGATCGATATTGATTCTTTCGAATGGTGTTCTTGGGGTTTCTGTGACTACTAGAGGGTTATTAAGGTTTTTCCGGCATACTTTAGTCTTTTGGCAAGTTTCGCAATTTTTTATAAAATTTTCAACGTCTTTAGTTAGACCTTGCCAAGTGTATTTTTCTCTAATTCTTCGAATCGTTTCATTTATTCCGCGGTGTAGATTATTTTTACCAAAATGATTTTGCTCCAATATAATTGAGATTTCATCTTCGTCGGCAGTTCTGACGATATCTTGACAAATTACTACTTTTAAATCTTTTTCTGCAAAAATGAATGATAGAATTTCGAGTATGGGGAGGTCTAGGTTATTTTCGACAAAGTATGTCTTAGAAAGGTCTAAAACATCTTGATTTTTAAATAATACCGAAAATAGATGTTCAATTACAGATTCGATATCAAAAGGTAGAGGAATGATAAAATATCTCCTATGTCTGACTGTTTTGTTCGATACAATATTGATTTTATCGTTATGAAATTCGGAGTTTTCTTCGAATATGTCCTCAATAATTTTGTGATGTAGGTCTTGTAAGTTATTTTGTTGGAAGAAGGTTATAATAACATCATAATTTTTGGGTTGGATGACAAATCAGAAAATCTACCAAGATATACCATACAGCAATTAAACCAACATTTGGGATTAAATTTAAACGTAAATAATATTAATAATATTCGAGCTGTTGGTGATCCTCAAAAAAAAAGACCAATTATCGTTGAATTTATTTCATTCTTCACAAAATTAGAAGTCCTTAAGTGTTGTAAAAAACTTAAAGGTTCACATATAAGTATCTCTGATGATTTAATCAATGAAGATAGAGCAGTACGGAAACGCCTTTTAGTATATCAAAAGGAGGCTCGAAACAAAAATTTACGATCTTATATAAAAGGCAATAAACTGGTAATTAATGATGATATCTACACAACAGAGCAGCTTGAATTAGGTAATAGCAGTGGTGAAACTGAAGAAGGTGAGGAGCTATGCCAGGAGATTGCAGAAGCAAGAGAAGTAAATAGTGCTCCGTCAACCCCAATAACAGTTGATGTAGATTTTACTGAAAATAACCAAAACGAACAAGAAGAATTAGATGTATCGAAGGTGGTAAAAAAGAGAAAATTTGCGCAATTAAATTTTGCAAAAAACAAGGCCAACAACAAGAAATTATCTACAAGAAACAAGCAAAACTTCTCCAAGTAACATAGTAGTCGTAGAAAAAAAATAATTTGTAAGTGTATTACAACTTATATTTTATTATATATATGTAAAGTTTCTTTTTAGTCGGTTTTTTGTCATTTTTTCTGGAATTTTTTATGTATGTGTTATCTTAGCTTTGTTTTTCTTAATCCCTATTTTTAATCGTATTAATTAGATAGATTAAAGTACGTATTGGTACCAACAAGAAATACGAAAAGTTATTATTAAAAGTTATTATTTTGTATTACTTGTACCTTTTATATGTTTGCTATTTTAGAAAATATTAATACCTTTAATCATAGGTTTAACTTATTTCTTATTGCAAATTATCTAAAGTTGGCATGGATCAATATATTAGGGATTTTAATTTGAACACTGTTGAAACATTTACCTTAGCAAATTGCATGGAAGCAAAAACAGTTTTGAATGTAAATGAACATTTAAAAAATTTTAAAATACTACATAACAATATTCGTAGTCTAAATAAAAACCTGGATGAATTTAAAATACTACTATACAACTTGGAAATAGGCTTTGATTGTCTTATTTTAACGGAAACCTGGAAACTTGAAGACCCAAATCTTTTTAATATAAATGGCTATGATATGATATACAACTCAGGAGATCTAAATCAAAATGATGGGGTTGTAGCATACATCAAATCTGATCTAAACTATAACTATGAAATCAAACAAATAAATAATATAAAACTACTACAAATTGTGATAAGTATTGATAAACATACAAATTTTAACATAACTTCCATTTACCGTTCTCCATCAACTGACCTTTATGATTTTAATGTACATTTGCAAAATTACTTTCAGTCCCTAAACTTTGAGCAGAAAGATTGCTATATATTTGTAGGCGATTTAAATATAGATATTTTGAAAATAAACGAGTCTTCAAGTGGATACATTGATGTATTAAGTGAATTGGGCTTTATTTCCACAATAAATAGTGCAACCAGAATCGATAAAAACCATAAATCATGTATTGATCACATCTTCATTAAAACTAAAGATAATAATACAGACTCTTTAATACCACTCATAATAGAAACCGATGTTACTGACCATTTTACAACAATATTACAAGTTGTCCTAAAACATAGTACATCAAATAAAACCAGTCAACAAAGCAATCAGCGAACATGTAATAAAATTATTGATGAAAATAAGTTAAAAATAAAGTTAAGTATTACGAGCTGGGATTCTGTGTACTTTGCCCCAAACATTGATTCCTCAGTAATTAACTTCATCGAAATTATAAACCAGGCAGTGAATGATTGTAGTACTACAAGAAAATACAAAAGAAAACATACTAAACAAACAAAATGGATCACAAATGCTATATTAAAGTCCGTAAACAAAAAAAACCAAATGGCAAAAAAACTAAAAAAAGACCCAAATAATCATGAATTAAAAACTCAGTATAAAAATTACAAAAATTCATTGACAAAGCTTATAAAAAAAACCAAACAAAATTATTATAAAAATATTATAGACGAAAATAAACATAATTCCAAATCATTATGGGACATAGTACAAGATATCACAAAGTCCAAAAACAGAAAACATGAAATATCGTGTGTAAAAAACGAAAACGGGCAATTATTGAAAGACTTAAAAGATGTATCAAATCAGTTTAATAAAACATTTGTAAAAACAGGAAAAATACTTGCTGAAAAAATAAAAACAAACGTAAATAATAAATTTCAAAGAACATCTAAACTGCACTCATTCGTATTATTACCTACAGATAGATATGAAATTAAAAAAATAATTAGCGAGCTTAAAACTAATAAAACTCCAGGCTTGGATAACTTAAGGGCTGAAACACTAAAACAAATATCTGAATATTTAATAGATCCCATAGTTTTTATTATAAATAATTGCATGGAACTAGGTCATTGGCCACAGGATTTTAAAGACTCCTTAGTAATACCAATTTACAAAAAAGGCGATATCAATATAGTCAGCAATTATAGACCAATTTCTCTAATAACAAATTTCGCCAAAATTTTTGAAAAAGTCATAAAAACTAGATTGATGTCTTACTTAAATAAATATGAAATACTATCCAACAAACAGTACGGTTTTAAAGAAAAGAAGTCTACCCAAGATGCTATATTGGACCTAATATCAAATATAAACGCCTCTCTAGACAAAGGTACACCATGTTTATGTACTTTTATTGATCTATCCAAAGCTTTTGATAGTCAGCCACCCCTTGCTCTTACAGGCCTTGGAAGATATTGGAATAAGAGGTAAGTGTCTAAAATTATTTAAAAATTATATATCTAATAGACACCAATGCGTAAGAGTAGGAGGCGTCTGTAGCAATAATTTAAAAGTAGAATATGGTGTACCACAAGGTACAGTATTGGGGCCGGTACTATTCCTTATTTATTTAAATGATTTATTCACTTTACCTAGCGCAGGAAATATTATAGGATTCGGAGATGACACCGCAATTGTTTATAAAGCCAAAACTTGGGATGATTTGCAGAATATAGTAGAAAATGATTTATCATATATGAAAAGCTGGTTCGATAAAAAATTGCTAACACTAAATCTAGATAAAACAACCTACCTAACCTTCAGTTGCAATAAATTAAATATGCCATCTTTTAGGTCTCTGAATATTGAAATCCATGGAAAAAACCACATTATACTACCCGAAACTAAAGTCAAATATTTAGGAATAATCATTGACCAGCACTTAAGATGGGATTTACATATACAATTTGTCGTTAAAAAACTTCAATTTATTCTATATAAATTTCGACAATTATGCAATGTTCTTGAACAGAAACAAATGAAATCTGTATATTATGCGTTAGTTGAAACACATTTGACTTATGGCATTTTAGCCTGGGGTGGAACGTCCAAAAATCATATAAGGCCTCTCGAAATTTTACAAAAAAGATTTTTAAAACTAATGTTGCATCAAAAAGTGTCCTACCCGAGCAATCTGGTTTACAGTGACGCTAGGGTTCTTGACATAAGACAATTGTTTTATTTTTATAGCAATATAAAGTACCATGCACATAAAAAGCCATTCATCCTAAATCGTCATGATTATGGCACTCGAAATAAACATCAACATATATCTCCATTTATGACAAAATCTATAGGACAGAGATCTTTTACATTCTTAGGCCCAAAATTATACAACACTGTTCCTGAATTTCTGAAAGAGAGGACTTTTTCTTATTTTAAAACTAAATTGAAAGCTTTTATATTATCTTTACCAAGAGATATAATCCATAACTATATTGACATTACGAATAATTAACTAAAAATAGAATTTCTGATTATAATTATTATTACTCTAAGGTTTTGTGGTATGTGAAATTGGTATATTGCCAAATGATTCTATTGCTCCAAGACTGTAAATTTTGCTTCCAATTGTTGATTGTGCATACTGCACATGTATTATTTTCATATTATGTAATTTTATGTGGTTCCTGTTTATAAATGTGTTCCTTCTCGAAACAAGTATATATTATATACTTATCGAGTAACTTTATTTATTTACCATTATTTTTTATTATTTACATTGTATATTTGATACTTGTAAAGTTGTAAATAAATAAATATTATTATTATTATTATATTATTATAATATCTTTATGTTCTCGGTATAAGAGTTGTTTGTTTGAGGCTTTGATTTTTGAATAGTCTATTAAAGATGTTGTTTTATATAGGTTGGTGAAAGTTTCAAATTCTCGGGAAATTTGTTCGTTAGTGATTTCGTTGTTATCGTCTGGGTTTTCGTCGTCGTCTGACTCTTCGTCATTCGCGGCTAGGACCTTTGAATAGAATTTGGAACATTCGGAAAAATGATTAATTTTGATTCTGGAAAGTGCGTCCGCGTTCTTATTGATTTTGCCTGGTTTATAAATTATTTCGTAGTCGTACTCTTCTAATTTGAGTCGCCAACGGGCAAGTCTGCTTCCTGGGTCTTTTATAGAGAATAGCCAGGTGAGTGGTCTGTGGTCGGTTACAAGCTTAAACTTTCTACCGTACAGATATGGTCTAAAGTGCTTTTACACTCCATACTATCGATAAAAGCTCGCGTTCAATCGTTGAATACTTAGTTTCTGCGCTGCACAAGGTTCTAGAAGCATAGGAAATGGGTAAATCTTTGCCAATGGGCCCCTGGCTCAGCACTGAGCCGACGGCAAATGCGCTCGCATCAGTGGTTAGAACGAAAGGTTCATCAAAATTAGGGTAAATTAATATCGGAGTCGTTGTTAATGTTTGTTTCAAATTTTGAAAAGAATTTACACAATCATTGTCGAAGAGAAATGGTATGTCTTTTTGTAGTAGTTTTGTTAGGGGCTTGGTTATCTTGGAGAAATTGGGGATAAAGCGCCTATAATATCCGGCTAAGCCTAGAAATGATTTAATTTCTTTTGGATTTTTCGGTTGAGGAAAATTTAAGATAGCGTCAACTTTCGAAGGGTTTGGTTTTACGCCGTCTTTTGTAATTAGGTGTCCTAAATAAGCGACTTCCTTGCGGAGAAACTCGCATTTGTCTGGTTGAATTTTGAGGTTGGCTTTTTGAAGGCGTTTAAAGACTTCAGTTAGACGGGAAATATGTTCGTGAATTGTAGGGGAGTAAATAATAATATCGTCCATGTAGACGAGACATCGTTCATTTTGAATACCTAACAGGATGTTATCCATAACTCTTTGAAAAGTTGGAGCGTTTTTGAGTCCAAATGGCATTCGCACGAATTCATAATGACCGTTCTCAACTGTGAAAGCAGTCTTTTGAATATCTGCGGGATTAATTTCAATTTGGTGGAAACCAGAAGCCAAGTCTAAAGTTGTGAAATATTGGCATTTGCCAAGTTGGTCTAAAAGATCGGAAATGTTGGGCAGAGGATATTTGTCACCAATTGTAACCTCGTTGAGTTTGCGGTAGTCGACTACGACGCGCCATTTCTGTTTACCAGAAGCGTCCAGTTTTTTGGGAACTACCCAGACAGGAGAGGACCAAGGTGAGATTGAGGGTTGAATAATACCTTGACTTAACATTTTCGATACTTGGGACTTAACTTCTTCTTTATGGACCTGAGGATATCGATACGATTTAGTGAATATCGGTCGGGAATTTTCGGTGTCAATAGGGTGTTTGATTTCATTAGTAAAGGTCAAATTGTCTCCTTCTAAATAGAATATATCTTGAAAGTCTAAACAAAGCTGCGTTACTATTTCGGCCTCTTCTTCGTTTAGATGATCCAAGCGCAATTCGTTCCTGATTTCGAAGGATCTGTCCGTCGTTAGTTGTTGGTCAGAGTTTTGCGCGTTTAAGTTAAAAATTGACTTGAATTTTTGTACTGGTTCCAGGTTAAGGTTTGAAAAGTTTATGGTTTTTGGAATAGCGTTTGCGTTTATTATTGAAGTTAAAAATTCTCCATTGTGATCGATTTTGACAATTGCATTTGGTAAGCGTACTTTCTCATTTTCCTGGGCTAACAGTATAGCCTCGGTATTTCGCAGGTTACATTTTAGTTTACAAATTTTTTCCATACGAGGTTCAATAGAAATTAAATTTTTGATGTTGCTTAAATTTGAATTTTTTATATCAGAATTAATAGTTGGTTGTAAAGGTAAATTTACTGTAGTTTCTTCCGTAACTTTAAATAGTGGTACGGTTTTGAAATTTGTGACTAGTTGTTTATTTTTAAAGTCTACTTTGCATTCGTAATGTTCTAGGAAGTCTGCGCCTAATAATCCATCAAAATCTATATCTAGATTATAGATATAAACTTTGTGTGACTCATCTGAAAATGGGATGAGAACAGATTCGTTGATATAAATTTTTTGATCAGTGATACCCTGTATGATTACATTTTCAGGAGATCTACGTCTGTAATTTTCAGCTGTTTTAGGTTTAAAAATTGATATACCTGCGCCTGTGTCAATTAGAATTTTAAATTTACCAGTTGCATCCTTCATATAATAGAGATTTTTTGAGTTTACAGTTAGTAGGGTATGGGAAAGCGTATTTACATGAACGTTTGTTCTGGGAAATTCAGCATTGGGTCGAAACTGTCGTTGAGGTTCATAGTTTGTATTTGAGTTTCTAGTTCCGCAATTGGTTCGAATTGTTCTGTTTGTTGTGTTGGAGTATCCGTGGGGTACTCCGGATCTAATCGAAAATCCTGAGGATTAGCAGTATAATCCTCGTACTGTTCGTATTGAGAATTAGCTGTATAATTCTCTTGGAGATTTTGGTTAGTCTCAAAGTTATAATTTTCGTAAGTATCTTCTGCAGTTTGGTAATCAGAAGAATAGTCACTGTATTGATTAAAATCGCATTGGTTTTCATAAGGTTCGTAATTTAAATGATGCGTTTTTTGTTGATTAAAACGGTTGAAATTTGGGTTTGGTTGAATAGCAGAGGGTCTTTGTTGATTGAAATTCGGGTTCGGTCTTATGGCTGAGGGCCTGTTTTGTTGTGGTTGACTAGATTGATTATTTTGAGGAAATGTCCTCTGATTAAATTGATTGGTTTGAGAAAAATTGTGGAAATTTGGGTTTCCTTGATAATTTGGTCTTTGAAAATTTTGCGAAGTTGACGGCATTGTTTGCGATTGTTGCCTTGTGCGGCATTCGCTTATGACATGTCCATTGCGTTTGCAAAATGAACAGAATTTTTGTTGGAAATTTGAAATGGGTCGTTTTTGTTGTAAAGTGGGATTTTTGACCGGACTATTTTTCGGAAATTTCTGTTGTTCGAAATAAGAGAGTTGTAGCTCTCTACGAATTCTGCTTACGGCTTTCAGTATGCTAGGAGGATTGCTAGCACGTATGATGCGGCCTAAATTCGGTTCTAAGCCTGTTAATAAATTGTTTAAGGTCATCGTTTCGATGAGATCTGATTGTGCAGCTCTTTGCGTTGTGGTTAAATTTTGCTTTTGCACTGCGGCGTGCATTTTAGCATTGTGCGTTTGTAAACGCGAAATAAATGTTAGAGCTGATTCACCTGGCAATTGGTGAATGCGCTGCAGGTCCTGAATCAGGGCCGTTAGATCTCTGGAATCCCCAAAGTGGGTTTCCAATAGTGCTTTGATTTCTGGCCAGGTGCCAGGGTTGCGAGAATTTATTAATTCGGCGGCTTTGCTTTTCAATTTATTTTTTATGTGGACGGTCAAAAGAATTTTTTGATCTCCAATTGCCATGCTTTGGGCGCAATGACAGGAGTTGAGGAATGTTTGTAAATTAATGGCATTGCCATCGAATTCAGGTATTAGAGAAAATATCTCAGAGAGCTTGGAAGGCTCAATTTGCTCTGGTTGAGGTTGTTGTTGTTGTTGTTGTAGTTGTTGCTGTTGTAGTTGTTGTTCGGTTGGTGCCGGTGGCACTGGTTGAACTGGCTCTGGTTGAGCTCTATCTGGCATTTTGCTTTTTGTATTTAAATATTATTTGGACAAAAATTGGTTGCGTATCAGCGGTATGATACGATAAATTAAATTAGCTTGTTACGTTGCGTGCGTAAATGGATTGTATATTAGCTGTATAATACACAATGTTTCGTATTAGCAGTATAATACGAAAATAAATAAACTTAAAATTAAATGAACTTGTTTCGTTGTGTTTGTAAAGGAATGGATTCACTTTGACAAGAGAACTGGCTTTGTGCGCCGAGTGTATTAGCAGTATAATACACTTTTAATAAAATAAGTTGCGAAAAATAATAAAATTGTAAAATGGTACGAGATGATTCTTGAAATGACTTACATTAATTTCATCTCCATGGGTAGGTTCTTCGTCCGTCAAGGGATTGGGATCCGCCACCACCAGTGAGGAAGGTCTCCTTGTTCAAGTAGATGTACACGCACTAGTTAGGCACCTTCTGCAGATGTTCTCCTTGTTCTCTTACGCTTCACTACCAGTTAGGCTTCTTGTTCTGATGATGTTTACGGATCCTACCGACTGCGCCAATGTTAGATCACGGTTCACATGAATGACTTTTTAAAAACTTTTATTTAGTTACATGGAGCCAACGTTGGCTCTTGGAGAAGGAATATAATAATAAATTAGAAGTGTTGCATTCTAACTGAGTTTAATAACTGATTTTACAAAGCGTGTTTAGTCGTATTTATAACATTCAGAACCTGAGTAAGCAAAATATAGAACAAAGGAAATGCAATTCGACAGTCATCATAAAATGTGAGAAACAAAGGTGAAACATAATATCTCTAAGATAAGCAATTAATAAGAGAAGTTGTTATCATGTAATATGATATACCTGTGAAGGTTTGTTATGGCTAAGTCTTGGTAATAAGCGTATAATTTTGTATAACACATATAGTAAACAATCTAAACTTATTTTAAACCTACATAATAAAACTAACTATATCATTCATTACAGGAATCTCAAACAATGTTTAGAACATGGTTTAAAATTGCAAAAAATTCATAGAATTTTGGAATGTTCGCAATCCCCTTGGTTGAAAACCTATGTTGATTTAATTACAGCGTTGCGAAATGCATCCAAAAATGCTTTTGAAAGAGATCTTTTTAAATTTGTAATAAACTCAATATTCGGAAAAACTATGGAAAATGTTGAAAATAGAGTCGATATAAAACTTATTTCTCACTGGGAAAATATTCGTGGAAGTGTTGGGACTGAAGGGTACATAAGTAAGCCTAATTATAAATCATGTTCAGTTTTCTCAGAAAATTTAGTAGCTATAGAAATGTCTAAACTGAAAATTTGTTATAATAAGCCATTATACATGGGTTACTCAATTTTAGAAATATCAAAAACAGTAATATATGATTTTTATTATGACTTCATCAAGCAAAAATACGGTAATAATGCGACTCTGTGCTATACCGACACAGATTCATTGATTTTAGAAATATTTACTGATAATGTTTATGATGATATAAAGAACAATTTAAGTTGGTTCGACACATCAAATTTTAGTAATGATAATATTCATGGTGTACCCAAAACGGTGTCTATTGTTGGGAAAATGAAAGATGAGTTTGCAGGCGCTCCAATACAAAGTTTTTATGGAACTGGGGCGAAAGCATATTGCGTAAAACTCAATGAAAGTGAAATAAAAAAAGCTAAAGGGGTATCAAAAAATATTATTAAAAATCAATTAAACATTGTTGATTATAAACAAATTGTGGAAGAAGGTGGATTAATTTATCGTAAAATGTATGTGTTTAGATCACATTTACATACGATGTATACAGAATTAAAAAATAAGGTCGCGTTATCTTATTTATTTATTAAGAAACAGGTCACCCAACAGACAGTCGAGCTGCCCAATGACAAGGTGACACAAGGTACAAAAAAAAGGAAATAATTACAAATTGCAGAATGCATGTTCTATAAAGCCTAAAATATGGTACTTAAACCCTAACCTATACTTAACATTTGATCTAACACAAAAAAAAAAACTAAATAAGTAAAAACAGAGTAATCAAAACATATTACATTTGAAAAGGAGACATTTAAATGAATGCATTTATGAAATTAAACAACTACGATATTATCGACTTAAGTACTTTTTCAGACGTGATTTAAAAGACCTGAAACTTAGGTGGTATATATCTAATTCATAACTATTATAAGAAGATACATTATTGTACGCAGAGGAACATCGTATAAGTGGAGAATTTGACAGGAAATTTGTATTATAACGCTTAGTTATTAATGTGTTTCTAATTCTACATAAATATGGATTGCAATTTAAGTTAAAATAGTTTACACAAAATGGAGAATCAATCATATATTAAAAATTTTATAAACAAAACAAATATCAAAGTAAACTCTTCTAGATGACAAGGAATGTAAATTATAAAAAGTTAAATTATGTTCATACGAGAAATAATACCTGTGCTTATTAAACCTATAATTCAATGCATTAATGAGTTTCTTTTGAACTTTTTCTATTCTAGAAATGTATTTGTGGTACATTGGATTCCATATGGTTGAAACATATTCTATGATTGGTAGAATCTGTGCCCTAAATAAAAGAATTATAGATGATGTCTTTTTGAAGCCCCTTGTTGCTCTTAACATAAATCCTAGATAACGCAATGCCTTTTTTACTATGTGATCGATATGATTTTCAAATGATAATTTCGAATCTAACAATAATCCCAAATCTTTAACTACATTAACTGACTTAATTTGATTGTTGTTTAAGCATAAAGTAAAAAATGGAGGATTCAAACACCTTGAAAATAAAATACAGAAACATTTGTCTAGATTTATAAAAAATTTGTGCAATTTACAATAATCGTAAAAATGATTTAAATCCGACTGAAGGTCGTTGTAATCCGCCACTGAATTTATTCTTTTATAAATTTTTAAGTCATCTGCGTAAACAACATGCTTTGAAGTTGTGAAACATTTATGAACGTCATTGATGAAAATATTGAAGAGCAGGGGCCCCAGATGAGAACCCTGAGGAACTCCGGAAGTAACATTAATGCAGTCAGACTTAAAATTGTTTATAGCAACATATTGTGATCTATTATTAATATAGGTGGAAAGTAGCATCAACAGTTGACCGTGCACACCGAAATTTCTAAGTTTTATAATTAGTGTGGGATGATCAACTTTATCAAATGCTTTTGAAAAATCGGTGTACACAGCACATACTGAAGCGCCATCCTCCATGGTTTCAAATATATCTTGTACGTAAGGTACTAGGTTAGTCAGCACAGATCTCTTGCTATAAAACCCATGTTGATAAATATTCAGATGCTTTTTAACGAGAAAAAATAGCTCGTTAGCAATTAGTAATTCAAAAACTTTACCAAAGTGATCTAATAACGAAATGGGCCTATAATTTTTTACATTGCTTTTATCACCGGTTTTATAAATAGGAATCACTTGAGCATTTTTCCACCTCTCCTGGAAATGGCCTGTTTTTAAACATTTATTATATATAATGTACAAAGGCTCCACCAGGCTCTCAGAACACGATTTAAGAAATAAAGCTGGAATGCCATCGGGACCTGGCCCCTTCTTAATATCCAAATTATTTAAGGCTTCTAGAATTTGTTTTCTTGTGATATTTGTAATGTTAAATGAAGTACTCAAGTTATTTTCAACTAAATTAATATCAGAAGGGAATGTGTTGGACTCATACACACTTCCAAAATAATCCATGAAAAGATCACAAATAGATTGGTTCTCTGATGCCACAATTTCGCCATATGTCATTATTTGAGGAATTGTTTTCGAAGATTTTTTATTGTGAACAAAAGACCAGAAGTATTTGGTGTCAGTTTGTAAACTCTCCTCAGTTCTGTTTACGTATTTTTTGTAGTCATCACGAATATTATTTTTTAGTCTCTTACGTAATACAGAGAATTGCTGATAGTCATTTACACTATTAAATTTTTTCCATCTTTTATGAGCTTTATTTTTATTTTTAATTAAGACTTTAGTGGCTGCAGAGACCCAAATAGGATATAAACCTTTCCGAATAAATTTTTTAGGTACATAGGTATCGATAACATTATCAATAATTTCATAAAAAGCTTGCACATCACAATTTACGTTTTTATAATGTAAAATTGCATTCCAATCAATACTATTTAAATATTCCCTAATAACAACATAGTCAGCATCAGCAAATTTTAATATATTGTATGAGCTACTTAGTAGTAATTTTTGAGTTGGCAGGTCAACAGAAACCTCAAAAGCTTTATGATTATTATCCTCAATTACGAGGGAACTTGTACTTTGAATGACATTCATCTGTAAGGAGACAGATAATAGTAGATCCAACACATTACCTCGAATATTAGTGAGATTACAATATTGTTTTAAATTTAAAAACAACATATTGTCGACAAAATATTCGCTTATGGGATCAACTGAAATGGACGGGAGGTAAGAAAGAGTATCAACATCAAATTGAAGTCTCCGATTATAATAAACTCACTGTCTTTATTTTTGTTTAATATTTCCTCCAGTTTATTAAAAAACAAGATAAAATTATTCAGCACTGCATGAGGAGGAGCGTAAATACAACATATAAATAATTTCTTACCGCCGTCCAGTGCAATGGACACCCATAAGTCCTCTATTAGCCCTGTCGTATGCCACTGTGAAACACTTCTCGATTTTAAACTATTGCATACGCCAATTAGAACTCCACCACCGTCACATTTACCACTAATTACTGGATCTCGATCTCGCCTGTACACATTATAAGATGCAGGAAATAATTCAGATGATAAAATACTATCGTTTAACCAGGTTTCTGTAATACATACTACCTGATATTCCATGATACATGTTGAATTGTAAAAGTTTTCAGTTTTGGTCCTTAAACCATTGAATTTTGATAATACAGCTCGAATGTGAAAAAATGCTACGCTTAACGTTATAAAGGATATTAATGAGCCTCTAGGAGCTTAATCTGTTCAGAACCAATTCATTTGTAATATGTATGGCACGGTTGTCATCAGTTTTCTTTATATAAATTTTTGTGTCTTTCACCCAACAATATTTGTATTTGTTGACGGCACAAAATTGACGCGCTTTTTTATATAACAGTTTAAAAAAAGGCGTGATGTGTTCATTAACATAAAAGCGCATATTTTCACCCCAATTTGAATTTATTTCATTAATGAAGAGGCCTTTGTTTTTATTAATCTTGACTGCTTGCATGAAATTGTCCTTTACATCCCTCGAAGAAAACTTAACAACAATATTTTTATGCGCGGTATTGTTTTGTTTATCGTCACTGGCAGGCAAACGTATTACTCGGTGAATTTCTAGAATCTCTGAGTTATCTACAGGGCAGTTGATAATTTCGGCGACTTTCTTCAGAATGCTAATAATGTTTTCTTCGAATGATAATAAACGTTATATTATTGCCGGGTTACCGAATACCTTACCTCATAGATCTATTAAGTTAAATTCAGATCATAAACAGTGCACAAGTGAGGAATTATTAACTTTGTTAATAAAACTAGCCACAGAAATTGATGAAACAATGAATGATGTCAATGAAAATGAATTCTACATAAATAATTTTGCTTTAAACATGTAAAATAGTTTAATAAATTGAAATTGTTTGAAAACTGTATGACTCTATGTGACTAATTACGTATAACTAATAATAAAACTCAAATCTGTTAAAATTGCAAATTATGTGAATTGTGTAACTGTATTTTTAAAACTGAAATTATGTAAATAATTGTAACCAACTGTGTTTTTAAACCTGAAATTAATACTTCAATAAATAATCCCAATAAATTATTTGTTTCATTTTAAGCTGTGTGGGAGGTACCATTAGGTGAACTTAATGTGGTAGGTTTTATTAAGTGGGATTTCTAATATAAAACTTAAGTAAACTCTCAGTACAACCAGTATTCTATTAAGCTGTAATAATACAGTATCAAACACGTTTTCAATATGTGGATGTGTTACGTAAGAGAAGTTGAGGTTGTTGATTTAGCAAGTGGAATATGCTATTTGCTTCAGAAATTTTCTAACCTCCAATTTGGTGCCGAGCATGAAGCAGTTTATAGAATGGGTGCCTTTTATAGCGCAGAAGAATGTAATAAAATAGCAACAGGTTACGAAAATGGCTTGAAAGTATGTGAAAATTTCTCTGAAGGAAAAATATCTTTGGAATGTTTAGTCGATGGATTAATTGCGTTAAATTTAGGGGGTTTCTACATCCATTAAAAAATTATTTACAGCCTGAATTTCTAAACAAACTAAATTTTGACGATGAAACTGACTGTGATGAAACGGATTGTGATGAAACTGACTGTGATGAAACCGATTGTGATGAAGTCGACTTTAATGAATCATAACTGGTTGATACAACCAAATGTATTGAATATGAATCAAATGATTCTGTGGGGAATAAACATTGCCAAATTATTTTCTGTATATATTATACTCCACATATTATATTATTAAACTATAATAAAAACAATATTTAGTTTTATTTATTTATTTATTAAAATTTAGGACATTACAAAGTTTTCATATAAATAAAAAACATTGGATAGTGCACAAATACATTTAGTATTACTATGATAAAAACATTTTGCGGTAGACATAATTAAAGATGGCTGTTCTTCAAATTCTATAACTGGTTGTGAAATGAACTGTCTGATGTAGTCAGCCTTTTCCCCCCCTTTTACGTAAACACAATCTGCATTTGTACTCAAATTCTTAATAATTTTATCGAACAGATGTAATGGTGTAAATCCATAGCTCCATTTAATACAGTGATAATTCTTTGTTAACCAGTGGGCTTGCTGTTGTAAATCTGGTGATAGCATCTCAAATGGAAAAGGTGGCTTAAAGATGTAGTGACAAATTTTTACTCCATCATAGGCTGCAAACTCTTTAACTATAAATTTGTTTTTTTCTATTTTAAATCCTTGCACATCGAAAATCAGAGTCATATTTTTAAATTACACAATTTCTTTAATACACTAACTTTCATACTGTATAATTCCACAGCTTTTCTCAAGTCTTTCAATTTTCTTCGATGTTCTCTCAATGCTTTTATGTATTCTGATCTCATTATGTTACTGACATGGTGAGATTTTCTCTTTTCTTTAAATAGCGAAAAATATGTCATGCGCATGTTGAAGTTTGAAAGCGCCACGAACATATCAATGTTGTCGAACAATTTTAGTTACAGGATTATAAGTGAAGTGTTTCTCATGCAATATGAGACAATATGCTGTAATATCCGCAGTAGTAGGGGTATCCGTCTCAAATTCTATTCTCATAACTACGGATCCAGTCTGTATTACTTCTTTTTGTCGCGAACAATCAATATGAGTTATTGGTGCTAATTCTTTAAATTCTTCAGGGTTGAACATTGATTGGTTTATTTTTCGAGGGTAATAGGATTCTTGAAAATTACCAAACATATTATAGAGGGTGGCAGATTTGTTGTTTTTAAAGTCCAAATATAAGTCATTGTACGGATACCTCTCAGAATTTAAGAAAATTCTAACGTTTTTAAGATCACAGTTATCAAATTTACTCATATCTGATGTAATCTTTCCTTTTCTATCTTTTTGGAAGGCTATTATTACATGCCTAGGAGTTTCAACTTTGGTAGATGTCTTAACAGGCCATGTATGTCGGTTTGAAGTAGGTAAGGAAGGATATTCAATTAATTCCCAACTTCTAAATTTTATAGAAAGATCTGCATTTCTATTGGTGATTTTATTTAGTCTAAGCTGCTCCGAGATGCTAACGGTAACGTGTGGTACCAAAACAATTTAGTAATAGTAATTTTTGGTTTTTGAGTGCCATCTATACTCATAACGCTATCCATATCATTACTATTACGGATCAGTACTAATTCCTGTCTCATGTTAATGACAAGCCTTCGAAAATCTTCAAAAAATCCTACCAATAATTTTAATGGTATGCATACATTGAAATTTCCGTTTGCATCTGCTATAATTTTGTCTGATGTACCCAACTTCTTTTTTGGAAACCATCCAGCATTTTGTAAGAAAACGCTTTCATTTTCATTATATGATAGATAACTTTTTAAAGTCGAAACTAAACCAACATTCCTCACAGAATCTATCACTATACCATTCATTTCATATCTAATTTCTGGAAATATAAAAGAAATAGCGTTGTTAATAAACTCCAATTTAGTAGTTGCAGACCCATCTTCTTGTGTGAGTTTTCCTTCGATATATAGATAACTATTGCATGGTGTAGTGTAAGCATCTAAATCCTGGATGGGAATTCTTGTTTCATCGTTATAATCTAAACTTCCTGATATATTTGGCTGATATGTATGAAATTGATAAACTTCAATAGAGTTGTCACTGAAAGGTTCACCGGTGATATTGAGTAATTCCATTATACTAAGACCTTGAATCCTAGGGATTCTAAAAACTTTTTATATTCCGATGTTAATCTATTGACACTATTTTTAGAACTGCCAATTTTCTTCTTAGTCACCCTTTTATAGTATGGTTGACGTCTACTGTGGTATGATGTAGAATGGAATCTTAACACCATTTTATTAACCGATTACTTTTCTAAGATGTAATCTAACGGTTATAGTTTCCCCCCGAAAATTGACAAGCTCCCCACCTTGATCAACTATTTTGATTGTGATGTTGTTAATAGTCTTAACGCTAACCGGAAAGTAAATAATGTTTAAAGGTGATTCCACTATTTTATACCCAACTGGTACTGTCGGAAAAAACTGATGAATAACGTGTACAGGGTGCCCATTAAAGAATGATCCTATTGCGATGCTACAATCGATGCATATAGTATTCACCTTGGAAATTTTTACTGTATAATCGGAAGTATTATCCTCATTAGGAGTCAACTGTCTCGCCGCGAATCCTAGTAGTAGTCCTATTGAATTTTCTACAGTGAAATTGATTTTTCTATTTGAACGGATATTCACTTTAGAAGTATTAATATCAGCAGTAATCGTGATCATAGCTTCTTCATCTACCTTAATTGTCTGATCCTCCAAATATCTTGTGATATCACCGATTTCATAGCAACCTTCAGGAATTTTGATAACATATTCACCATTTTCCCCCCAAACAAAGGTATTGTTGCTATTATCAATGTTTGGAATAATATCGTAGGTGTCAAAATTTGTCAGTCCAATTTCATAATCTATATCATCCTCTAAATAAATAGGGGGGTTGAAATTGTAGCTTAATATAGAGGACGCATCGCTTAGAGCGAAAGTGAAAGACAGTGTTATGTTAAGCGTTTATTACAAAATTATCCAAATACATCATATATATTAGTTATATAATAATGCTAGACATACGTGTCCACACAGATATGAATTATAACTTTGTAATGAATTATAGTTATATTTGATTTTGTTCAAGCTACCATCACTATGAAAATAATTTATTAACTCTTCTGGAGGTCTCAAATTTCCGAAACTATCAAAATATTTCACATCGTTATTTTTCTTTGTATATGCTATCCAGTGAGTTCCATCCCCAGCGTCGATATCTAGATTCACAATACCGGATTCATTTTTATTTATATGTTTTGGAAGTTTGTCTCTCATGAAAACTCCTCGAAAATTAGGGATTTTAAGAATTTTCGAGTATTTTATTAAGTCTAAATCAGTTAACGGTCGATGAGGTAGCTTTATTGGAAGTTTTTTTGATAGGGTTTCAAGTATAATCCGAAACCTTTTTTATAAGGGCCCAGATATAACCCCTTCCCTTTGGTAGACTCTTCCATAGCTAAATCATGCCTCTTTTGCTCAGCTAATTGTTCACGATTTGTTTTAGCATCGTTAACCGCCTTTGCGATACCAGCTGCACCTCCTCCTACAGCTCTCAATGCTCCCAAGAGAGGTAATAAGAATGGGAGAAAACCTCCTATTTTTTCGGGGACTGGAATAACTTTAACTTTTCGACTACGTCTTTTTGAGAGGGATTTTCTTTTTACAGCAACTTTTAAATTTATTTTACCTCCTTTCTTCTTTGTCACAGATTTCTTTCGGACTTTTAAACCCATCTCCAATTTATTCTTTATTTTCATTACTCCACCAACACCTAATGCCGCAAGCTTTTCGCCAATCCCAGAATCGGGCGCTTTTACAAGTTTCAATGCAGTCTCAGCTAATGTCCTATCTGCTTGATTTCTTCTCTCAACGTCTTGAAATTTAGAATATGCTATATCGTGTTGTCTACACGCCTCATCTAGCCGGTTAACACCTTTATCACTTCTTTGCAATCGCTTGGCAAGTTTGGTTCCAGGACCACAATAATTATATCCAGGTAAATGTAATTCTATTGGAAGTTTATCGATTATTTTATTTAGCAAACCACGTCCACTCCTCTTAGAGATGTGATTACTAGTGTGAACAGAACTTTTATATATATCCATTATATCTAAAATGTGAGACAAATAAAAATATGATCTCTGTTTTAAACCCTTTATATAGATTCCGGAATCGAGAATTATTATTGTATTATTGTTTTGATAGCAGTGGTGGAGATGCCGTAAAAGAAAGTAACGGGTATTTAATTCCTATTTAACAATGATAGTTTCAGATTTGAAGTATTTTTTTACACTGCGGTATTGAAACCTAAATTCAGAGAATATGGTAGGCGATTCTTTGAAATTCGTTTTTCTGAGAAAGTAGATATATATATATATATATATATATATATATATATATATATATATATATATATATATATATATATATATATATATATATATATATATATATATATATATATATGTAATATCATTATTACTTTATTACTTTTGCGATGTCACTGGAAGAACGTCACGTCCGCCGGCGGCCATCTTGGTACACCATCGCGGTCCCCAAGGTCACGCATATAAGCTCCCTCCTGTGACTTTATACTCGCTGCTTATGACAGGAAAACCTACAAAAATATGGCGGCTTTGCACATACGCACCTAGATTTGAATTTGGCGGGAGACCAGAGATGCGCCTCTGGGTAATACTCTGTGATATAATATCTAATTTATGATGTAAATAATTCTTAGCAATTACTCGATATAAATCTTCGAGAAATTTATATAGCGTAAAGTAAGTGGTCTCTCAAGCTGCTTTATCGATTGACCAATAAATATTTTTATAATTTTTAGAAATATTATATTTCGAATAAAACCTATTGATAAGTAGGTAACCGTCATTATGTATTAGTGATTCTTCCAAAAAAACTCTAAAATAATGGTTCGCCAAATAGCCTGATCAAATGGTAGTTTTTCGGTAACATGAGTCCGGTAGAAGGTTTCTTAACGGAATTATATGTTTTTTGGGGTGCTGAACACGAATCTGAAGTTTGCTGTCTCGTAGCAGTACCGGCTCAGGCCGAAAAACGCAAAAAACCTCGAAATTTTCGGAGTTTTTCCGGTTTTCCGCTCATATCTTGCAAACGACGTGTCGTACGGAAAATATTACTATATTCAAAGTTGAAGAGCATTATCTGCGTCGAATGACCTCCCTAACTTCCAAATTAGACCGATTTATAAGGTCGCTGTCAATATAGTCAGCTGGAAAAAAAGAGCAGAAAAAAGAGCAAGTAAGTTGTAGTGTGAAGATGCGATGTATAGAAAATACCTGATAGCAATGTCCATTTTATTTTACTCTACAGTAATATTTTCCGTACGACGCGTCGTTTGCAAGATATGAGCGGAAAACCGGAATAACTCCGAAAATTTCGAGGTTTTTTGCGTTTTTCGACCTGAGCTGGTACTGCTACGAGGCAGCAAACTTCAGATTCGTGTTCAGCACCCCAAAAAATATATAATTCCGTTGAGAAACCTTCTACCATTCTAACATGTTTTAATAAAAAAAATCAATACTTGTACATCATGTACATTGCTAATTCTTCATACATCCGTATGTATGTATGTATGCATATATTACAATGGACATGGAGAACATTTCAGCTGGCAACACACTGTTCAGTAATTCATTTTTGCATGTATGTACTTCCCTCGCTGGTTACAGAAAAAGTTGTTTCTTCAATTTTTTCGATCAAAAGAATACTTTTTAGAGCTATTGCATGTCTCTTTTCGATCTTGTTTATGTGAGTTGTATTCTTTCTTCTTATTTTATCATACGATCAATAGCCTTGTCTCTTATATAAGT
Organism: Rutpela maculata; assembly: GCA_936432065.2. Lineage (NCBI taxonomy): Eukaryota > Metazoa > Arthropoda > Insecta > Coleoptera > Cerambycidae > Rutpela > Rutpela maculata. The sequence goes on from OW386292.2 coordinate 87,942,019, forward strand.
ATTTACTGCATGCATACCTTTATTGAGGCGTTTTACGATTCTTCCATCCAAGTAAAAAATGGATTTGTGCATAGGTTCTAAATGCATATTGGTGTTAATTCCTGCAGTTCTTCTAAATTCATATGCCCATTGTTTGTACCTGCTTGCATAATTTTCAACAAAATATTTTTCAAAATTAATGGTATCTTCATCATAATTTAGTATTTTTACAAACTAAAAATTTACTTTAATCGATCTCAGTTTGTAGGACTTTTAAAGCATGATAAACTTTTTGTTTTTCTCTTTATCACTGGTTTTGTTAAGGTTTGCTCTCCACGCACGATCTACGTGTCAAGAGCAGAATATTTGAAGAACCATGCGTTATAAAATGCCAAGGTTATATGATATAACCTTGGTAGTTTATAACGCATAGTCTCAATCGGTATAACTTATTTATGATAGATATAACTTATGTCCATCATAAATAAGTTATATCCACTGAGACCATTGTACTGCCAACACAAATTATGCCCCATCACCAAACATGTTCAACATATATTCTTGAGATGGACTCATAAATATGAGGCACATGTTATCTTTTTGAAGAAAGGAATTTGTTTCTTTTCTTTGTGTCTTGTAAAATACAGTATAGTATTAGATGTATCTTGCTTATATTCCTCAATCCACAACTCTACACTAACGCTGTCAATAGTATGTCATACACCTTCATCAATATTTATATTAAAACCATTTTTTACATTGCAAATGTCCATTTTTGTTAACAGGTCGCTCCTTTTTAAAAATCCAGCCTCTATACTTTGGCGAGTTGAATCTAAAATTGTAGCAAAAACAACCTTTAGTAAAATTATATTAATAGAAAAAATTTAAAATATTTACCTTGCTCCTTTTGCTAATTTTTCTGCTAGAACTGCGCGATCTGAAGGTAGCAAATAATGCAATGCAATAAAATATACTTCACAATATGTGTTGTAATAATTTTCGTCAACAGTATAATAGTACTTGTACAAGCAATGTCAAGTTTGTAAGTCCCTTGACTTTTAGGTTTTCTTTTTCGATTATTCTCTGGAATTCTTTTACATTTACCTTGAACAAGAAACAGAATATAAAATGAAATAAAAATTATATATTGATTGAAATACCATTGGAATTAAGAGAGATATATCTCTCTGACCCTTACCTCGATGAAACAAATTTAAAACACTTAAATTTCTATGATGAATCCCTTTTGTGAATATATCTGCCACTTGCCTCTCTCGTTAAATCATCCATTATAATTGGAGTAGTTTCCGCACTACTACAATCGCCCATATCAGGCAGACCCTGCTTGTACAAAATATTTGATGTTTCTATATATAATGTCTGCCTCTTGTTAAAATACCACACTATATTTTTAAATGGAACAGTACACATTTCCCCTATATTTTCTATACACTTGGTTGTGAAAACCGATTTTCCACAGGATGTGGGACCAGCAATAATTGCTTAAAATGGTGTTTAAAAGACATTTCCATCATTATTTAACTGTAATATGTTCACACCTTAGTGTTTAACAGCGGAGTGACTATTTAACACACGTATTTTTTTATAAATATTTTGATTTTTAGTGAATACATAATTGAACGTATAGTTTTTTTATATATAAAACTGATTTGTTTCTAACATATGCGATATAGTCTCACGTATAGATTTACATATAAATCTGTTAAAGTTAAATAACAACTGTATATAGACATAACTAACATTTTTATATTGATTATTTGTTTCCAAGAAGTTTAAAATAAACTCGTCTAAAGTTCTAGCTTATGTAGACTATTATTTAAAAAACCACTCATTTTAAACAGTTGCTTTAAAGATATTAAGCCTGGACACAATTCAAAATTACCGCCTATCTTAAGTACAAATTTAATCATTTCCTGTGAAACTCTCTCAATTGTATAATCTAATAAATCAAATTTGGTTATCCTATTGTTATTACTAGCGGGTGTCTTAATATGAGTTAAGATGCCTGGTAGAGTTTTTGTGAAAGCCGAAAACGTTTGAATATAAAGCTGGTGTACCTCTTCTCCTGGAATAATCTTTTCCTCTCGTAAGATTCTAAACAAGACTCGTTTTTTTCCAATCCATCTGTTTTTTGGTCCATAACTCCCACATCGAATCTAGAACGTCAAACTCATCATCTAGACCTGCAGTAATCCGTTCGACAGGCTGCTGACTTGGATGGGTCCTTCTGTAATCACAATCGACCGTCCTTAAATATGGTTTACTTTTCCCCTGTACACTATGACTCTTCTTACTGTAGGCGTTTGAATACATCTTTTACTATGTTTCTTGAAAGCGTGTTGAACACTGAATACTAATCGCTCATGAACATGTACTTTTATATTAGACAGCACATATTGAAAAAACACCAACAATCAAAGGAATTTTAAATACTTTCTAGCCACTATTTAATACTTTAATAACTATTGTAGGCTTAGTGTGTTTTTAAAAATATTGCTGCCTCCTAAAGCATTTAAATGTAATAAAATGTTGATATATTCTAGATAAAGAGCCCCACAAAAAAAAGTGGTCTGTCCGGCAGACCAGACCAGTGTATCCGTATGTATTTGGACCTTCTGAAACAGAATCCGAAGTCAAAATTGTCAGATTGGCTCGTTTTTCACCCCCAACCCCCAAAACACCCTTCCAAAAAAATGGTTTGTCCGGCGGACCAGACTAGTTAGTATATTCTTATGTACTTGGACCTGCTGAAACCGAATCCGAAGTCAGAATTGTCAGATTGGCTCGTTTTTCACCCTCAACCCCAAAAAACACCCCCAAAACAAAAACAAAGTGGTCTGTCCGGCGTACTATACCAATGTATCCATATGTATTTTGACCCGTTGAATCCGGATTCAAAGTTGTTCAAAGAATTGACAGATTGGCTCGTTTTTCACCCCCAACCCCGAAAAACACATCCCCAAAAAAATGGTTTGTCCTACGGACCAGACCAGTGTATTTCTATGTAATATGGACCTGCTGAAACCGAATCCGATGTCAGAATTGTCAGACTGGCTCATTTTTCACCCCCAACCCCAAAAAACACCCCCAAAACAACAACAAAATGGTCTGTCCGACGGACTATACCAGTGTATCCTTACCAAATACATAAGGATACACTGGTATGGTCCGCCGGGCAAACCATTTTGTGGAGGAGGGGGTTGTTTTTTTTGGGGTTAGGGGTGAACCCGAGCCAATCTGACAATTACAACTTCGGATTCGGTTTTAGCGGTCCAAATATATAAGGATATACTGGTATGGTCCGCCGGTCAGACCACTTTTTTGTTTTGGGGGTGTTTTTTAGGGTTAGGTGTGAAATACGAGCAAATCTGACAATTCTGACTTCGAATTCGGATCCAGCAGGTCAGATTACATAAGGATTCGCTGGTATAGTCCGCCGGACAGACCACTTTGTTTTTGTTTTGGGGATGTTTTTTTGGGGTTGGGGGTGAAGAACGAGCCAGTCTGACAATTCTGTCATCAGATTCGGTTTCAGTAGGTCCAAATACATAAGAATACACTGGTCTAGTCCGTCGGACAAACCATTTTTTGGGGGGCGTGTTTTTCGGAGTTGGTGAAAAACGAGCCAATCCTTCAATTCTAACTAAGAATCGGGATTCAGCAAGTCAAAATACATAAGGATATACTGGTATAGTCCGCCGGACAGACCAATTTGTTTTTGTTTTGGGGGTGTTTTTTGGGGTTGGGGTGAAAAACGAGCCAATCTGACGATTCTGACTGCGGATTCGGTTTCAGCAGGTCCAAATATATAAGAATATACTGGTCTGGTCCGCCGGACAGACTATTTTCTTGAGGGGTTGTTTTTGTGCGGTTGGGGGTGAAAATCGAGCCAATATGATAATTCTGACTTCGGATTCAGCGGGTCCAAATACATACGGATACATTGGCCTGGTCCGCCGGACAGACCACTTTTTTTTTGTGGGGCTGTGATTGAAGAAAAAACCCAAATTTAATTTTTTAATTACCCAAAAAAATCCACTAAATTGTTACGTCATTATAATAATAAAAATAATAATAATGTTTATTTACAAAAAAATTACAAATTACAAGTTGCAAATTATTTCAAATTACGGTTACAAATTACAGATTACAAATTACAAAATTTAAAATTTACAAAAGCACAATTAGAACTTACACACCTATAGAAGAATTAAATAATTAAAATATGATTATACATTTATTCTGTAACTATTTAAAATTATATATATATATATATATATATATATATATATATATATATATATATATATATATATATATATATATATATATATATATATATATATATATATATATATATATATATATATATATATATATATATATATATATATATATATATATATATATATATATATATATATATATATATATATATATATATATATATAATTTTAAATAGTTACAGAATAAATGTATAATCATATTTTAATTATTTAATTCTTCTATAGGTGTGTAAGTTCTAATTGTGCTTTTGTAAATTTTAAATTTTGTAATTTGTAATCTGTAATTTGTAACCGTAATTTGAAATAATTTGCAACTTGTAATTTGTAATTTTTTTGTAAATAAACATTATTATTATTTTTATTATTATAATGACGTAACAATTTAGTGGATTTTTTTGGGTAATTAAAAAATTAAATTTGGGTTTTTTCTTCAATCACAGCCCCACAAAAAAAAAGTGGTCTGTCCGGCGGACCAGGCCAATGTATCCGTATGTATTTGGACCCGCTGAATCCGAAGTCAGAATTATCATATTGGCTCGATTTTCACCCCCAACCGCACAAAAACAACCCCTCAAGAAAATAGTCTGTCCGGCGGACCAGACCAGTATATTCTTATATATTTGGACCTGCTGAAACCGAATCCGCAGTCAGAATCGTCAGATTGGCTCGTTTTTCACCCCAACCCCAAAAAACACCCCCAAAACAAAAACAAATTGGTCTGTCCGGCGGACTATACCAGTATATCCTTATGTATTTTGACTTGCTGAATCCCGATTCTTAGTTAGAATTGAAGGATTGGCTCGTTTTTCACCAACTCCGAAAAACACGCCCCCCAAAAAATGGTTTGTCCGACGGACTAGACCAGTGTATTCTTATGTATTTGGACCTACTGAAACCGAATCTGATGACAGAATTGTCAGACTGGCTCGTTCTTCACCCCCAACCCCAAAAAAACATCCCCAAAACAAAAACAAAGTGGTCTGTCCGGCGGACTATACCAGCGAATCCTTATGTAATCTGACCTGCTGGATCCGAATTCGAAGTCAGAATTGTCAGATTTGCTCGTATTTCACACCTAACCCTAAAAAACACCCCCAAAACAAAAAAGTGGTCTGACCGGCGGACCATACCAGTATATCCTTATATATTTGGACCGCTAAAACCGAATCCGAAGTTGTAATTGTCAGATTGGCTCGGGTTCACCCCTAACCCCAAAAAAAACAACCCCCTCCTCCACAAAATGGTTTGCCCGGCGGACCATACCAGTGTATCCTTATGTATTTGGTAAGGATACACTGGTATAGTCCGTCGGACAGACCATTTTGTTGTTGTTTTGGGGGTGTTTTTTGGGGTTGGGGGTGAAAAATGAGCCAGTCTGACAATTCTGACATCGGATTCGGTTTCAGCAGGTCCATATTACATAGAAATACACTGGTCTGGTCCGTAGGACAAACCATTTTTTTGGGGATGTGTTTTTCGGGGTTGGGGGTGAAAAACGAGCCAATCTGTCAATTCTTTGAACAACTTTGAATCCGGATTCAACGGGTCAAAATACATATGGATACATTGGTATAGTACGCCGGACAGACCACTTTGTTTTTGTTTTGGGGGTGTTTTTTGGGGTTGAGGGTGAAAAACGAGCCAATCTGACAATTCTGACTTCGGATTCGGTTTCAGCAGGTCCAAGTACATAAGAATATACTAACTAGTCTGGTCCGCCGGACAAACCATTTTTTTGGAAGGGTGTTTTGGGGGTTGGGGGTGAAAAACGAGCCAATCTGACAATTTTGACTTCGGATTCTGTTTCAGAAGGTCCAAATACATACGGATACACTGGTCTGGTCTGCCGGACAGACCACTTTTTTTTGTGGGGCTCTTTATCTAGAATATATCAACATTTTATTACATTTAAATGCTTTAGGAGGCAGCAATATTTTTAAAAACACACTAAGCCTACAATAGTTATTAAAGTATTAAATAGTGGCTAGAAAGTATTTAAAATTCCTTTGATTGTTGGTGTTTTTTCAATATGTGCTGTCTAATATAAAAGTACATGTTCATGAGCGATTAGTATTCAGTGTTCAACACGCTTTCAAGAAACATAGTAAAAGATGTATTCAAACGCCTACAGTAAGAAGAGTCATAGTGTACAGGGGAAAAGTAAACCATATTTAAGGACGGTCGATTGTGATTACAGAAGGACCCATCCAAGTCAGCAGCCTGTCGAACGGATTACTGCAGGTCTAGATGATGAGTTTGACGTTCTAGATTCGATGTGGGAGTTATGGACCAAAAAACAGATGGATTGGAAAAAAACGAGTCTTGTTTAGAATCTTACGAGAGGAAAAGGTTATTCCAGGAGAAGAGGTACACCAGCTTTATATTCAAACGTTTTCGGCTTTCACAAAAACTCTACCAGGCATCTTAACTCATATTAAGACACCCGCTAGTAATAACAATAGGATAACCAAATTTGATTTATTAGATTATACAATTGAGAGAGTTTCACAGGAAATGATTAAATTTGTACTTAAGATAGGCGGTAATTTTGAATTGTGTCCAGGCTTAATATCTTTAAAGCAACTGTTTAAAATGAGTGGTTTTTTAAATAATAGTCTACATAAGCTAGAACTTTAGACGAGTTTATTTTAAACTTCTTGGAAACAAATAATCAATATAAAAATGTTAGTTATGTCTATATACAGTTGTTATTTAACTTTAACAGATTTATATGTAAATCTATACGTGAGACTATATCGCATATGTTAGAAACAAATCAGTTTTATATATAAAAAAACTATACGTTCAATTATGTATTCACTAAAAATCAAAATATTTATAAAAAAATACGTGTGTTAAATAGTCACTCCGCTGTTAAACACTAAGGTGTGAACATATTACAGTTAAATAATGATGGACCTGTCTTTTAAACACCATTTTAAGCAATTATTGCTGGTCCCACATCCTGTGGAAAATCGGTTTTCACAACCAAGTGTATAGAAAATATAGGGGAAATGTGTACTGTTCCATTTAAAAATATAGTGTGGTATTTTAACAAGAGGCAGACATTATATATAGAAACATCAAATATTTTGTACAAGCAGGGTCTGCCTGATATGGGCGATTGTAGTAGTGCGGAAACTACTCCAATTATAATGGATGATTTAACGAGAGAGGCAAGTGGCAGATATATTCACAAAAGGGATTCATCATAGAAATTTAAGTGTTTTAAATTTGTTTCATCGAGGTAAGGGTCAGAGAGATATATCTCTCTTAATTCCAATGGTATTTCAATCAATATATAATTTTTATTTCATTTTATATTCTGTTTCTTGTTCAAGGTAAATGTAAAAGAATTCCAGAGAATAATCGAAAAAGAAAACCTAAAAGTCAAGGGACTTACAAACTTGACATTGCTTGTACAAGTACTATTATACTGTTGACGAAAATTATTACAACACATATTGTGAAGTATATTTTATTGCATTGCATTATTTGCTACCTTCAGATCGCGCAGTTCTAGCAGAAAAATTAGCAAAAGGAGCAAGGTAAATATTTTAAATTTTTTCTATTAATATAATTTTACTAAAGGTTGTTTTTGCTACAATTTTAGATTCAACTCGCCAAAGTATAGAGGCTGGATTTTTAAAAAGGAGCGACCTGTTAACAAAAATGGACATTTGCAATGTAAAAAATGGTTTTAATATAAATATTGATGAAGGTGTATGACATACTATTGACAGCGTTAGTGTAGAGTTGTGGATTGAGGAATATAAGCAAGATACATCTAATACTATACTGTATTTTACAAGACACAAAGAAAAGAAACAAATTCCTTTCTTCAAAAAGATAACATGTGCCTCATATTTATGAGTCCATCTCAAGAATATATGTTGAACATGTTTGGTGATGGGGCATAATTTGTGTTGGCAGTACAATGGTCTCAGTGGATATAACTTATTTATGATGGACATAAGTTATATCTATCATAAATAAGTTATACCGATTGAGACTATGCGTTATAAACTACCAAGGTTATATCATATAACCTTGGCATTTTATAACGCATGGTTCTTCAAATATTCTGCTCTTGACACGTAGATCGTGCGTGGAGAGCAAACCTTAACAAAATCAGTGATAAAGAGAAAAACAAAAAGTTTATCATGCTTTAAAAGTCCTACAAACTGAGATCGATTAAAGTAAATTTTTAGTTTGTAAAAATACTAAATTATGATGAAGATACCATTAATTTTGAAAAATATTTTGTTGAAAATTATGCAAGCAGGTACAAACAATGGGCATATGAATTTAGAAGAACTGCAGGAATTAACACCAATATGCATTTAGAACCTATGCACAAATCCATTTTTTACTTGGATGGAAGAATCGTAAAACGCCTCAATAAAGGTATGCATGCAGTAAATACTTATATAAGAGACAAGGCTATTGATCGTATGATAAAATAAGAAGAAAGAATACAACTCACATAAACAAGATCGAAAAATATATATATATATATATTAAATGATGCAATATTTGCATTCTATGTGAGAGAGAACAATATAAAAATGTAATGAACTTATGCCACTGTTAGAATATCAGTTAAGAACTAAATTTCAAGAAAATATATTTGTGGATACACCAACAGTGTAAAATTCAACTGGGCAAACGAAGTGACAAAACAATAACAATAAAATTTGTTTAATTAGTTCAGAATTTAAGATTAAATATAAGGCTTTATGTAAAAAGATATCTTATCTTGAAGAGACAGACCTCTTTAATGAAACATTAAAAACAGAAAGGTATGATAAATAATCCACCGATGAAGTGTTTCTGGTTTACAGACTAGCATAAGTTGAGTTTGAACAACTTGTAGTGTAGAAAACTAAAGAAGTTAGAAAATGCATATTTCCAGATCTGAAATAAGAATTCAGTCAAATTGAACATTAAAATAAAATTAAAAACTTAAAATTTAAAACAAATGTTAGAGATTATCAACAACAACAGTACAAAATTGAAAAAATGTAGAAAATTATAAATAAAAGTGTATGAACTTATAATAAAAAAATTCACTATCATGACAAAGAATAGTTAAGAAGTTATCTAAAATAAGTGCTCGTGTAAGGAACTTTTATAAAGTAAATCAAAGACTTTTACCTTAAGATAATTGCATAAAGACAATCCCTTGAACTAAGTGTTTAATTTTCATTTTCTACTAGAAAATAGACTACCAGTTACCAACGTTTTGTGTTGTCACTGGTCAATTCCAATTTTAAACCATAGGAAAGTTAATAGTTATTGTATTGTACGTTGTACTCAATGACGAAACTTCAAGGAACGTATTTCAGTAATTTTCACCAACGCAGTTAGTGAAATAGGGACTGAACTGGTTCATGAAATGTTGGGTAGCCCCTGGAAAAGGTCGAATTTAATTTAGTATAAAATCTTTAATAAAGAATCTCAGTTTGTTAATCGAATTAGTAAATAGGTAAAGTTAGTATAGGAAAGAAGGTAAAACCATAGGTTGTATATAATTTTAAGTAATTTTTAAGCCTTTATGTAAGGAAAGACACAATATTTGGTATGAGCTTAAAACAGAAGCTAGAAAGGAGCAAAGAGTATTGAAATGTACCACGAAACACAAGGAATATGATTTTGGTAGTGAAAAGGGTGAAAACGATTCAATAAAGAAAATTTATATTTATTTCATATTTCAAATTTCAGAAATGACAAGTCTAGTAATCTAGGATTGTCATTCAAGTCAAATTTTCAGAACAAAAACTCGAAAAAAGTTGGTAGCTAAGAAGTTTTGTTAAAAAAAAGGGGAACAAGAACGCTGAAAATAGAAATTGAATTGGTGTCAAAAGTCCATAAAATTTAATTGAATATTGAAGAAAATTATTATAAAACTAAACAAAAAGTAACAGAAATTGAAGATAAGCATTCAAGGTGTAGCTTGAACCCAAAATATTGTGTATTTTCAAATAAAATCTCATCATCAAAAATCAAAATATAACAACCAACAACGTCAAGTAGACGTCACATTTTGACTTACCTGGTAGTAGTAAGTTTGTATTCCTTTGTAAATTAAACATTTCAGTATCAAGCTAACAACACTTATCAAACAAACAATCACTGGAATAGTTAGTCACATCGAAATAAAGCACATCTTGAGGGAATATTAGGCAGAGAACGTGTAGGAGATTCCAGCCAAGTGTTTTGTGCACAATATGAAGTCAGTGCTCCACATAATTCGGTAACGTCTGCGATCGAAAGGTACTGTGTTAGTCTATAGGAAAAAGAGATCTCAACTGTCAATTTTAAACATTGCAAATTGTCATTAGATAAAATTTCATTACTTACTTGTCAATTTTAAACATTACAAATTCCCATTAGACTAAATTTGCATTATTTAAATTAAAACCAAGGCCTGGGTTTCATTAATTAAATAAGGATAGCAAATAATTTGTATAAGCGCCTGGTTTTACTTCTTAAAATAAAATTGTTATTGTTGACATCATTTTGATTTATTGAAACAAATTTAAACCTGCACTGAGGGAGTTTCTACAAGTGTAGCTCCTGCTCTAATTAATGCGTGATTATAAAAGGTTGTTGAATACTGTAATAGTGGCGCCTAAAACAAATTTTCTATTACAGTTTTGATAAATATAATTTATTCAACAGTCACGACAATATATATATATATATATATATATATATATATATATATATATATATATATATATATATAACAGAAATTGAAGATAAGCATTCAAGGTGTAGCTTGAACCCAAAATATTGTGTATTTTCAAATAAAATCTCATCATCAAAAATCAAAATATAACAACCAACAACGTCAAGTAGACGTCACATTTTGACTTACCTGGTAGTAGTAAGTTTGTATTCCTTTGTAAATTAAACATTTCAGTATCAAGCTAACAACACTTATCAAACAAACAATCACTAGAATAGTTAGTCACATCGAAATAAAGCACATCTTGAGGGAATATTAGGCAGAGAACGTGTAGGAGATTCCAGCCAAGTGTTTTGTGCACAATATGAAGTCAGTGCTCCACATAATTCGGTAACGTCTGCGATCGAAAGGTACTGTGTTAGTCTATAGGAAAAAGAGATCTCAACTGTCAATTTTAAACATTGCAAATTGTCATTAGATAAAATTTCATTACTTACTTGTCAATTTTAAACATTACAAATTCCCATTAGACTAAATTTGCATTATTTAAATTAAAACCAAGGCCTGGGTTTCATTAATTAAATAAGGATAGCAAATAATTTGTATAAGCGCCTGGTTTTACTTCTTAAAATAAAATTGTTATTGTTGACATCATTTTGATTTATTGAAACAAATTTAAACCTGCACTGAGGGAGTTTCTACAAGTGTAGCTCCTGCTCTAATTAATGCGTGATTATAAAAGGTTGTTGAATACTGTAATAGTGGCGCCTAAAACAAATTTTCTATTACAGTTTTGATAAATATAATTTATTCAACAGTCACGACAATATATATATATATATATATATATATATATATATATATATATATATATATATATATATATATATATATTGTCGTGACTGTTGAATAAATTATATTTATCAAAACTGTAATAGAAGATATATATATATATATATATATATATATATACATATATATATATATATATATATAGACAGTGTGTCCCAGGATAGATATATATATATATATATATATATATTGTTGCGGAATATAACATGGTGAACTAATAAATACAGCAATTGCGTACAGATAAATGAAATATTTGAAACACAAAGTAGACACACATGTATGTTTGAATCAAATGTTGAAATAAAATGTTATTATTAAGAAATTGTTGTTTAATATAGGGTATTGATGATACTTTCAGTAAGCACGAATCTTGAGAAGTGCAAAATAATCTCAGAAATTGCTAAAAGCTGTTTCTCATAATAAATTTTACAATATTGTGCCAAGAACACATATAGAGACATAATCACTCTCGAAAAACATAAATTATGTAATAAAATTAGTCATAAAAATTAATTAAATTAAATAAAACACTAAATGAACTATGTAAACATCATATTGTAACACTTTAGATAAGATTTAGTTAGGGAAAATATATCCCATAAACAGGACATAAAATAATAAAAATTCAGAGCGAGAAGCTTCGCCCAAAATCAAACTTTTAGAAAAAGTGATAAAAACAACAATCGTAATCTAACTAAAAGTGGTGTACTTTAAATATTAATAGGTTAACTTACTTTTCGTAGTGTGCACTCTAAGAATAAACTGTGAAAAAGGACTCACTCAGGTGAAAACATTGGGGTGACACTAGTTTTCTTAGGTTTTAAAAGATTTCAGTTCTCACTGGTATTGTAGTAACAAAATTTCACGTTGTTCTTGTGGACATTCATAAGGGACAACCTTTTAGTGTAGTAATTTTGAACACAGGTTGAAGCTCACATAGAATGGGGCCAAAATGTAGTGCCTGCGACAGCCTGAAAAAACATGTTGTGTTAGCAAAGTAAAATTAAGTGTAGGTTAAGTAAAATATATGCCAAAATGTTCATTAGAGTATGTAGATTTGACATGTATATGAAAATAATATGTAAATTAGCTTGTAAGAGAGAATTGTACAAAATTTAACCTAATTTCACATAACCGAGAAACATATTAAATAGGTTGTAAAACCCTAGGTATTGTATACCGAAATGATCTATGAAACATGCAGAATAAAACCCAATTAGCAAAAGTCATCCAATTTATTAAATAAGAAAAATAAATTCAAATTCAAAAAAAATAATAAATGTCAATTAAAATCAAGTGGGTAGTAAACTTCAAAAATCAACGATTACGGCCAATTAAAAGCCGTAATTCGCAATTCAGTCATTAACAAGCATTTAACGAATCTATACGCGTTTTTAGAACGTGATCACATAACCTAACTTTTTAAAAAAGTAGAAAATGAGAAAATAATTACTAAGTTTGCATAAAATTGATAAACATAAAACGAAAATTTGATGACTCAACAATATTCATGGATATGTGAAAATAAGTTTATATTTCAAATAAATTGAACGCGTTAAAGCTGTAAATAACAAAATTGTAAGAAGGCTTTGTAAACAAATTTCAACTGTGCAACGAAAATAAATGTCAGGTACTTACCTGTATTGAAAATAGTGCTTCATGAGTAAACGGATGGTACAGAAGAAAGAATTAAGTGTGGAAATTCCAAATATCGAGGTCGAAAGTAAACAACACATCTCAAGCCAGCGGTCTGGGGTGAAGTCGTCGAGTTTCAAGAGTGGCAACTGCAGTTAAAGATCTGTCAAGTGTAAAGGTGCGTCTGAACCGGTACGTGACACCGAACGTAACCGAATCTTTGGTAAGGTAAAAGCTTTTACTACGTTTTCGTTTCGTCTTCACAAAAATAAAGAAATTCTGACTTTTATTCAATATTGAGATCTCTATACAAAAATTGCAATAGACAATATAAATGGCCAATAGTTTTAATTAAATTTAAGTAACCTAAATAACAATTTTGTCAAACCAATTTCATAAAATATTATACAGGGAGTTTTTGATCTAGTGAACAAATTTTAGCAAGAATAAAATAAATTCATTTGTTATTTCTCTCTTTACATTTGGTGTTTTATTGACTAATTAATTTTGGTTGACATAAGGTCACCTGGCGCTCAACAGAATAAATTTCAATTGAACCAAAGAAAGTATTATCTATCAAATGTACAATCACTCAACTTTCACCCTGTTCGTCTGTTGAACCTACTCGAGACCCTGAGAGAGAGAGTTTAAAATTTGAAAGTAAGTACAAATAAAAATTTTAATATATGATATAATAAAATAATAATAACATAAAAAACATAACAAAAATTTGGCGTCCAACGCGTGGCTATTTTAAAATTAACTTACTAACGTAGGGTGAGTAAGGCGAACAGGGCGAATAAGTGAAACAACAGTTATATTAAACAACAAACAAAATATTGGACAATTACAAATTTGACAAATTTTCAAACATTGCATTTATCTGAAAGGTTATTTAAGGTAAATAAAAACAAGGTAAACAAAATATTTATTATTTTAAAGAACAAGGTTTGTATATATAAAAGAATCACAAAAATAACTTATGAGGCTACGGTCAAATAAGAAAACAGGAATGGCAGGAAACGACACAGAAGCTGGTACGTCAGCACGAACACAGGACACACAATCAGAAGAAAATGTACAGCCAACCCAAGATCCTCAACAAGCAGGAGATGCACAACAAATGGGGAGTACACAGCAAGATTCTGGTATGTTACAACAGTTGATGGAAATGATGGCAAACATGAACGATCAGATGACTCAAAATAACACCAGATTGCAAGAAAACATGGTGGAAAACAACATCAGATTGGACGAAATAACAGGAAAAATAGTCAACCTAGAAGAAAACAACAACAGATTGGAAGAAAACATAACAGGGAAAATAGCCAACCTAGAAGAAAACAACAAGAGAATATTAGAAGAAAATAATAGCAGATTGGAAGAAAGCATCACGGAAAAGATAAACAAGTTAGAAGAAAACGTAAATAGAAAAACGGATGAAAGAATGAAAAAATTTGAAGAAGACACTATGGAATTAAGAAATAAAGTAAACAACTTTGAAGAAAGATGGGACATCATGGGACAAACCATAGCTACAGAGATAAACACGAGAGTAAGTGAGGTATCGGTAGAAATTCGGGAGGAAATGAGAAAAGAGGTAGAAGTAAGGGTGGATGACAGTGTAAAAGAACTTGATGACAAAATTAAAAAGCAAGGGGACAATTTAGCGGAACAAATAAAAGAACAGGAGTGCAGGACGTTATTAAATACAGAAAGAATAAGAGAATGGACAGACACACATACACAAAATCACACACCACATACATACATAAACACATGCAACAAAACTAACTTTTATTTTTATGGGGACAATCGAATGCACCCAAAAGTATTCATCACCAGACTTAAACAGCATATGAGCACATTACCCAGAAACACAAACCTAAAATTAGTCATTCAAAGCATGATACGCGGGGAAGTAGAATTTTGGTTTGAAATGATCAGTGGAAAATTTCAATCGTTAGAGGAATTTGAGGTACTTTTACTAAGACAATACTGGAGTGATTTCACCCAGCAAAAAATTCGTCAAAACTTATTCTCTGGAAAATATAATGAGAAATCCGGTCTATCTAGGGAAAATTATGTCCTTAGAAAAATTTACAATGTCATACATCTAGAGCCCAAATTTACGGAGGGAGAAATCATAAAATATATTGCTAGACATTTTTCAGTAAATGTACAAAATGTAATTATTACCCAAAGAATTGCAACTTTGGATAATTTAATCGAATATCTTAGGGAAATAGACGATTATATGCCTAACAACTTTACTTCCAATCAACATTATAATAACTATGAAAACCAGGGAAACAGGAATTTTAACAGTGAAGGAGGTGACCGGAACAATAATCAAAATTTTAATCTACAAGGGGGGAATATGAACAGGAATTTTAACAACCAAGGGGTAAGCAGGAATTTTAACTTAAACAACACTGGGGAAAATAGGAATTTTAACAATCAAGGGGGAAGCAGAAACTTTTACAATCAACAAAGGGGAAACTTAAACAGAAATTTTAATAATAACCAAGGTGATGACATGAACAGGAATTTTAGAAGTAGGGAATTTTACCAAAATCAAAATTTTAATCCACAAGGGGGAAACATGAACAGAAATTTTAGTAATCAAGGGGGAGACGGAAACAAATACAATAACAATGTACAGTACCAACCAAGGTACAACAATAATACGCAATTTAAAGGGCCAGAGAGAGTAAACATGAGGGGGGAAGTAAACAACATTCGCCAAGAACCCAGGAAACAGGTTCGTTGGGAAAATGAAAACCCGCAATTTGAAAATGACATGAGGGAAAGCAGAAGCTATGCACAGGTAGCAAACATAGGTATTAACAAGGAAAATGACTCTATAAAATTCCAAGAAAATTTGAATAGGATAGAAACGGTGGCGCAAATAAATAGTAGGCCTCCGAATCAGGAATTCTGATATTACGAAAATTTGAACATAGCTAAGTGTAAATATGAGCATATGAGAGAATATATCGGATGTGAGAATGGTGATGAACGAAAGGATATTAGAATTAGTAATCTGCCAATTGTAACTATCAAAATAAATAATATAGAGCTGAAAAGTTTACTTGACACTGGGTCAGAAATAAGTCTAATGAAGGAAAATATTTTTAATAAGCATTTTAATGATGAGAAAAGTAATTGCATACATGTGGGAAAAATACAATTGATGAATGTAAACGGAAAAAAATTTATGGAAAGCAACAGGGTACTTAATACTACTTTCAAATTTGAGAACCAAGAGTTTAGAGGGGATTTTGTAATAATAAAAAACATGAATTATGATATTGTTTTGGGAGAGGACATTTTATCAGAAGTAAGGGCGAAAATAGACTTGGGGGATAAAATAGTGTTGATACAAGGTGAAAAAATACCAATATTCAATATGAATTTAATGAAAGGCAAAGAAGCCGAGGTAAATAATATAAAGGGCATAGATCCCAAAATAAATAATTGCGGTAAAAAGGGCAAAGTTCCCAAGGTAATTAATGCGGTAAAAGGCGAAAAGGCCAATGAAATAAATTGCGGTGAACATGTGATGGAAAATACCACATATGTTGTAAATACAAGTCTAATGAAGTCTGAAGAAATAATAATAAATTGTTCCTCCAAATATGATAGAATGATGCAAAAATTGTTACAAAAATATATTGCGCTAATAAATTATGAGCCAAGGGTAGCTCAGGGTTATTTACATAAGTTGGAAGTAGATGAGAGTAAACCGTTCAAATGCAAAACGTATCCTATACCTTTCAAATACAGAAACAAAGTACAAATTGAAATCACAAATATGTTAAATGCTAAAATAATAGAAAGTGCTAAGACAAATTACATAAATCCATTAGTTGTTGTCAAGAAAAAAGATGAATCCGTTAGACTATGTTTAGATGCTAGAAATTTGAATCAAATTACTAAGGCTCAGTTCGACGCGCCACAATCAATCGATGCAATGTTATCAAGAGTTGGTAAAAATATGGTTTTTTCAAAATTAGATCTTAAAAATTCATTTTGGCTAATTCCTCTACATCCAGACTCGAGGAAATTCACAGGATTCAGTGTAGATGGACATATCTATCAGTTCAGGGTTGTACCATTCGGACTGCAATCGGCTTCATCGGCTCTTGTACGTGCAATGCAAACCATTTTGGACAGATATGATAACTTTTGTTTACACTACATAGATGACATTCTCGTATTCTCTGAAACAGAAGAAAAACATTTAGAACATTTGGAAATTATTTTGAACGCTTTAAATGAAGCGGGACTCAAACTAAATATAGAGAAATGTGAATTTTATCGTACCAACGTCACATATTTAGGCTACAAAATTAAAAGAGAGGGTATAAGCATTGGGCAGGAAAGAATCAAAGAAATAAAAGACTATCCAAGACCGACAAACTTGCGTACTTTGAGAGGATTCTTAGGTATTTTGAATTATTATAAAAAATTTATTCCCAGTTTGTCCGAATTAGAAATGCCTTTGATAGAGTTACTTCGCAAAAATACAAAGTGGGAATGGACCCAACAAAGAGAAGAAGCTTTTGAGGCTTTAAAGAAAAATTTTCATGATAATCTTTTATTGTATACTCCTGATTTTTCGTTACCATTCACGTTAAGGACAGACGCGTCAGATAATTACATAGCTGCAGAGTTAACCCAGGTACAGAGAGGGGTAGAAACGCCTATTTGTTTTATTTCACGCATTTTAAAGCCATATGAAACGAGATATTCGACATCCGAGAAAGAGATGTTAAGTTTATTATATTCATTAACCAAGCTATCGTACTATTTAACCGGAAACCATTTCATAGTGGAAACCGATCATTCTGCGTTATGCTATTTAATGAAAAACAGATTTGCTAACAATAGGATCTATCGGTGGTCTCTACTCATACAAGAGTATTCGTTTACTATAAGGCATAAACCCGGAAAGGAGAATGTGACTGCGGATGCTTTGACGCGGAACAGACAGACCAACATACCAGACAAAAATGCTTTCATTGTAGGTTTAAATATACTGACACAAGAAAATTACCTCTACACATACGCACGAGTATTGGAGAGTCAAAAACAATTAATTGAGCTGAGAAATAGGGTGCAAGAACATTCACACAGAGGTTTCAGTTACAAAAACAATTTCATAATTAAAACAATTCTAAATGAAGAAAAGTATGTGGTAGATGAATCTTTAGCGTCAGAAATAATATTAGATTTACATCATAGATACGGACACATCGGTGTTAGAAAAACTTGGCTGATATTTAGAGAAAATTATTATTGTGTGAAAGATTTATCTTTAGCTAAGGAACTTATCATAAAATGTCATCAGTGTTGTATGGGAAAAAACAAAAACCATACAAATAAAAACACGGTGTGTAGTATTACAACGGATCAACCACTTAAGCTGGTAGCCATGGACTTTATCAGTAAATTAATCCCAGACGAGGATGGGTACAAACACATCCTAGTTATGGTTGATGTTTTCTCAAAATTTGTTAAGTTGTATCCTACTAAATGGTGTAACACTATGACAGTGCTAAGATGTGTAAATCATTTCAGCAACACGGTAGGAAAACCCGAGAAAATACTTGCAGACAATGCAACGTACTTCAACAACCAAAAAATGATAAATCATCTCGCGAAAAAACAAATCGATCTGATTTTTACGTCAATAAGGCGACCTAACGCCAATCCCGCTGAACGCTACGTGCAAGAAATAATAAGATTTTTGAGAATAGTGGTACATCACGATCACAGAACTTGGCCTATTGCTGTAGCGGACGTAGAGAACTATATAAACAATGTACCCAGTACAGTTACTCAATTATCTCCAATATTAATTATGTTAGGCCAATCGCCAGGCCGTCCCTGGATAAATAGTGAGAAATTAAATTTAGAAAACGTACACAAATTGGTACAAGAAAGAATAACTCGAAACGCAAAAAGGTACGTGAAGAGGGAAAATAAAAAGATACGAAAGAAAGTCAAATTTGAAGTAGGTGACAAAGTAATAGTGAAAAGATTAAAATTATCAGTCTATAAAAATAATATACGTGCAAAGTTACAATATCCATATGAAGGGCCATATGAGATACACAAAGTTTTAAATGAAAATACGTATGAATTGATTAATACAAGGGACAATGTTATCAGGGGTAGATTTCATATAGGGTTATTATATCCATATGATCCAGGTTAAATGTAAAGAAAGTAAATTAGACTGTACATCTGTCCGTATGAATTTCACAACGTATGGACAGAGCTAAGAAATTTTCACTTAAGTTCAAATTTATTAGCTAAGGGGGAAATGTTGCGGAATATAACATGGTGAACTAATAAATACAGCAATTGCGTACAGATAAATGAAATATTTGAAACACAAAGTAGACACACATGTATGTTTGAATCAAATGTTGAAATAATAATGTTATTATTAAGAAATTGTTGTTTAGTATAGGGTATTGATGATACTTTCAGTAAGCACGAATCTTGAGAAGTGCAAAATAATCTCAGAAATTGCTAAAAGCTGTTTCTCATAATAAATTTTACAATATTGTGCCAAGAACACATATAGAGACATAATCACTCTCGAAAAACATAAATTATGTAATAAAATTAGTCATAAAAATTAATTAAATTAAATAAAACACTAAATGAACTATGTAAATATCATATTGTAACACTTTAGATAAGATTTAGTTAGGGAAAATATATCCCATAAACAGGACATAAAATAATAAAAATTCAGAGCGAGAAGCTTCGCCCAAAATCAAACTTTTAGAAAAAGTGATAAAAACAACAATCGTAATCTAACTAAAAGTGGTGTACTTTAAATATTAATAGGTTAACTTACTTTTCGTAGTGTGCACTCTAAGAATAAACTGTGAAAAAGGACTCACTCAGGTGAAAACATTGGGGTGACACTAGTTTTCTTAGGTTTTAAAAGATTTCAGTTCTCACTGGTATTATAGTAACAAAATTTCACGTTGTTCTTGTGGACATTCATAAGGGACAACCTTTTAGTGTAGTAATTTTGAACACAGGTTGAAGCTCACATAGAATGGGGCCAAAATGTAGTGCCTGCGACAGCCTGAAAAAACATGTTGTGTTAGCAAAGTAAAATTAAGTGTAGGTTAAGTAAAATATATGCCAAAATGTTCATTAGAGTATGTAGATTCGACATGTATATGAAAATAATATGTAAATTAGCTTGTAAGAGAGAATTGTACAAAATTTAACCTAATTTCACATAACCGAGAAACATATTAAATAGGTTGTAAAACCCTAGGTATTGTATACCGAAATGATCTATGAAACATGCAGAATAAAACCCAATTAGCAAAAGTCATCCAATTTATTAAATAAGAAAAATAAATTCAAATTCAAAAAAAATAATAAATGTCAATTAAAATCAAGTGGGTAGTAAACTTCAAAAATCAACGATTACGGCCAATTAAAAGCCGTAATTCGCAATTCAGTCATTAACAAGCATTTAACGAATCTATACGCGTTTTTAGAACGTGATCACATAACCTAACTTTTTAAAAAAGGTAGAAAATGAGAAAATAATTACTAAGTTTGCATAAAATTGATAAACATAAAACGAAAATTTGATGACTCAACAATATTCATGGATATGTGAAAATAAGTTTATATTTCAAATAAATTGAACGCGTTAAAGCTGTAAATAACAAAATTGTAAGAAGGCTTTGTAAACAAATTTCAACTGTGCAACGAAAATAAATGTCAGGTACTTACCTGTATTGAAAATAGTGCTTCATGAGTAAACGGATGGTACAGAAGAAAGAATTAAGTGTGGAAATTCCAAATATCGAGGTCGAAAGTAAACAACACATCTCAAGCCAGCGGTCTGGGGTGAAGTCGTCGAGTTTCAAGAGTGGCAACTGCAGTTAAAGATCTGTCAAGTGTAAAGGTGCGTCTGAACCGGTACGTGACACCGAACGCAACCGAATCTTTGGTAAGGTAAAAGCTTTTACTACGTTTTCGTTTCGTCTTCACAAAAATAAAGAAATTCTGACTTTTATTCAATATTGAGATCTCTATACAAAAATTGCAATAGACAATATAAATGGCCAATAGTTTTAATTAAATTTAAGTAACCTAAATAACAATTTTGTCAAACCAATTTCATAAAATATTATACAGGGAGTTTTTGATCTAGTGAACAAATTTTGGCAAGAATAAAATAAATTCATTTGTTATTTCTCTCTTTACATTTGGTGTTTTATTGACTAATTAATTTTGGTTGACATAAGGTCACCTGGCGCTCAACAGAATAAATTTCAATTGAACCAAAGAAAGTATTATCTATCAAATGTACAATCACTCAACTTTCACCCTGTTCGTCTGTTGAACCTACTCGAGACCCTGAGAGAGAGAGTTTAAAATTTGAAAGTAAGCACAAATAAAAATTTTAATATATGATATAATAAAATAATAATAACATAAAAAACATAACAATATATATATATATATATATATATATATATATATATATATATATATATATATATATATATATATATATATATATATATATATATATATATATATATGTATATATAGACAGTGTGTCCCAGGATAGATGGATAGATGTAACAAAAGGTGTAATAGACCAAACATTTTGGAGTTTTGGAATGGTATTTGGGGATTGAGTCCGGCTTGTTGTAAAACTAAAGTATACCAAAAATGACTTGATTTGGTGTTCTACAGGGTGTTTTATAAGCAAAGTTGTAAAAATCACCACTAATAAAGTACCTTTATTTATCAAAATATGAAAAAATTCCACTAAGAAAAGTTATTTAGAATGCAATTTACCAAATTTCAGGTACTAGGTAATATAAAATTATTTTTTTGAAACTTCCCATTTTTTCAATAAATTAGTATTTTATTTTGAACCATTCAATTAAAACTGCATAGAAATTATTTTTTGTGAATTAATATTTAAAGTTATGTATAAGCTAAAAGTAGGCCATGAGAAAAGCAGTGGATACACATTTATCATTTATTATTGACATATCTGTCTGATGGCGCAGTGAATAAATATCCGTAAAAATTCGATGTAATAGACTGTAATTTCTAAACTACTCACCTCTATCTAGTGCAGCAATTTTATGTTCTGGAACACTATAGGAAAAGGAAACAAGGGATCAGGTTCCAGAGTCTCACTATAATCACTAAAATTGTATGCACTATTCAACCAAATAACTGAGCACGTGTCTATCTATGGTCAAGTCTAATTTCAATATGGCCTATATGTTTGTAAAAAATCACGCGTGCTCATGAGTTCGCTCTTAAGGAGCGCAGCATGTTGTTACCTTTTGGCAGTGATTTATATTACGGTGAGTAATAACAATAAAGGAAAAAAAACTTAATATCAATAAAATGGAAAATTGAAACAAAAATATGACAACTAATTAGAATTATTGAGTGGGCAACGGACATAATTTAATGATAGGCCTAATGTACGTACTATTCTTGGTTTTGATTGACGCAACACGTGTAATACCGTCCTTGTCCGGATGCACCTTTTCAATAATAGCTAGTGGCCACTTTAAGGGCGGAATATTATCTTGAATTACAACTACTAAGGTACCTACCTCTACAGGGTTGGAATTAGTGTTCCATTTTAAACGAGTCTGAAGAGTATGTAGGTACTCTAAGTGCCATCTTTTCCAGTAGTGTTGCACGATATCATCTAAAAGTTTGTATCGGTTCAAACGGTTAAGCGGTTCTAAAGAATGGTCTACGGATGGAAATGAGTTTAATGGCGACCCATAAATAAAATGTGCTGGAGTGAGCACGGACATATCATTAGGATCGCTGCTTAAAATGCATAAAGGTCGAGAGTTCAGTAAGGCTTCAATTTGCGCGAGTACGGTACTGAACTCCTCATATGTCAAAATTTGTGTATTAATAACTCTAGTTAAATGTGTTTTTACACTTTTTATATTCGCCTCCCAAATACCTCCAAAATGAAGCGAGGAAGGGGGTTGAATTTCCATTTTATTTTATGAGTAAACAACTCACGGTGAAAAGCATCCTTATATTCACGAGAATTAGTTAATTCGTAAATTTCATTAAGTTTTCTTTTAGCCCCGACAAAGTTGGTACCATTGTCGGAGAATAAAGTGGCACAATTACTACGTCTTGATATAAATCGCTTAAAAGCGGCCAAAAATGAATCTGTGGAGAGGTCAGAAGCGAGTTCTATCTAAATGTACCGCTTTAGTAGTAGCAAGGCAAATAAATAAGCAAACATACGCTTTCTGCGTTTTAATACCTCTACGCCGGCTTAATGTAATTTGAAAACTCCCTGTATAATCCACCCCGGTGGATAAGAAAGCCTTGGCTTGACTGACTCTTTCAGAGGGTAGATGAGACATGAGTGAATAAGTTGGTTTAGGAGTTGTGCGGAAACAATAATTGCACTTCCAGGTGCGTTGGCGAATTATATTTCTGGCGGATAGTATCCAGTAATTTTGTCTTAACAAAGAATGTAATAAATGCGCTCCTGTGTGGAGGAATAATTTATGATTATAATCTACAAGTAGAGTGATAAAGGGATCCGACTTAGGTAATAATATTGGATATTTTTTATTGAAGCAAAGAGTACTGTTCGCCAATCTCCCACCTACTCTAATTAACCCTTCATGAATAAAAGGTGGTAATGGTTTATTTTCTAATATACGCTGCTGCACAGCCCGAATTAATTTTAGTTCGGCTATGTCAAAATCGGTCTTTATTCGATTTCTATGGGGTAAAATTTTAGCAAATCTCAAAACATAAATCGTAGCATGGAGAAGTTTAGTCCACGAAGAAAAATATTCAATTAAATTATACAAAGGTGAAATATTTTGTTTTAATACAGATAACATGACACATTCGTCTTGGGATATATCGTTCTGATCGACATTTTCATTATCGTTCAAAGGTTTAATAGGCCAGTCAGAAGATGGTAATTTTAACCACATAGGGCCGGAGAGCCATGTCGAGTGGTTAATTAAACCTCTATGTTTGCGCTTCTAGAAGCGCAATCAGAAACGTTTTCTTGGGTGGGTACAAAAAACCAGTGAGGCGGTGACAGGAAATTTTTTGTTTTAGATACGCGATTTGAAACAAATGGTTTCCACTTTCGAGTACTGGAGTGTATCCAATGGAGATTTATCATAGAGTCACAAAATGTGAATATTTCACTGATTGGTTTCGTGAACTATAGGTATCTCGGATATGAGCTAAAAGTTGAGCTAATAACGTAGCTGCACAAAGTTCCAAACGAGGAAGAGATATTTTAGAATTGGAACAAACTTCTGATTGAGAACAAAGTAAATTAACTTTTACATTACCCGAATCATCCACTGTACGCACATAAACGACGGCGGTATAGGCAGTCATGCTGGCATCGGAAAAATCGATTAAACTTAGTGAAATCTTTTCAAATATAAATAGGTGAGGCGGTATCTGTAGTTCATTTAAACAACACAATTCATTTTGGAATTTAGTCCAAGCTTTGGTTATTTCTAGCGGAGCTACTTGGTCCCAATCAAAATTTAATAATCATAATTTTTTTATCAATAATTTAATAAAAAGAGTGAGAGGTGATAAAAATCCTAATGGATCAAAAATCCGAGCAACGCATGATAATAAATTTCGTTTAGTACAGTGGGTTAGTTCAAAATTCAATTTGAAAGTAAATATGTCAAGGTAGTGGTTCCACTGGAGGCCAAGTATTTTTAGGTTAGTTTTGTCAAATTCGATCATATTTGTCGATTTTAGATGATTTGGGATTTTATCTAACAGTTGTTTGGAATTTGAAACCCATTTCAACAAGGGAAATCCACCAGATTGGAATAACTAAATAACATCTAACATCTAACGTTCTCAAATTTAATCACTCCGGATTACGCTAATTTTCGGAAAAACTCACTATTTATTTTCTCAATACAAACTTATAAAATTCACATGACGGTAATTCTTCCACGAACGTCTTTCTTTCGTTCTGTACCCATACTGAATCCCAGCTTCCGGAATTTATACCTGGTTTGCGAATAATAGCCTCGATCTCCGTCTCGCCCCCTGCTAGGGTCCAAACGTCTGTCGCTATCCCGTGCTGTTTATTCACTTTCAGAATTTAACGTAACCCAAAAATGAAAATCTATTTGTAGAAATTGCCGTATAGTCTATTGCACAAAACATGCACGTTACACTTCCCCTATCCTTCCTTCATTAGCAGCCCGACATCGAACAAAACGTAGAGGTGCTAATTAGTGACGAACCTTCAGTGTTAGCCAGATACAAGCCGTAGTAAGCTTAACGTAAACGGTAGATAAGGTAAAGATACTGTCCAAAACGTAGGAGTCACAAGAGTACAAAAAGACTTGGGAAATCCGGTGTATGCGTACGAGAGAGGACGGTAAGTAAGATAAGGTCCTAAGACCCTCCGCAGTAGACAGCTAGCCGGGAAGGTAAGATAAAACTATTAAAAGTTAAGTCATTACTGGCACTCAAACAACGAAACGGGAAACAGAAAGGAAAAGAGAAGAGTAAACAGAAAGAGATTTTTACACATGGCTCTCAACATCCAGTTCTGGGACTGGATCGACCCTGTCACAAAGGACTGGGCGTTTCGACCAGAAGAGGAGACACGAGCGACTTGGGACGCAGTTGGTCGAGCGGTCCAAGCACATTTTAAGACTACACAAAAGCGCATGGATAACTAGCAATAAAGGCTTACTGCCACGAGGAACTTACTTCCCAGCCACCTTGAGAGCTCGCCTCGAAGTTAAACCCAAAAGATGATACTCTAATGATTTGTACAACAAAACCAACCGCATCATTGCTTGCTACCCCGAGTCCGTGACCAGAACACTCACCAGTGCATCGATCCATTGTCCTCACAGACCCGTGAAAAGATAATGAAAAACACAAGGTACAGGACAGAGTTGTTTGGGGCCAGAAATATATATGTATTGATTATTCAGAAGTTAGCCAACCATATTATAAGGTACGAGAAACATAATGACACTTAACTAACGTAAACGATGAAGCGACATCTGCATCTAACTGAAGGGAACGAAATATAAGATACCGAAATCGAACCCATAGACTAAGTTTAAACTTAACCTTAAAGACTAAAAGTATTGACAACGTAGGGTAGGTGGCCCAGTAATTGGCAGTATAACGAGGACAAGTTGAAAATTATTGTTTATAAATATCGCCAATACGAATTTTGAGAAAATTGTTTAAACTCTCATTTCTATTGGACACTAAAGTGAATGTTTGGGTAGGAATATTGTAGATATGAAGTACTCATAATAGAAAAAAAAAAGAATCGCTTCCAATACCCTATTAAGTGCCATGCTAAGTATCATGTTGTACTAGTAATTGCCACATTGTACACCAGTAATTGCCATTGGTATTTTTATTTCATTATTAGTAAAATTTCTATAGGTAAATACGAATACAAACCCACTTCCTCCTTACCAATAAACTGTAATTTAAATGTTTTTATTATAAAATTAAATTTAAACTCTACAGATAAATTTTTATATTCTATTCTACTTAAAATTCAAAAAGTGTTATTTATTTGTCTTAAATGACCTATAAGCAGTCTTAATTTTTCTCATGACCGTATTCTCAATAGAAAATGGTTCATTTTGAATTAGTTCAATAGGGCCAAAAAAAAAAAATATAAAACGTAGGTCATCAATATCATTTTTAAACGGCCATGTAAAACAGTTCTCCGTGACTTCCTTTAAAAACTTCATGTGTGCTTTTTGACTCTCAGAGGAAGTAATTCAACCTATGAGAAAATGCAAATCGTAATAAACAGCATAGTATCTTTCAACTTCTAAATTTATACTGGTCATAATTTTGGATTGTTTCGGACTTTTCAAATTCATCACTAACATCAGATGAATCATCATATTCAACCTCACTTGAAATGTCATTATTGACGTTTGCTGGTCCTTTACGTTTTTTATTTTTCAGACTTTTCCATTTTGCTTTTTCTGACTTTTTTCTTTTCGCTTCTTCCGTTCTTCCATTCTTTTCTTCCGTTTATTTTTTTCTCGTGCAATTTTTCTTCCTGTTTTTTCTTTCTTTAATTTTTCTTCTTTTTCTTGAAAATATTTCCGCCATTTCTTTGAAGTCACTACAGACGGTACTTTTTCGGCTTGTCTTTTTTCACTTTTGTTGTTTTTTGTCTCTGACCACCATAATGCACGTTTGAATGGTGTATCAATCCTTGAATTTGTATATTGTTTATAATTTACTATTTGTGACATATTCATGATTTCTTATGTTTGTTGGGTATTTTGCCACTGTAAAAATATTTTAAAATTTTCATGAAATAAATCTTTTGAGGCAGAGGTTTATTTCATCAAAATTTTAAAATATTTTTAGAGTGGCAAAATACCCAACAAACATAAGAAAACTTGAATTTGTATTTTCATCAATAACATTTATTTTTGATACACCTGAATCTTCATTCATTTTGGTTGGTGTTCTGTGCAGAACGCTTTCACGATCCATAACTGTGGATGGAATTTCATGTTCATTCACTATATTATCTTCATGTTCAGTCCCTATGTGATTGCTCGCATTCTCTGAATTATTCTGAACATCTCCAGTGTTAAGATTGGCTTCTGTAGTTATTTTATGCCACACGTTAAAAAGGTCCTTAGATTTTTCTGCCCCATTCCAGTGCCCTGTGTTAAACATTCGCGAAATGAAGTCGAGGTGCTCTGGGGAATCATTGCCTCCAAATATGTCAGATGATTTTTGGTCGCGTTTTTGGGAGTCTCATTGGTTGTTTTTACTACTACAGTACTGTTTTTTTAACATACCTGCTTACATTTTGAATAGTCGACTGCTGAAGCATTCCATGGTACAATACCACAGTGCTTGAATCCGTTCACCATCCATTCTGATTTTATCTACGCAACAAATTCTTTGAAAAGTAATGGAAAATTAATTTTGTTTAAAGTTTCATGGATATTATCAAGTTTCCACTTATGTACGTTTTTTTTTTCATGTTTCCTTCATCGGTTTGAATATACTCACGTCACGTGGTTGCATCATGTGGGTGGTGCTCGGGTATAAAGCAACGACACTGGTCTTATTTTCACAAAAGTTGCTTAAGTGCATCGTCAGGTGACCCTTATGGCCATCGAGAAAGAAAATTACAGGAAGCTCAACCTCTTCTTTGATTAGCCAGAGGTAAAAAAACATTAGTGATATACTCGAAACATGTTTCCTCGGTCATCCACCCACTTTCAGTTTTACTCACAGCCCAAGAATCAGATACATTGGGAATTATCTCCCCAGGAATTCGAATGTAGGGTAACACCAAAAATGGTGGAAGCACACGACCATCAGCACGTACGTTTATTGTGACCATTATGGATTCTTTATTTGATACTTTTATAACATCATAAATATTTCTCTCACCTCTGAGTCCAATAACTTTTCCTGTCCTGTCAATAACTTTTCCTGAAATACTGACTTCACAGTTAAACACACTTGGGATTTTTAAGAATGTCATAACAACCTTGCTCATTCACGTAAGCTTCGATTTCTGTAAATCATTTTCTAATTTTCTCTTCAATAACGTCAGCTCTAACATTCGTTAGTTGTTCTGGTACTCTGTGAGTTAATCGTGGATGACGACGCATAAATGCCTCAAACCACTGCCTGCCTGGTTTATTATTGACAAATCGGTTTGTCTCTATTTGTACTTGCAATAATCTTCTGTACAGTTACAAGGACGTCGCCCTTAATAAGGGGAAATCCGGCTCGTCTAATGTCACATATCCATCGTGTAAGAAGTTTTTCTTCTTTCTCAGATAAAATCGTTTTAGGTCCCATTTTTCTATTTTCTGGTATTTTTTCAGTAGCTTTATTTCGGAGTGTACTTCTAGGGACATTAAACTGTTTACTGGCAATAGAATAGTACATTCCATTTCGCAAAACTTCAATTGCCTGCTTCATAGATGCTTCGCTATACTGGAAAAATGGTTTGTCCTTTAAAACGTTCAATGATTTGGTTCCGATCATCACTAATTTTTTCGCGAAATAAGGATTTAAATTCCGGCGAATTTGCTTTACTATATCATTCTCCGTCCTCGGAGTAGATAACCGACTAAATAATGCTTCCATAGCAATAATATAAAATAAGACATTTTCCGAAGGTCCTTGCGTTCTTGCCCGGATTTCTGATTAAAGGTCGTCTTTATAATCTATTGGTAGAAAATTTCGCTTGAGATAAGACACAAGCTCTACCCATGAATGTACCTCCTTTCCAACATTACGATACCATAACAACCCGGTACCGGAAAATAAATCAACAGAAGCCATAAAGAGATCATCAGTAGAAACCTTTCGAGCTTCGCAGCTCATTCATTTTTTCAAGAAATGACATTACACTTTCCGCAGAAGATTGTCCTGAAAATTTAATACCCTATTTATTTATTGCAAGAGCTTTAGAATAACCTTGTAAAACAGTAACTGTATTTGCGTTTCCCGAATTTATCGTAGAGGAGCCCACTGGTTCGCTAACACTATCATCTTTAATTTCTATAAAAAATCCCGAAATAACAAGGAGGTGGGACTCAAAAGCTTCAAGTGTTTTCCAACCAACATTATTAGTGGGACGTAAAAAGGAACATCGTCTTTGCGTATGCGTCAATCTCGACTGAACACGACGAATCTCCAAGTCAGAAAATACCTGTTCAGGTTCCGAAACTACTTTCATAAGGGATTCCACCGTTTCCAAAAACTCTATACACTCGTTATCAAAAACAAAATGATCATTATGCTCAAACTTCACCCTTCGCGTTCTTTAGCTAATATCCCGCGTAACTGGGCACGTCTTAAAGTTTGGTTGTCTTTGGGTACCAATCCCCTACTCTTAATTTCGAAACAAATTTCCTTTTTTAACAAATCATTCGACTCTATTGCCATCTTGAATGAAAAAAAACTATTACCCCAAAATTTCGACTCCAAAATTCCTAACCCGGACCTGCCGTTAAATAGCAAATTGCCTGATTTCACAAGTATTTTAAAACACATTAAAAATACAATGGACAATATACAAGACACAATGTACCTACAATAAACAATACACAATAAACATCAACAAATATACGATAAAAGGCAGAAAAAATATAAACTACAATATAAGAGATCGCAAGGTAACTGCCTGCTTATTTGTCAAAGCCCCAGGTACAGGGATTGCCAATGTATAACGTTTGATTTTTAGCCCTACGTTACTGCCAGGGCATGAGACTTTTACTCTTTGGGTGTAGGCAAGTTATTAACAGACTGACAGATTACTCCGTACTCTTACCTTATTAGTGTCCTTTACAAGAAGGCATCAAAAGATATAAAAAAATAATTGTTGTGCTCAAAGATAATCATTAAAGGTAAAATGGGCGCCACCTTATTTGTGAATATAGATTTGATTATACATCGATGACCTAGAAAAACAAGGAAACCCGGGTTATTTTAAGGGAAGGAAAGAAGAGTATATCTGGTTGCCCAATATTCATACAAAAATAGGTCAAATACGACATAGTATTTGATGAATAACTCGTCTCTAAAGATAAAATAGAAAAGTAATGTAATACCAGTTTAACAATAAGTGCATAAGAAAACAACAACTTTTTCCAAAATTGTAATTTTAGGCAGCAAAAAATTATTAAAAGTGACCGAGAAGACATAAATTACAATTTACGTCGTGTCTGTCATCTAAGTTATTATTTTTAATACAGTTCCTTTCATAAGATACACTGTTAAGTTATTATTTGCAGAGAAAATGCAGAAAAAGGGATTTATAATTATTTATTAATCAAATAGATTTTACTAATAATTCGATGACTCATCAAAGTTAAAATGTTGTGAAAAAGTATTCAACGTTTTACTGAGAGATGGCGGTATCACGTTAGAAAATTGACCTCCAAAAATATGAATGAAATAAAATTCAGGGAATTTTAAATTTATTACAATGAATTAAAGAATATCAGATAACTATTATTATTGTCTGTTTATTATATTTTTCAGATTTGCGGGTTTATATAAGAGAAATAAGCACATTATTAATTTACATAAGTATATACTGGCATCTGTAAATGTCCATTGGAAATATATTTATTATTGTTTAATTTACTGCCACTTTATTGAAACTTCAAAGCACATAGATAGGTACATATAGTTAGAAGAAATAAGATGTTGTCTGTGTGGTCTATGTGATGTGTTTATGTTCGTGCAAAATAGGGCCACTATGGGTAAAAAAGTTTGCTAAATAAATCTCTGATGATTACTTTTATTATAAACTATAGTAATTATGAATGTTACTCTTTTATATGTATAATTTTTTCAAATGAACAATATGGTACTCTGTATTTTTGATTGATATCCTTAATAATAATAAAAATAAAAGGTCCCATACAAGTAAACACAAATACAACCAAAAAGCCATCGAGCAAGGTCCTTCAGCCTGTTTATTCTATTACAGGCCCTTTTTACTTACCAAACTTACTTACCTTTCGTAGCAAATACTTTGCATATCCCTCGGCTTGTAACTAACTACTCTCTTTTTATACTTCACAGCGGATTTTGTATAATAAAGTTGCTTAGTCGTTTGTGCCATTATTCTACTTTACTTTTAAGAATAAATTACAAATGTATTGTCTTCAGAATCAATTTGAGGCTTCTTATTTTTAACCGACTTCATTATATTTACGTATGTACTTATAATAGCTTCCTTCTTAATGCCTTTTCTTTATCTTACAAGGTATTTTTTAAGTATTCTTTGAAATAGTTACGTTGGGTTATATTAGGATTTAAATATTACAATTTTATCCGTGTTCCAATTCTTGTGGATATTATGCCGACTGTGATTAATCAATAATTATGTGCTGTGTAAGATCATATACTGGTCCCATTTACAGCAGCTTTGTGAGCTGCCGGGTAAATAGACGTTTTTATTTATTTATTTATTACTACCCTCCGTATGACTTACATAAACACCCACAGTACACCAAAAGTTCCTCCAGTGCAAGTAGTTAAACCCATCGTGATATAGTCTCCACCCGTTGAGTCATCGATGTTGTTGCAATAAATTTCATCCCTTACTTATCAATGTCATCAAACACAATGGAGGGGGAGTCAGAAAATATATTTTTCTGAAATCGATCGGCAATGACTACATTTTCGGCGCGATTTCAGATCGAAAAATGCACAATTTCAGTATTTTAGTCCGTTGCTAAGAAACTATCAGAAAAAAGATCCGTTGCCAAGCAACGATCAACAAAATCGTACGGGAATGTTACTTTCCCGGCCTAGGCCGGGAAAGTAACATTCCCGTACGGTTTTTTATATATATTTTAGACAGTAAATAAATACGCGCAGACAAACCAACTCACATTAAAATTGCATTTATTAGTAAGGAGTTAGATTGTAATGAAGAAATGTTATGCATTAATACAAATTCCTTAATTTATAATAATATTGATTGTAATTTCAGAAAAAATAGTATGTGTACTTCGGTGCGAAAGCACATTCCCAGACTTCGATGCTTGTGAACAATTTGCATCGTCGTCAGGGAATGTATTGCTTTCACACCTAAATACACAATATACTATTTATGATAATCATGCAGCATTTGAAGATATATTGATATGGAAAAATTTCTAATTGGCATACAAATAGTGATAAAGAAATGGAAATAAAACAGTCATTTTATTATTAACATTTATTTTAAAACTTCCTTTTATTATAATTAAATGCAAGTGCAAGCAAATTATTTCCCACAAGGTAAAAGCTCTATGAAAAACAATAGAATAATTTAAATAAATTTATTTTCAGAAAATACTAGCAATTATTTCAACTTTTACAGAAATCTTGTCACAGGTAAACCTATATTTCTAAACAACTACTTTTCCAGCTAACACCACGATCAATATTGGATTTGAAGAAAAACAATATGCACATGACGTACGGTAGTACTACCACAATGTTGTTTTTTTAATGAAACTATCCTATTCAATAAAACCAAGAACAAATAAAGCAAAAGGAGTTACTAAAATAACAGGTAAAAGTAAAACATCACCAACGTCACCAACATCAAAATGTCACCAACACATGTTTCACCATCTAGGCATCATTAGTGTGACTACTTCTAAAGTTTGAAACAAACTAAAAAGTATCTCTACAAATAAATACCTCTGCAATAATTATCGATGATTTACTTGAACAGGACAATAATCATATACCAAATGACAAAGTGCATATTTTATTCCCGTGAGTGCAGTTTGTTGCCTAAAACGCAGTCGAGAGCAACAATCACCTAAGGGCATAAAAAGCACTTTAGTCATGTGGAATATATGCTATTTTTGCACTTTTGGAACTAAAATTATTTGAAGATAATTGTACTCTGTAAAAAAAATCATAAAATCATAAAATATGTCACTGTGAAGACATTTCAATGACATTTTTAATCCCTAGGGGGTAAAAGACAATTCAGTCTCGTATAAGAGGGAGTCAAGTAGCACTTAGAATTCGTAGCGGCAGCACAATGGGCCACAAGGCCCTAAAACAAGAAGAAGCACTTTGAGTTCAGGTAGTGCAAGAAATTAGATTTCGAAAAATGCCCCATAAAGGGATAATTATAATATATTTAAATGCAAATTTCGTGTAAAAGTTCTATAAGATAGAATAAAATAAATGCAGAACTACGTGTCTGTGAATGTTTAAGTTTTATATAACTGCTATTTTTGTTTTATGTTTTTGGTTTTATTGAACAGAATAGTTTGAAAAATAACATTATTGTGACAGTGGTACTGAACGTAATGTGCATATTGTCTTGCTGATGTTGATCGTGGTAATAGCACGCAAAATAGATATGTTTACATTTCTCTGTGGTAAGTTTTTTGTAAGAGTAAAAATAATTGCTACCATTTTCTGGTAATATATTTATTTTATCCCTTTTTTTTTTTTTGGCCTGTGCTTCTAATATGTATGATGGATCTATACATTTCTCTCTACGAACTACATTTATTCTAATTATTTCTGGGAGAATGCAGTGAATGTAAAATTTTTCCAGTTTTGGTGCCATTTTGGCACTCCAGAACTCCTCATCTCTTCGTATTTTCTCTATATATAGTGGATTTTGGTCACCACTGTACATTATAAAATAGCATAAATCTTTCCTTGATATATTTAGTTGCCCTTGTATCTGTAAAAGATGCGTTAAAAATAACTTCTTTGTATTTTTTTTAATTTATTTATGTAAGTTCTTTTTTTATATAGTAGGTATGCTTTTAGAGGGCAGAATATTTACCAATGAAATATTTTGTCGAACTCCTCTATACATTTCCTTAAATATATCAGGAATAAAAACCAGACTGCAACCAACCGTATTCTCTGAACTAATGCCCCGGCGAGCTCTGAATTACAAATTGCAAGCCTGGCCGCGTTAACTATATATTGCCAAAAAACGCCGAAGTTTCGATTGCAACAAATACCAGCCGAAAAACTTATTCCTACTCAAAGGAGCTCTCGTACCAGTCACTCTACATGACTTGCAGACTGCAGTTTGGAGCTGTTGGCTCTCATCAGTGCAAGGTAGGTCTGGGATGGCAGGATGGCTTATATATTTTGGTATTTCATTAGTAAATATTCTGCCCTCTAAAACGCATACCTACTAACTATGCCCATGTCAGGGCTACTGTTGCTTCGATTGCAATGTACATTGACCTCTAGATGGAGCCTACCACTTTTGTTACATGTCCTGGTTTTATAAATCTCTTCATGTATCAAAAGTGAACGGAGATATCGTTCCAGCCATCCCAGACCTACGTTGCACTGATGAGAGCCAACAGCTCGTAACTACAGTCTGCAAGTGGTGTGGAGTGGCAGGCACGAGAGCTCCTTTGAGTAGAAATAAGTCATTCGGCTGGCGTTTGTTGCAATCTAAACTTCAGCGTTTTGTGTGGCAATACATAGTTATTGCACTTAACGCGGCCAGGCTTGCAATTCGTAATTCAGAGCTCGGCGTGGCATCAGTCCGGAGAATAGCTGTTGTTTGCAGTCTGGTTTTTATTCCTTATATATTTAAGAAAATGTAGTTTGACGAAATATTTCTTTTTTATATGTATACTTTTAAAGTGTATAATTTTTAACTTCAAAATTTTTTACTTCTAGATTCATAAACGTTTCAGTGAAGAATTCAGTGCAACACTTTACGTGCCTCTGTTTATTTTATAGTTATTTATAGTCAGCAGCGTCTGATCGCTTCTTTCACTCTTATTAAAAATGCCTCATCCAATAATATTTTTTGAAAACCTGACCTGACCTGGTCAGCATTTGGATCTGATAAAAACAATTCAACGTTGTACGGAGAAGTTATGGAGTAAATATGTGTTTTTTTAAATAGAGCACCCTTGTATATTAATCCTGTATATTATTCCATATCTCGGTAAAGATTCTTTTTCTGATTACCGCATAGTTTGGTTATTTTATTTTCAATACTTTCCGAGAAATTCAAATTTAAGTTTAAAACAAACTAAAAACGTAGGTACTCTTCGCCAATTTATTGAGCTTTTTATATAATTGTTACATATTATATAGGATACCCTTCGCAGTTTTCTTGTAAATAATGTTAGTTTTTGGGAATCCTAAATTTTGTGATACCAACTTTGTTGTGAAAAAAAATATATGAAAAAAAAATTGAAAAAAAAAACACCCAACCTGGGTCTGGGATTCGAACATTAGAAAAATATATTAGAAAGATAACATTTCTATTTAAGTACAAGGTACAAGCGACGACAAAAATTAAGAGAATATAAATTTTTTAATTAAATGATTAATAACTTTCTTATTTACTGATTGATTTTCTGCCTCTAGCTAACACTAACTTACTTTCCAAACTTCAATACAATCAGACTTTTCTTTCTTAAGTTATCGTACTTACAAGAAACGTGACGGATAGACAGACAGGCGGACATTTTGAAAGTTGTTCAGAATTCGTTCACTAACACAATGATATGAAATTTTTTCTCTACGAGCGATATTTCCTGTTTTAGAAATGTGCCGATAATAATAATAATAATTTTATTGAAAGTAGGCAAGCCTAATGTACACATAACAATACATATTAAAAAGATCTTCATAACATATTAACAGATTTGGTATGTCATATCACTATAATAATAAACTATAATAAACTAATAGTAAACTAAACTAATAGACTGAGAGCTGGGTCCCATCTGATCTAATCATGTCCGCATGAAATGGAAATCCGGCGGTCTGGCACTCCAAAACGGTCGGACATTAAAATGGGATTTCGAAAAAATACTGCAATTTAACCGGGAAGATCTATTTTTGTTTTAGAGTTTACTTGTTAGATTACTACCTCCTAAATTAATTTTAACTGGTCTGCCACTCGAAATCGGTCGTAAAATGGCGGCCACATCAACTTACACTTTAAAAAAATTGATGTCAATTTAACCGAAAGTATCTAGTTTTAATTTTTCAACCAAATTACGGGCCAGTGCGTGGCTTTTACGAATTGCTCGGTCTGGCAGTAAAAAACAGCCGGATCCAAGATGGCAGATCGGTTTTTGTAAGGTAGCAAGCTTGTTAATCGTCGATTACGAGTGAGCTACATTATTTTTCGGTTGATGGTATATTAAAAAATTGATGGAAATGTAATTTTATTGTATGAAAAGAATTATAAGTTTTTCGTCAACATTAGTTTTGACATTTAATTAAAAGATTGAATTTCACACTCATAGATTTGTCAGTGATGCTATAAAATCCAATTATTTTTGTAATATTTTCTGTTCTCTGTCATCTTACGAAGGGACATCAGAATCGGTATCTTCGTCGTCTAAAAAAAAGTTAAAAATTAGGTAATTATTACTATATTGTATTTAACATACCTGAAGCCTCCGCGATTGCGTCGATAACAACAGATGGAGCAACGTCTCCATCAAACCACACAGGTTCGTATATCCCAGAAGGACAGAAGAACTTATCTTCCAGCCATAGTCTTCGGGATTTAATGGCGGCATCGGGTCCTGTTTTTCGGCGTTCACCCATATATATGTTTGAAATATACTTCTTTTCCATGCAGCAGCAGTGATGATTGGCACGGGGGAATTGATAGGGAATCAAATGTGGCGAAGCTCTTAATAAGAGGCTCATTCATTTTTCTGGGCTTGTAAGCCATCTCAAATTTTCTGTACCTTGCCTCATTAACTGCTGGACACCTAGGGAGATTGTACATGAAGCAAACAAATTTCTCCGCCGTAGTTATGGGAACAGAATCTGGTTCCGGATCTTGGTAGAATGTTTGAAAATATTTTTGAAATTCGGAGCTCTTTTCCATTTGTTTAAAAGAAGTAAGTTTACCCTTTTTATAAAAGCAAGATGTTGTGTCACATCCTGTGAAGGCATGCAGACCAGGCAAGGCAAGACATACATCAGGACCGAGTTCGACGAACAATTTCCCTACGTCTAAATAACCAAGTGAGTTGTTGTTATAAAATCCAACCACCATCAAAATTTTGGATTCAGCATACAAACGAATGAAACATAACCTCGTAACACAAGTTGTTAAAATGCCAGATCGGTCCAGAGCAACAGGTAGGGGAGAGCGAGACACAGTGGTCACTTTTTTGCATTTTATTACTTTTTTTAAGGCACTGTTTACATTTCTGCAACTTTTTTTGTGCAAGTCTAAAGTACCATGTATTTACAGGAATTTCCTATAATACCACTTTACAGAATCAAACGTTTTACATATGACAACAAAATAACATTTCTTAGAAAATATGACCAGGTGCCCAGCAGTCGGGGTACACTGACCACATTAGTGGGGTTCACTGGTCACTGCTTCAATAAATAAATCAAATGAAAGTTGTATGGTAGGTACTGTTATTTTACTGAGCAGGTACAAAATTATGTTTACAAAAATATTCGACCTTAGCCCATATAGAGTGAGATCCCAGAGCCGCCAGACCTACGTCATTTTAGCAAAGCTAATATTTTGACAACAAATAGTGTAATATCTAGTTAAGAACGTATGCGTATTTGCTAGTTTGAAAGTGGGGCCCTTTTGCAGAAAACAGGTACCAAAGGTACATAAGAATTTTACTCAGTACGTTAAATTATGATAGCTGGATTATTTCATAAGTGACACGCTAACTACATGGTGTAAGCGTCAGCCTCCAAATCCGAAGGTCCGAGGTTCGATCCCTGAGCAAACTAGCAAATACGCATACGTTCTTAACTAGATATTACACTATTTGTTGTCAAAATATTAGCTTTGCTAAAATGACGTAGGTCTGGCAGCTCTGGGATCTTGGACTAATATTAAAGTTTAATACATTTATGTTAAATGAGAACATATTTTGAGTTCGGGTTATTCCACCGGATTGCATAGGTTTGGGGAAGTGACAAACAATATTACATTTTTCTACAACCCGCCCTCCACTACATTGTTTTGTACGTAGCCAGAGAGTCGTACGTTATTCATCGTTCAATGAAATGCAGCGTTGCAAGAAATTTTATCTGGCTGCTTTTGATTGCCGTACTTAACAATTCATGAAAGCCATTCAGTGAGCTGTAATTTGGTTAAAAAATAAACATTAGATACTTTCGGTTAAATTGACTTTAATTTTGTTTAACTTTGGATTGGTCTGGCGGCGATTTTGCGATCAATTTCGAATGGCAGACCAGCTCGAATTTATTAAGGAGGTAGTAATCTAACAAGTAAACTCTGGTTAAATTGAAGTAAATTTTTTCGAAATTAGAAACGCCGCCAGTTTACCGTCCGGTCGCTTTGGACTGCCAGACCGCCAGATTTCTATATCATGCTAGCTCCAGACTTGAGTAGTATACGTAACTGTATTAGATCTTTCCGGTTATATCAAATGGGAGTTACCTCTTGGACTATAATAAAATATAATAATAAAATACAAAAAAAAGTTGGTAACAGGAAACATTTGTATTTTTATTCTAACCTAATTTGTACTTAATAATAAAAAGATCTTTTTAACATATTAACAGATTTGGTATGTCATATCAATATAATAATAAACTAGACTAATAAAATATAAGAATGAAACACTAAAAAAAGTTGAATAATAATTGACTATATCCTTCACTTTGCACGTCTGATTTTAAAATAAGTACACTCGAACTTAGAACTAATAACAGAAAAAGATATGAAGTAGAATTTAAACTTATTAAAATTTATTCCCTCAAAATGTTTAGAATCTCATTTTTAAAACTAGATAAGCTATTTGCTGATTTTACATTATCGGGCAACTTATTGTAACAGTCCAAACCTTTAAAAAATAGAGAGTTCATACAGAACCTGGAATTTGTTCTTTCAATATGAAAGTTATGGTTGGATCTCGTACCTTAATTATGTATTTGATTATTGGGTATAAGGAAATTTCTGAAGTAATCCGGCTGAGCATCCTCTGTCATTTTATAAATAAAAACCATCGTAAGATAAAATAGCCTTTTGTTAACTGACAACCACTGTAATGAATTGAGCATGTACTCTATGGGTGTGTACCGGTTGCATTTCAGAATTATTCTCATGCCTCTATTTTGTAGTTTCTGTAGTTGAGATATTTTATTTTGATTGAACAAAAACATAACGGAGGCACAATAGTCAAAATGTGGCTGTATAATACAATTAAAACATGTAACTCGCGCAAACAATGATAGATCATTAGAAATTCTTGAAAGGAAATAAAGTTTTTTTGAAATTTTTTTTAATGACATATTCTGCATGGTTGTTAAGAGACAATTTGTTACCAATAATGAAGCCAAGATATTTGATTTCATTTACAAGTTCAATCTCAACATCGTCAATTTTTAGTTTAAGAGTATCAAGGTCAAGACGTTTATATTTATAGGGAGTTGTGATAATCATTGCTTTAGTCTTACTTGAGTTGAGTTTTAATTTATTGTTTCTAAGATAATTTTCAATATTTCTTAGAGAGATATTTGTTGACTGAACAACCTGGGCCAAGATCTCACCAGTTACATATAGTAACGTATCATCGGCAAACAAATTTAGTTTATGATTTCCAGGAACATAATTTATATCATTAAGATAAATAATAAACAAGAGCGGACCTAAGACGCTTCCCTGCGGTACCTCTAAGTCATTATTGATTTCATCAGATGTAGTTACATTAATTCTAGTTTTTTGGAGTTAAGATAACATTTAAACCATTTTAACACAGTACCTGTAATACCATAGTATATAAGCTTATTTATCAAAATGTTTCTATCCATTGTTTCAAAAGCTCGCTTAAAATCTAAAAATACAGACACAATAAATTCATTTTCATCTACGACTTTTTTCCAATGAGACAATGTGAGTTGAGTTGCCGTTTCACACGAGTGGTTTTTACGAAAACCCGATTGACATCCTAGAAAAAGATTATGTGAGTCAAAATATTCCAAAAGTTGCTCATGAACTGCCAATTCAAGAACTTTCTCTAAAGTTGGTAACGTGTTAATTGGTCTAAAATTACATGCTTCTATGGTATTACTGATTTTTGGAATAGGTATTACTGTACTTGTTTTGAATAAATTAGGAAATTCCCCTTTAGATAGAGACGTGTTCACAAAATTAAGAATAACATGCCTGAATACATCAAAAGTCTCTTTAAGGAATTTGCTATTTATAACCTCTAATTTATTAATTTTATTGTCAAGTGAAAAAGCAATGTTCCGAAGTTGCCCCATGCTTAGCATTTTAAAATTAGAAAAATTAGAATCAATGATTTCATAATCACTTTGAGGAAACCAATGATAGTCAACATCTATACTATTTGAAATATCACAAATACTCTTTACAAAATATTCATTAAAGTTAGTGGCAATATCAAGTTCACCCATGCACACCTTGAACTGGTCATTGTTATTGAATAGAATTTGGTTAAAACTATAGCATTCAACCGGTTTAATGATCGTTTTTAAATTTTTTCACATTTTTTTACTATCGTGTTTATATATATATATCAATCTGTTGCTCATAATACGTTTTTTTCTTACTTTTTAACATATCTACATATTGATTTCGTTCAGTCTTATAAATCCGCCAATTTATCCAAGTCACAACTTCTTTTAAAATGCTTATATGCAATATCTCTTTGCCTAGTTTTGATTCTTAGTTCGTTGTCATAAAATGGAATCTGATTACTTTTTATTTCTAAACTATATCGAGGAGCTATCCTATCAGCTATTTCATTAATATTAACATTAATGTTATTCAAGACAGAGTTCACATCAACTGAATCTAACAGCCACTCACAGGATAATATTTCCATATTAAATTGAATATAGGTATTTTCATTTAGATTTCTCGTCTGAACACATTTTACAGGATTATTAATTGACTTACGTAATATATTTACAGATATAACTGAATGATCAGTTATTCT
Source organism: Rutpela maculata (assembly GCA_936432065.2). NCBI lineage: Eukaryota > Metazoa > Arthropoda > Insecta > Coleoptera > Cerambycidae > Rutpela > Rutpela maculata. The sequence continues at coordinate 87,984,009 of OW386292.2, forward strand.
AGGCCAATCATGAACAAGGGATTTGATATTATCACAGTTTGTTACAACATAATCAATTAGAGTATTACTAATATTTGTAGATCGTGTGTAGTTCTGTACAATTTGATCGAAACCATATATGTCAAATAAATTCTTTAGTTTTTTTCTATAGAAGTCATCACTATTCATAAAGTCAATATTGAAATCACCCAACAGAATAATTTTTTATTGCAATAGTGATTTTCCAGTATCTCTTCTACTTCTACAAACTGAAACCAATAGTTATTGTCCATTGAAAAATATTTTTTACATTTGAATTCAATATGTTCCTTGATAAAGATTAACACTCCACCAGTATGTCTACTGTTACTGTCACATCTTATCATATTATAATTAGCTATATATAACTCAGCATTCTCTATATCTTTGGTTTGTCTTGATTCACTCAAAATTAGTATAGTTGGGGAGTAACAAATTATATCAGCTAATACTTGTGATCAAATGCAATATTACTCTCCCACATTGTATATATGGGTGAAAAATGTTTACAAAATTAACAAAGTTAGCTATAATGATAAAATAAATGTTAATCTGTCTGTCAGATACTCCCTAAAGTATATAGTTTTGTAAAAATATAAAATTAAAAAAAGTTATAAAATAGCCAAACTCTGCCAAACTATATATAGAAGTAATGAGAAAAATAATCTCTACCTAGATATGTAATAATATATAGGGTATTCCATTTTAAAAATATGAAATAACTTCTGTATACAACGTTCAAATGTTTTATTAAATTCAAATTCTGACGGGTTATCGAAAGTACTACAGATTTTATATCTAAGAAAATGTTTGTATTATCAAAAATGTATGAGATAAAGGGGGTCAAAATATAACCAATAACCCTGTACACCTAAGCAATCCCACTACATGTAGTCACCAACCTATAAGTTCAAAGCCAAGGATGTCCGGAAGGGGGTGACATATTTGAAAAAACGCAGACAACATGCCCACCGATAGGGTCAGCACCGGGGCTGACCCTAAACCCCCTGCGATAGCTCCCTGAACGCGATAGTCAGTATGACCAATGTATTCGCCACACAATACGCCGATAGAAGTTATATCAATTAGCGTTAAATGTTAAAATATATTCTGTATACCTGGTAATAATAGTTTTGTGTTTTTTTTAAATTTTAATTCACCATTCTTGATTATGAGACAATGATTTCATTTCTTAACTGCATCTTCTAAAGACAAACCCTCCTGAGCCACTTTGTAAAGGCATTTTATTTCAACTACAGCATTGTTTCCAATAAGACCTAAAAATGTTCTGGCCCTTTTATTTACTGTATATTTGTAAATAAATAAAGACCTTTATTATTATTATTATATTTTTCAATACCATCTGATGTCGCCCCCAAATATCCTCTTTCAATATCAATGAATAGTCCACAATCTCTTATTATGATGTTACTTTCGACAGTAAATCTCTCTTCTACGAGAAGTTCCTTCATTTTGCCATATTCTATAGCTGCAGTATGTAAATCATTTCCATATATATTTTTCACAAGGCTGTGGCAAGATGTATGATTCAATCTTTTAACTACTGCACCAAAATCAGATGCAGTAAGCCTATTTTTTCTATAAATAATGAATATTTCATTGTCGAACTGACCAATGGTTTTTTATTCGATTTCATCTTGTTCCTCAATAGTGACCTACAATACCAAAACGAAATTATACATCTATTAAGTTATTTAGTTAAGATATATTTCATAATTCTTACCAGCATCTGATTTGATATTCTGTTTTGTTCAGATTCCATTTCTTCAGCTGATAATTCCGCATCTTGGGCCTTTGGTCCATATTCTAGGTTAGGTAGACTCACAATTTTTCTTTTTCCCCTTTTATTTCTGCTTCCTGCAAAAGTCTGTCTTCGTGCTGCATCATGAATATGCTTATTTTTCTGATGTTCCAAATACATCTTAAAGTGATGCCCAGGATTCTCATGAAATGTGGCTTTCCAAGGATTACAATGCCACTCGACTCCACTGCTATATCTTAATCCAGTCAAATAAGACCTGGTTTCAAAAGAGCCTCTCTGGATCAAATTTAACCTCTTTCCTGCATTAGACCGAGACAAAACTGCCATAAACAGTTCAGCTCTATTGTTGGTTTCTACATCTACCAACTTATGAGCTTTCTGAGCTAACAACGGAATTCAGTGCTCCTAAAAAATGATATTTATAGAAGTATGGCTTAAATTTGACTGGTTACCTACCATTTATGTGTAGTAAAAGACCTGTACTTTTCACTACATCCATCTGACTTTGATCTGTTAACATTTCTCATGATAATTAAAAACATGGCGTGGTGTATTTAAAATGTCCTCTAAGTTTTTCGACAGTTTCATTGGTATTACTATATATGACACTTTGCACCGCATTTTCAAGTTCTTCAACTTTTTTTACAGTCAGAAGTTTTCGAGCTGGAAAATTTATGCTCGAGTCTTCTTTAATATGTCTTAACGCTTTTCCATAGTTTTTTAATACATGATTAATACATTCAATTTTCTGAACTGATGTACCATAATCGAAATTTCAAAGCTCTAGTTTAATTAGAACTAGTCGAAATTCGGCTTGCAAGATTTGACCTAAACTAACAAAGAAACACACAAATATTGCAAGTTAAATAAAAGCTTTTAAAAGTCACAATAAATCGCACGGAAAACAAACTGTTACTATTTGACGGAAAAATAGTAACAAGATGGCGAAGTAATGTCGTTTTTGACTACGTGACTGCTTCTCCCGTCCTTCTAACTCTGTAGTAAGGTTTATAGTTAAGAAATGCGCCCAGTAATTGACATGCATGTCAATAATTGAGCAAAAAAGGACTTCAGTATTTGAAGTCGTATTGACAACATTGTCTCACCATAGGCATTCACGTGAGCGTAAAGATTGACAAAATGTATTTGACCCAATAAATGACAAAACTGTCGATTACTGGCAAAACGAAGTTTTTGCAATACCAATAATTAACACAGGAGTTAGGAATGAAAAAACAACTGTGAGGAAAATTTAACAGAAATATTAAGTACTGCTAAGCCTAATTAGATGAGTAATGCAAAAAAATTGAGATTTAAAAGGTTAAAATTATTTACTAACATTTTCTTGTAAAAGCTACCTTAATCAATTGCACAAGAACACAGCACATACAGACTCTAATAACCATACACAACTAAATCTGAAAATGTGAAAAAAAGCGCGAATATTCGCGGCGGGTATTCTATGCCATGTTGCCACATGTAAGAGGAAACTTATTTTTCACTGTATGGTAAAAGTTGACTTTCTAAATTTCTTACGGGAAGTAATTGAAAATAAAAATATCAATAACTAGCCAGGTGTCAAAGACTGATCCTTTTACCTTATTTAACGAAGACACGTCTATAGGTCGCCCTGGCATACTTTCAGTGATTTTATTCGGCACTAAACAAGAGACGGTGGTGTCCTAAAGTATTGTAAAATGGTAACTAACAGTGTTTCTATAGCTGGAACTGTAGTCAAAGGGACTCTATGCTTACATTGCTTCTGTACTTTATTTCCGAGGTGACTTGACATATGCCTACAACCGCCATATTTATTTCTAAAAGTACTCTGCAGGTGCGAGTATATTCGCCACTATCCTTAACCTGTGTTAATGCTGTTGATAGCAAAACATTTGACTCTATAATAGTTACGGCTAGAGAAGTTAGTGATTTGACTTGCACTTAATTTAATATTACTTCATTTGCAATATTTGTTACGAGATTAGTATCAGAAGATTTTGAATTTGACGAGTTGCTATTTTCTCCAATTGAGAAGAGAAAATTGATTTTCAAAATGCAGGAGAGTATTATGTTTTGATTTGAACTTTTTACAATTTTCCTCGTAACAATTTTTACTGACATGATGTCCACATAAACAATTCATACATAGTTTTAAATTTCTGGCATGTCCGATTCTTTCATTGGTTGGCAGTTTCAAAACATTCAGAACAATTTTGTATAAAATGCAATGGAGAAAGCACACGAGAATTTTCTAAGGTTAAACGTATTAGAATTATGACTGACAACGAGTTTGTTTAAGTTTATCTGATTTTACGTTTTGGACAATGGCTAGTGTTTCTAGCAAATCTGCTTTGTTTTATGAATAATTGAAAGATTGTTCGACTTACCTGTAAGGAAGATCAATCTCAATTATTCGAGCATCGGAGTTCTTCTATGATAGGTATTGTAGGTTTCATATTTCAAGTGTATTACGCACTGTGTTAAAAGTAAACAATCTTTTTGTCGCTTCTCTCCTGACCCTGGAATTATCGAACAGTTCATTTTCTGACTGAACCAATCGCACCATGGAATGTTGTGGTGGGAGGGCTCTATCATAGAAGAACTCCGATGCTCGAATAATTGAGATTGATCTTCCTTACAGGTAAGTCGAATAATCTTTCAATTATTATTCGCATCTCCGTTCTTCTGATAGGTATGGTATATGTTGAAAGATATGACTTTTTGCGATTAAATGCAGTGTATTATCTCAAATGCAACAACTTAAATGAATATAAGAAACCAAATGGAATACAAATTGAATAATATTAACTTATCAGCAATCCTGTTTTAACAATGTTACATACGCAGTCAAATCTATCCTATCTAGAAAGGATTTATTTAATAGAAATATATTATCAAACAAAAATTTTCTGTTTAAGCCTCAGACTACTTATGACTAAACAGGTTACAAAATACTACAAATATATAAACATATTACACGGGTATTTTGAAGTAACTTATTTGAATTAATTAATTAAGCGGTATTTTCAGGACATCCCCCAATTATAGAAGTGGCAAAATCATTTGTGCTAGTTAATAGGGGTCGGTTATAAAAGGTTGCAAATACTGATGAGTTTCGCGTCCATCCGGCAGTATTTTTTATTAAATCTATGTTTAATCCTGCTCGGTAGGCGGCCGAGGTACTAGCATGTCCAACACTATGACTGCTAAAAATGTCTGTATCTATCCCACTTTTTTGAAGAACTTCCTTAATCCACCTACTTATACTTTGGGTAGAAGCAGGGTGATACGGTTTTTTGTGAGTTAAAATTAGGTAACCATTATTCTCATTTCTAAAAGATTTTGTGATTGATATATAATGGCATAAAGTATTGGCCACGCACAATTCAGGTCTTTCCGTAAAATATGGGAATACTAAAAATGGCTGGGAGCTTTTCGGCCCGGATGTTTTAATTTTTTCTGAAATTTTGATTTCTACTTTGTCTTTCCTGTACATTATATTTCCTAGAGATATTTTTGATATTGTTTGGACCCTACTAGCAGATGATAGGGCTATCAAGGTGACAAGCTTTAGCGTAATATCTTTTAGTGTAAATTTGTCTAATGGATAGATTTTTCCTAAATAAAGTAAGACCCCGTTAGGATTCCAAGTAGTCGAGTATTTTGGACCAGAAGGTCTCTTGTTATACACACCTTTTAAAAACCGCTTAATGGTGTGTTCATCTTGCGAATCAATATTTAATATTAGCGATAATGCTGATCGATGTGTATTAATAGAGGAATAAGAAAGTCCTTCATTGAAGCACCTTAATAGAAATTCTAATAATGAATTAATATTATACATATATGGATCATCGTTATTTGTTAAACAGAAATCCCACCACTTTTTGTAACAAACTGAATACTGTTTTATTGTTTTCTCCCCGATGGACCCTATCATTAAAGGAATAACGGACTCGGTTATGCCCTTTTTCCTGAACGAATCCCAGATAATTTTCCTGCCACCAGGGAAAGCGTTTTGTAGAGCGGTGCCTCTCCCTGGAAGGAGAATAAAGTAAATAATCATGTGGGGGAAATTTAATTGGTTTTTCTATTAACAATTCATGGAAATATGGCAACCATGATTGAGAAGGCCAATTTGGAATAACTAAGATGCCTGTAGCCTCATCCATTCTTATTTTTCCCAGTACTCTGGGGATTAAGGAAAAGGGTGGAAAAGCATAAAATTTTAAATGTTTCCAGTTAGCTGTGAAAGCGTCAACTAACAAGGAATCGGGGTCTGGTCCCCAAGAAAAATAAGCATTACATTTCCTATTAAGTGTAGATGCAAATAGGTCAATCTGCGGTTCACCAAAATGATTGACTAATTGCACAAATACCTCTTGATTTAATTCACACTCCGTATTTGGTGAGGTAATTCTTGATAAAGAATCTGCTTCTACGTTATCTTTAGTATTTATATATGATGCATAAATAAAGATATTATTACTCTCACATTAATTCCACAAAGTTCTAGCAATATTATTTAGTTGTTTGTACTTAGTGCTGCCCATCTTATTAATAGTTGCAATGGCTGTTACATTGTCTATCCTTAATAAGATATTACAATTACTGTCATTACTTGAAAACGATTTTAGACCAAAATAAGCAGCTTGTAATTCTAAATAATTAATATGTTTTGATGAATCTTGTTTGTTCCAAAACGCCCTTACAGTGGGCGCCCCAACCCGTCATGGACAAGTCTGAATATATTTCGAAAGAAAATTGCCTTGGTAGGATACTTTTGCCCGCATTGGCTATGCTATTTGACCACCAGTCAAATTCTGTTAATAGGTCAGAAGGGATCATTTTCTTGTTAAAGTCCATTTTATTTCTCTGTAAATTTTTTATTTTAACGATTTCAAATGGCTTGGTGTGGAACCAGCCATAATTTATGGCTGGTGAAATAGACACTAATTTTCCAACAAACGATGCAAATGCTCTTATTCTTAGTATTTTTTTATTTCTTAGTTTTTTAATTAGACGTAAAACATCTGAAATTTTATCTTCTGGTAAGCTTATTGTCATATTATGAGAGTTAAAAATATAGCCTAAAAATTGAATTTTTTTTACTGGTATAACGACGCTTTTTTCATAATTTATTACTAAACCTAATGATTTTAAGAGACCGACTGAAACGTTTATGCTCTTGGAACATTGCTCATAATTTTTTCCCATGATTAAAATGTCATCCAAATATATTATAACCTTACACCTCAAGATTCGGAGATATCTAGCAACTTCCTTCATTAATTTGGTAAAAATGTAAGGCGCTATATTCAGACCAAATGGCAGACAGTTAAATTCATAAACTTGATCTTTAAATTTAAATCGCAAATATCTTCTATTGCTTTTATGGATCGGTAAAAGAAAATAAGCATTTTTTAGGTCTAAGTTTGCTAAGTAACAATCTTTAGATATGTTGTCCGATAGTCATCAATTTTAAAGTGGTATAAAATAGTTTAAGTTTTTTAAATTTAAGATAAAGCGGCTCTTCCCATTCGGCTTTTTAATAAGAAAATAAGATGATAAAAATTGATTTTTAAGAGGTTTACATTTTGAAATTGCTTCTTTTTCAAGTAGAGTAGATATTTCCTATTCATAAGCTTCAATATCAGAATTTGGAATGTTTTTAGATGGAGCCATTTTCTGACTAGGTCGGGTATAAAATGGTATTTTAATGCCCCTAACCCATTTCAAAATTTCAAAACCTGTCGATTATGAACAATTTTACGCCATTCCTCGTAAAATCGTTCCAATCGGCAAGCAATTTTTTGCGGTACCTCTACTTGTATATATTTGACTGGCGGTGCTGGTATCGGGAGTTGTGTGTCTCTGGCAACCTCCTTCTCTGAGCCCGGCTGTCCCATTGGTCCCTCTTTCTCTTCTCTCCTTTCATTTTGGTGTTGAATACATGGCCCTGGAGTTTAAATTTTGAGTAACTGACGTTGTTGGGATGGGCTTGCGATATTGTCCACTAAGAGGTTTGTTCCTAATGTTTTCGCTGGCTTTTTTCATTGTTTGGTCAGAGGTCACTTTTTCCATAAATCCTGTGCCGAAAAGATATTCGTCGATAGTGCTTCGTTGGGCAGCAGCTCTGCTGTCTTGGTTAAGTGATGGGTTTACTTCCCACTTTCTTTTGACGGATACAGCATGATGAACACTGGCAAAAAGAAGAGATGCATCAGATAACTTTTGTACCAACTCATCTGCTAGACAATTTTTCAGTTAAAATTGAGCCAATGATTGTTAAGCACGCGGCGAGCTATGCTTGGAGATTAGTAAAGAATGTATAATTTTTTGTAGATTGAACCGATAATATGTTTTTAATTTCCTCATTCATTTTAGGTGCTTGGAGGGCTGTACAATTTTCCGGTATCGGATATTTTGATAGTAATTCCTTTCGGGTTTCGACTGGGGTTCCTCGAGTCACATAGTTCGACCATCGTACCATCAATTCTTCATGGATAGCCGTTCCTTTTTTGTTTTGATTAAAGGGATTTTGACCCAACAGTTCAATAATTTTCTGGTTATCACCTACTTATTGGGGTGCAGCTGACGTACCAGGCAGAGCATCCCCATCGAGCAATGTATTATCTACTACGTTTACTACGTTTTCTTGGCCTACATTTTCTTTAGAGTGGCAACTGCCACTATAACTATCGAGTGAATCTGAAATCATCAAAAAACCCTCATGAATTTCTCGATCAGCGTTTAAGAGAGCTTGTATAATAAAAATAGTTAAGAAAAAAGGCTTTTTGTAGTATACAAACAAGCGTTTGCGGGTCTTCTTAGTCAAAACAAACTATACCCTGCGTAGATATAGCAAACAAATGTTTGCGGGCATCGTAGTCAAAACAAACCACACCCTATAAGATCTACTAACCAACAGCTCATATACTATATGGTGACGTAATGTACAACCGGTATCATAGCTGCCACAAGTGTTTTCGAATAATATAGGTCCGCTAAAATATATAGGTACCCTGTATAGATTCAGCACACAAATGTGAGTCAAAACAAACTACACCCTGTATAGATATTGTAAGTACTAATTACCTTGCTAATTAACCGAGTCGGAAGATGTTGAATTTTCCTCAGCCAAAACCCTTTCCAGTCTTGCGAATTTCTTTTTCATTCGTAACAATTCTTCCATCGCCTTCCTTTTACCACTTTTCGAATTATTTCGCATATTTATTTAAACAATCACCACACAGAACTATAAATAACACTGCACGTGAAGGCAGTTAAAAATGAACTGTTCGATAATCCCAGGGTCAGGAGAGAAGCGAAAAAAAGATTGTTTACTTTTAACACAGTGCGTGATACACTTGAAATATGAAACCTACCATACCTATCATAGAAGAACGGAGATGCGAAGAATAATTTCAAATGTTGAAGTTACTTTGTTAAATCCTCATATAGTTTACACTAGTAGTTATACAGTACCAATATGAGCGCAATTCAAGGTCAAGCTGGAGCTGCGGCTGTAGCTGTGACGTCAGCACGCCCGCAGCCCCGCGGGGGGCGCGCAGGTGATAGATGATAGATCCTATGATCTAGGTTCTAGTGTGAGGTGAGATCATGCTAGATGATAGATCCTATTATCTAGGTTGTAGTGTGAGGTGGGATCTTCTTAGATGATAGGTGATAGGACCTAATGGGAGGGGGGAGATGGGGGATCCACTCCCCGAGCTTAGATAAGAGATTATATCTAAAAGGACGTGGCTAAGAGTATACAGGGTGTGTCTAAAATAAGATGGCTGCCGTTTATTGACTAATAGTATTGTATGTTTACGTTAGTGGGCGTTAAGAAAATGGCTACTGACGTCCATCATTGAGATTAAATAGACAAGTCTTATATTTATGAGATAAATATTCGTTCGCTTCTCTACGTTTAGATTTCAATGTACTAAGAACATAATGCAGAGGCGTTATCAGATTCCAGGAAATTGTTAATGTAAATAAATGCGACTGTCTACGGCTATATGTATATTTAAAACGTGATTAATTACCTTTAGATAACTACAGCGGCTAGATCAAAGGAAATATCGAGAGTCAATATAAATGCTTTTCAGACAAGTCTAGACTTGTTAGCCTGAGTTTTATATAAGATAAATATTCGTTCGCTTCTCTACGTTTAGATTTCAATGTAATAAGAATATAATGCAGAGCTGTTATCGGATTCCAGGAAATTGTTAATGTAAACAAATGGAATCATTTCTGATAGCCTACTAACATAAGATAGGTATACGGTAAAGATGCATGCGAAGAATTTTGTGTCTTACAATACATGGTTTCTTATGGGAATATGTAGCCACCCCGCAGCGATATAGCAATTTAACATTGTTTTATATGTAAAAGACGAACAGATTATGAAAATTCGGGGGCCTTTTAGAAATCGTTCACTGCAAAGTCACGTGACCCTCGACCGCCGAGTATAAAAGCAGCGTCATCTCCCCACCTCGATCATTAGCTGTTTATCTCTCGCGGTGAACGGTTGTCTAATTGAAACAGTATGTCGTCTACCGAGACCGTATCTAAACTCAGTACTGATATAATTAATTTAACTAAAAAATCATTGCTGCTCTTAAAGACCGATGATGAAATCGATCAACATATTTCGATAATTAATAGCAATATTAAACTAGTAGCCAAGGCAATTAAAATCAAAATTCATATCGATAATAAAGGTGAAAATATATTTAAATTGGAAAATAATTTAGCGCTTTTAAAATACTACCGAGAGCAATTGAAAAAATTAAAATTAAAAAATAAAATATTAGGCGGTTCCTTAAAGCCGGCAGCACGAAAATATTTAGTATATCAAGAGGTAGAATCTTGTTTTAAAAATCGTGTTAAGTCCGGTATAATAACTAACGTACAAATTAAAGAACCGGTATTATTTTTTAAAAAAGCGTTTAGGAGCTTCTCTATTCAAATTAAAAAATGTTTGAAAGATGGACTAATTAAAGTAAATGTTATTTTTGAATGTAACTTCGTACAGCCTACTAATGGCACAGTGGAATTAAAAACATTTGCTACAAGGAACACCGTGATAGACTTAAATACGGATTTAAAGGAATGGTATAGAGAAAATGTATCCGAACGGTTATTGAAACATCTAGAAGACTTTCAAGGAAAAGATTCAGGCTGGGCCTTATCGGAAATTATCGGGCTAAGAGTAAATGTTAATAAATATTGTCCTATAACAGTGGGATTATCAACATATGCTGAAATGCCAAGCTTTATAAAAAATAAAATGTGTGTTATTAACGTTAAAAATAATGACGAATATTGCTTCTTATGGTCAGTAGTTTCGGCATTATACCCCGCTAAAAAGGATGGGCAGAGAGTAACTTCATATCCTCATTTTGAGGACGTTTTGAAATATGATGGCATCGAATTTCCGATGGAATTAAGAAATATTAATAAATTCGAACGCTTAAATGATATTTCGATAAACGTATACACCGTAATTAAAAGGGAAGTTTTACCGGTATGTTTAAGTAAATACAGTTTTGAACGGGTCGTAAACTTATTAATGATTCCTACGAATTCTGCCGATAATTTTACCGACGCTACGCAATATCATTTTGCTTGGATAAAGAATATGTCCCGATTATTAAATAAACAACTATCTTCAGACGGACATCGAGTATTTATTTGCAACCGATGTCTTAATCATTTTACAACTCAAGAACTTCTAGACCGACATTCAAATGATTGCAATTCGAAAACCAATACATGCAAAATTGAATTACCGGATGAGGATGAAAAGTTTTTAAAATTTAAAAATTACCGATATAAAGAAAGGGTACCGTTCGCTATTTATGCTGATTTCGAATGTATCTTAGAGGACTGTGATGCTAACACGAATCAAAATACTCAAAATTACCAGAAACATACAGCTTTTAGCGTCGCGTATTACTTAAAATGTTCCTATGATGACAGTCTATCACAATTTAAAATGTACCGAGGCGCCGACTGTCAGTACTGGTTTGTTAAAGAACTTGAAAAAAATTCAGACCGAGTTAATGTAATCATGTCCGACATAAAACCTATGGAGTCGTTAAACGAGACACAAAAATTTGAATTCGAGCTCGCGCAGGTCTGCCATATCTGTGAGGAGCCCTTCAAAGAGACTGACATCAAAGTAGCCGATCACAATCATTTAACTGGGTATTATAGGGGACCGGCGCATATGAGATGTAACATTAATTATCAAGACAGTCACGTGATTCCAATTATATTTCATTGTTTATCAGGTTACGACGGCCACCTGATAATCAAACAGCTAGCAACGGCATTTGACGGACAAATTTCATTATTACCGATTAATAAGGAAAAATACATCTCTTTCACTAAACGGGTTAGAGATACGAAAATTAAACTAAGATTTATTGATTCGTTTAGGTTTATGGCAGACAAAATCGAAAAACTAGCTTCCTATCTCGATGATGACCAGAAACGAATCACTAAATCGTATTGTAATAATGACGAACAATTTCAATTATTAACGCGGAAAGGTGTTTTTCCTTATGATTATTTAAATTCTTGGGAAAAATTAGACGAGACATCACTACCGGCTAAAGAAGAATTTTACAGTAAACTGACTGACGAAAACATAACAGAGGACGATTATAACCACGCTATAAATATCTGGAATAAATTCGATATTAAGACATTAGGGGAATATTCCGATATATATTTAAAAACAGATGTATTACTACTAGCTGATATATTTGAAAATTTCCGTGAGACATGCATACAGACATACGGACTTGACGCTTTAAATTATTATACTGCTCCGGGACTGGCATTCGACGCGATGTTAAAAATAACTAAAGAAAATTTAGAGCTTCTCACAGACATTGATATGATACTGATGATTGAAAAAGGCGTGAGAGGCGGTGTAGCGCAGGTATCGAATAGATATTCGAAAGCTAACAACAAGTACATGGGGGACGCGTTTAATCCCGACGAAAGAGAGACTCACATCATGTACTTTGACATCAATAACATGTATAGAGCCGGGATGTCTGTTCCGTTACCTACAGGTGCTTTCGAGTGGGTACCCGTCGAACAGTTTTATGCCTTAGATATTCCAAATTTATCGGACGAGTCAGACATCGGTTATATTTTGGAAGTAGATATCGAGTATCCCCTTGATTTACACGAGCTACATAAGGATCTTCCGATGTGTCCAGAACATATGGTGCCGCCCGGTTCCAAACATTCAAAATTAATGACCACTCTGTTAGATAAAACGCGATATGTAATGCATTATAGGACTTTAAAAAAATGTTTAGAACGCGGATTAAAACTCAAGACGGTACATAGAATTTTAAAATTTAATCAGTCACGGTGGCTAAAGAAATACATTGATTTAAATACAGATTTACGAAAACAGGCAAGTAACGAGTTTCAGAAAAATTTCTATAAGCTAATGAACAATGCAGTGTTCGGGAAGACAATGGAGAATGTCCGCAAACACAAAGATGTTAAATTGGTAACTAAATGGGAGGGGAGATATGGTGCCAAGTCTCTGCTCGCGAAACCGAACTTTCACAGTTCGACTGTCTTCGGCGAGGATATGATTATTATTGAAATGAATCGACTAAAAATTAAATTCGATAAGCCAATATATGTGGGGTTCGCCATTTTAGATCTTTCAAAAATTATTCTTTACGATTTTCATTACGATTATATTAAAAAAGAATTCGGTGAGCAAGCCAAACTACTTTACACGGACACAGACAGTTTAATTTACGAATTTAGCGACGTTGATATATACAAGTACATTAAAAAAGGCATCCAGCTGTACGACACATCGGATTATCCTGTAGACAATGTCTATGGAATACCTCATGCTAATAAGAAGGTACTAGGCGTAATGAAAGACGAATGTCAAGGGCGTGTAATGACAGAATTCGTAGGACTCCGTGCAAAAATGTATAGTTATAAAGTGGAGGGTGTGTCGGTAAATAAAAAAATCAAGGGTCTCTCGCGTTCGGTAATCAGAAAAATTACATTTGAAGACTTTACGAATTGTCTATTTAATAAAGAAATTTTGACCAAAGAGCAGCGATTAATTCGATCAAAGAAACATGAAATATATACTATCAAACAGAATAAGGTGGCACTCAGTCCGTATGATGATAAAAGAATTATAAATTATATAAATACCGATACGAAACCTTGGGGATATAATTTCCAACAAGTCTCAGCTCGTCAGATGACGTCATCGACGCAGTGAAGCGCTTGGCAGTAGCCGTTCGGATTCATTTACTTTAGAGACTTTGATCGCGATGGACGGGTTAGAAAAAGAATTGCAGTACAAGCTTGTACTTATCACTCGCGACATATATGAGAGGTACATTCAAAATGCATTGAATCGGGGTAATTATCAATTAGTTCATAAAATTTTAGAAAAGATTGTTATACCGGACAAAGCTTTATACTGGATGGCTTTAAGAGATAGTTCTTTCGATTTAATGAAAAAAATATTTACGAAAAAACTTCAAAACGATATTTTTATTCAACAGTTGGAATATATTTTCCAAAGAGAATGTATTACTCACCTTACTGTATATCGATTACGAGAAGTAATTAACAGACATTATCCCGCCGCGAATAATAGTTATTTTAGAATTTTTTTAGAAGAATTATTAACGTGTAATGATGATTATATGTCAATTGATTTTTATTCGAAATCGTACCCGGTTAAAAATATTTCTGATAATTATAAAAGTATTGATTGGTCGATTAATAAATAATTTTGCGAGGCAGCTTACTTTACACAATACGAATTTCTTGAAATTTTGTTTCGAGTAATTGGTAGGAATAATATACATTTCAAATTAGATATTAATTTCAATGAAGAGCATAAGCAGCTAATAAAATGGCTGGAGGATAATATATCCAAAGGTCGCTCTGGGCAGCCGATTGGTTGGAGCTCTGGTCCAGACAGCGGGCACTGGCCATCAACTACATTAGAAGATTATGTTAAGACGCTTGACATAGTTCGTCTACATTTTTTGTAATTAGTATAAAAGTATTGTAATATAAATATTTTACATTTAATAAATTAAATTATTTATAAAATGTGTGTTTTTATTTCCTAATACCTATCCTGACATGATGATCATGAGAGAGGTAGGTGAGACAGCTTGAACAGCTCCAACAGCTCGAACAGCTCCAACAGGTGTAACAGGTACCGTACCTGTTACACCTGTTGGAGCTGTTGGAGCTGTTGGAGCTGTTCAAGCCGGCCATATACATATACATATACGTGTATTATATATGAGCTGTTTGAACAGCTCGAACAGCTCCAACAGGTGTAACAGGTACGGTACCTGTTACACCTATTGGAGCTGTTGGAGCTGTTCGAGCTGTTCAAACAGCCCATATACATATACATATGTAGATAAGTAAGATGGCGACGCGCGAGTAGGCACGAATTGTGAGTCTCCTATAAACTAAAGTAATTTGACATAATAAAAGTATCATACTGCTGCTTAAAGTGCTTAAATATTAATCAATAGTAATAAACCAAATAGAACTTATGCAAAATGTCTACAAAAACGAGAGGAAAAGGCAATATGAATAAAAAAACAACTAGTGATGTTGATATTACCACTCGTCTACAAGAAATAGAGGAAAACTTCTCGCAACAACTTGGAAATTTTAAAGGTGAATTATCAGGATTGCGAAAAGAAGATAATGCCCCGGAAAATGTAACAAAAATCGACCAACTGATGCAAAGATTTATAAGTTTCGAGGCGAAAATAAAAGAGTCCTTTTTGCAACTAAAACACCAGGTTAGTGAAATCTCCTTACAAGTAGATATTTACGCTCAAAGATCAAACAAAAATAAATTATTACTCTACGGCGTTAAGGAAACTGACAAAGAGGATTTGTATTCTATAGTAACAAATATTCTAAATACCAAGTTACAATTAAAGGAGAACCAGGATACTCTTCTATCTAAGTGTGATTTATCGGATTGTTATCGATATGGAATAAGAAATGAAACAAAAACGAGGCCAATAGTAATGGAATTCGTGCATATCTGGAAACTTCGCTACATATTTTACAAGAAGAAAGGTCTTAAAGGGTCTGGGTATGTTATTAGCGAAATGTTAACACCGTCACGATACGAACTTTATAAAGAAGTAAAAGAAAAATTTAAGACGGAATGCTGGACCAGGGATGGGAAGATAGTGTTCATATTGAGAAATAAAAAACATTTTATATCGACTTCTGATGAATATAGCAGAATTATTACAAATAATTAATTAATGTCCTACTAAGTTTATTATGTTTAAAATATATATCTTCTTTTTTACCTTATGGAGATAAACATATTCTTGTCTACATCTGATTTATTTTGCTTTTTTTTAATTTCTTATATATTTGTAAAAACAATTATCGTATTTCTTTTAGGTGCTGGGTTTGATCTTATCACATTGTCCAATTTGTTTCAAATAATAATAAAGTAGAGTGAACTGTAAATTTCTCCTTTATTTGACAAATTTTGAATTATATTAATATACTAATAAAAAAAATTTTATATTGTAGCTAGACATGCATAAACCGATAACCTTAGCTCAGTTCAATATCAGATCACTTTTGCCAAAATTTAATGAATTAAGAGACCACCTAGTACTGGCTGATTATTCTGTGCTATGTTTGACAGAAACCTGGATTACCCCCACTATAGGAGATGACGTTATCACAATAGAAGGATACAAATTGGTAAGAAGGGATCGTAGGATTGGTAGAGGGGGTGGAGTGGGTATGTACATTAAAGAATCGCTCTCGTTCTCTCTCATTGATATTGAGAGTAATATAGAACAGCTATGGGTAAAAATTAAAATAAATAAACAAAACTATGCAGTGGGAGTCGTGTACAGACAGCCAGATTCACCATATGGTGAATTTTTAAATACATTAGAACAGCAGTTGTCTGTTTTATTACCACAATATGACGAAATATTCTGTCTTGGTGATTTCAATATAGACATGTTAAGGACTGATTCACTAAGTTGTCTTAAACTTAGTCAGATGCTTGAGGCATTTAATTTAGATCAACTAGTTCATTCTCCGACTCGCATCACTCTTAATTCTTCAACACTTATTGATCTCATAATAACCACTAATAATGATGACATTGTAGATTGTGTAAACGTAATTCCCCTCGACCACTTGTCTGATCATGAATTAACTTATTGTGAGTTAAATATTAAAAGTAAATTGAATACGCCGATCTTTAAAACAATAAGAAACTTCAAAAGTTTTAATCAGGAACAATTTTACAATGATCTTAGTTTAATTAACTTTGAGGTTATTAATGACATGAATAATGTCAATGATAAAGTAAATTTTTTAAATGAGAATATTCTAAACCTTTTGAATGTATATGCACCGTTGAGTACCATAAGAATTACTAAGAAATTTTCTCCATGGATGACTGATAACATACGCTTACTGATATCTCTTAGGAATAAGGCCCGTAGTAGGTGGCGTCAAACTAAAAATGAGGGTCACTTTAATTATTATAAACAGTTAAAAAATTACACAACACTCTCGTGCAGAAGGGAAAAAAAAGCATTTTTTGAGCATAAACTGAGGGTAAATGGTGTTAATAATGTATGGAGAGATTTGCAAATTCTAAATATAGGAAAAACTGAAAAGACTTCAATACCCAATCATTTAAAAAATGTGGACAACCTGAATGACTATTATGCAAATAATATTCCGCTGATGCCTACAGATCAAAATGTCATTAATTATTACAATAACAACATCAATCCAAATATAGAGACATTTACTTTCCGACTTATGTCCGAATTTGATGTGCAAAAAATTTTATACGGAATCAAAACCAATGCCCTTGGTTATGATGGACTCAATATCAAAATACTATTAATGTGTTGTCCTTATATCTTGCCTCATGTAACGCACATCATAAACTTTTGTTTAAAAAATAACGTTTTTCCAGATGCTTGGAAGCAAGCCCTTATACTGCCAATTCCAAAAAATAATAATCCCACTGAGTTTAAGGACCTACGGCCAATAAGTATTTTACCAACACTGTCAAAAGTCTTAGAAAGAGAGGTAGAGTCGCAACTTCGTGAGCACGTGACAAAGTTCAATTTACTGCCTGATATACAATCAGGGTTTCGCCCGTTACACAGTTGTGAAACGGCTCTCTTGAACATTACGGACGATATATTAAGAGGGGCAGATGAGAAAAAAGCTACAGTGTTGGTTCTCATTGATTTTTCAAAGGCATTTGACACTATAAATCATAAAATACTCTTAGCTGTACTAAAGTTTATTGGTTTAAGCAATGGAGCGGTCAACTTCTTTCGTAGCTATTTGACGGGTAGAACTCAAAGAGTAAAAGTTGATGAGAATGTCTCTGCCTCTCTTGATGTATTGTGTGGTGTTCCGCAGGGATCGATACTGGGCCCCTTATTGTACACTCTATATACATCGGAGTTTCAAAAAGCCCTTACACACTGTCAAATGCATTTATACGCAGATGACACACAACTTTACCTCTCTTTCGATCCAAGTCAGTATATAGATGCAATGAATAAAATTAACCATGACGTCCGTTCGTTACTGGAAAAATCTAAATCTCACTCACTAAATATTAATGCCAACAAAACATCGGTTCTTGTATTCGGACAACCAAGTGCTAGGTCCCAGTTAGCGGATAGAATTCAAATAAACATGGAAGGACACAACATAAGCCCCACTGAAAAGGCAAAGAATTTAGGGTTAATCTTTGATAGTTCACTTAGATTTAAGCCTCATATAAATAATTGTATCCGATTAGCCTACATGAACCTTAAAATGATTTACAGTAATAGACATTATCTCAATCAAAAAGTAAAAACAATTTTATGTGAATCATTAGTATTATCTAGATTTAATTTTGCCGACTCAGTATATGGTCCATGTATAGATGCGGAAGATAACCGCAGAATTCAAGTCATACAGAATTCTTGTTTAAGACTAATTTTTGGTATACGGCGTAGACAGAATATTTCACATAAACTGCCCGAGATAGGATGGCTTAACATGTCTGGACGACGCCTGCTCCATTCCGCTTGTATATTTCATAAAATTATAACCAACAAAATTCCCAAATATTTAAACAAGAAGATCTCTTATAGAACGGATATACATAATATAAATATCCGTTTTAAAGGTACTCTCACTCCTCCCCGTCATCGTACTGAATTATTCAAACGCTCCTTTTCTTACCAAATAACTAAAATCTATAATTCCATACCATCTGCTATAAAAAATAAGCCAATATCCGCATTTAAATATTATTATAAGAAATCTCTCTTAAATCAACAACCATAAATACAACATCTGAGCTAAGGTAATCGTATATGCCTACCCATTGCACCTAAAGACTTGTGTGGCAATTTATTTGCTATTACAAAATAAGTTACAATTGCTATCTTACTTACTAACGCTTAAGATTAAAAACAGGGGCATGCCTGTGCATAGCCATCTGATCTTCGGCGTTTTTCCCCCTCAATTGATTTGTATTTTCTTTATTTAATTTATGTACTTAGTGGGAAAATAAAGACCATTTATTATTATTATTATTATTATTATTATTATTATTATTATATACGTGTATTATATATGACCAGCTCCAACAGCTCGAACAGCTCCAACAGGTGTAACAGGTACGGTACCTGTTACACCTGTTGGAGCTGTTGGAGCTGTTCGAGCTGTTCAGACACTTAATAGATTTTTTTTTTTTAAGTATGAGATGCTATCAACTCATTGAAATAAAAAAAGATTATTAATAACATTTTTTATTAATATAAAAAAATTATAATTAAAATTGTGTAGAATTAATAAAATAATAAAATCACTGGTCTGGCTATCTGGCAGGAGGGCAGATCGTATGTTAATTAAAAAAAGAAATTCATTGGTCTCGCTGGCTGGCAGATCGACTTCTCCAAATCTCCGAAGAAATTCTGAGTTCAATGGAGTCTGTAACAATTTAAAAAAATATCTATAAGTATTGAGTTATACGAAACGGAAAAAATATTTTAAATACCTTTCATGATGTCGGCTAAGAGTATCAGCCGGGGCATCTCCTGTGGTGGTGGTGGTGGTTGCGTTACGAGGCCCTGGGGCTGAGGCAGCCCCAGGTACCTCCAGCCCTCCGGTGGGACTTGACACATTGAACATTGGCAAATATTGCCTGCTATCAGCTCTCTAAGACCCGTTTGATGGTGCATCTTTGCAGCGTCTAACTGATCACCGCGCTCTGACTCGAGGCGAGAGCTCTCCCCCCACTTCTCTCTCTCTCTGCCCCCCACCCCACTCGTCATTCATACACGCACACATGCATACAGAAATAAAAGCCAGTATGGTTAGCATAAATTTGTTTATTTACAATATACCACTGATATATCGAGTAGACATTCTGCCTAGAGCAGCGTAAATGATTATTAATATGTTTATGACAATGATATTCTAAATTATTTAACATTAAACTATTCATATTATTACAATTATATAAGTCTATAATATTATTATTATTAGACAGATAATGCTGAAGCCATCGCTTCTTTTTCAGTCCCTTGACATAAACTTTTGCCTCTCTCTCAAGTACGTGGCTGTCGATGAAGTTCTGCAGGTCACCGTACCGGAGATTATCATAAGGCGTGGACCATTGGAGACCGTGCACATGATCAGTTATCCAATTAATTTGCTTCTGAATATTGTGTGTAAGAAGCCCGTAACTAACGGACGGTTTAATTATCCGATGTACACACGAGACATCGGTAATATTAAAAATTGAAATTTCTTTACATGTAAAAGCTAACTCCTTTTTATGCTGGAAGCCCTGCACGTCTATTATATACATATTAGTATGGACGAACTATACTGGTTAAAGGATTGTAATAAATCAATCTATCATGAATTATAAGACAATATGCAGCAGTGTCTTTCGGAATATTTTTATTAGTGCTAAATTCCAGCCTAATGTCCACTGCACTCGACTTTACAACCTCATTCTGACACGAACAGTCGATAACTACCAGAGGAGCTTTAGTTTTAAATTTATATTTAGTAAGCAGAGGTTCATTTTCTTTTTCATAATAAGATTTCTGAAATTGACAGAACATTTCATACAGAGTAGCACAGAAATTCTTCTCAAAATTAATATTCAAGTTATCATAGGGATATGATTCCGAATTTAAAAAAAGTTTAAAATTAGTCAACTCGCAGTGATCAAATTCACTCATACGTTTAGCGACTACATTTTTACGACCCGTTTGAAGTCCGAAAATAATATATCGCGGTGTCTCTAACTGAGACGAAGTTTTAATATTCCAAGTATGCGTCTGCGATTCCATCAGCATGGGGTATTCATGTAATTCCCAGCTTCTAAACGGTACAGGCAAATCGATATTCCTCTCTAGATATTTCATTAATTTTAATCGCTCAACGTCGGATACAGTCACGTGTGGTACACGCCATTGAACGATTTCCAATTCTACTTTAATATTTTCATCGGCTACAAGATTTATGATTGCGTTTGTATCAATACTACTGCGAACGAGTACCAGCTCTTGACGGACATTTAAAATAATTCTTTCAAAGGTCTCTGCGAACCCCAGACATATTTTTAAAGGTATACATGCGTCAAAGTAACCGTTGTCGTCTGCGTGGACGGATGGGTGGACGGATGTGGATGATATCCGTCCACCCAGCATTTTCTAAGTGATTCGCGTCATTCGGAGTGAATGATGCATATCCCTTCATAACAGTCGCGAGGCCTGGATTTCTACTGCTGTCCACAATTTTACCGCTCACTTCGTATCGTATCTCGTCAAACAGATACAATAACCCCATTTTATCAAAGACCGCTGTGTTCGAAACCGTACCATCCTCTTTAAGTAACCGGCCCCGCATATACAGCGAACTAGCATACGGCGTAGTATACACATCTTGCTGCTGAATGGGTATACGAATTTCGTCGTTATTATTTAAATTTCTGATTGAATATGGTCCATGACTATGATTTTCAAAATTAGTTGTCGCGGTTTCAAACGTAGGCTTCTCAAACACGTTTAAAATATTCGGATTCATATTAGCACTTTGTAACCGAGAGAGTAAAGAAAACGTCTATTTTTAGATGTTAACACCTTGAAGGTTACAGGTGAACTGTTTCGAGCGCGAGCAGGTGTTCCTTTTAAACTATTTCGGAAACTAAGACCCATTCTTCTTCAAGTGCAGTCTTACCGTGATGACCTCGCCACGGAAATTAACAAGATCACCGTCTTGATCGACTATCTTAATTGATATGCTATCTATATGCCTCTTATTAATCGGCAGGTAAATTGCATTAGCGGGACACTCTATTATTTTATAGCCGGGAGGCACGCTAGGAAAAAATTCATGAATAATGTGTACAGATCTATCATTCATGTAACTACCCGTGATGAGATTACACTCCACGCATATAGCGTTTACTTTTTGAATTTTTGCCGGGAAATCAGATATATGTTTCTCGAGCGGTTTTAGACGACGAGATGTAAATCCTAACAAACTGCCAATACCGCCGGCCTTTTCAA
Source organism: Rutpela maculata (assembly GCA_936432065.2). Taxonomy (NCBI): domain Eukaryota; kingdom Metazoa; phylum Arthropoda; class Insecta; order Coleoptera; family Cerambycidae; genus Rutpela; species Rutpela maculata. The sequence goes on from OW386292.2 coordinate 88,006,482, forward strand.
AATTTATCATCTTATTGGATTTTATTTCCACTTTTAACGTATTTTTATTGGATACTATAGAAATATGACCATCGTTACCATGATTCCGAATAAAATGCTTTCTTACGTAATTATTTATATCTTCTATTTCATACGAGCCCTCCGGAATTTTTATAAACTTATCGTCTGTATCATAATATATATGATTATTTGTAGCGTCTATGTTCGGTATGGAGTTATACGCCTCGAAATTTATTAAAGCAAGCGAATATTCAGCGCCGTCTTCAAGGTCTATGGGTGGGGAAAAGTGCGCAGTTAAATTAGATGATTTGCGGCTTCAAGGTTAGTTCTGAGAATGAACGTGACTTAAAAGCATGACGCATTATATAGAAATTGTAAACACAGATGTCCACAATTTACTGTGTCATAAGACTGATACTGCTTGTGATTGTATTCAATAGAACAATTTAAATATTTTATTAATTCGAGAGGAGGCCGTAAATTACCAAAACTATCATAATAAACGGCTTTCGAACCGTTCTTAAAGTATGCAGTCCAATGAGTACCATTACCGCTATCACTATCCAAGTTCACAATGCCCGTCTCAATTTTATGTACGCGTTTAGGTAGTCGGTCTCGCATAAATATTCCTCGAAAATTAGGTATATTTAACATATTTTTTCAGATCCACGTCGGTGAGCGCTCGATTTGGTAATTTTACTAGTCACTTGCTGTTGGTGTTTTTATTCATGTATAGTCCAAGTCCTGTTCGATAGGGACGAAGATAGAGTCCCTTACCGAGGGCGATACTCTCCATAGCCTGATTGTGACGTTTAGATTCTTTAAGCTGGGAGGCTGCCGCCTGAGAATCTCTTACAGCTTTCGCTATACCTGCAGATCCACCGGCTAGCGCTCCCAGAGCACTAAGTCCAGCAAATATTGGTATTAGCGGTAGAACGCCACCCGTCTTCGGTATAGGAATAACGCGAGCAGCCATCGGTGATATTTTTTTATCTTTTTTAATACGCTGTACTGCACGAGAGGCCTTTTTAATAGCATCCCCGACAGAAGGAGCTCCACGTACTAGTTTACGAATTTTATTGGATATTTTTTTAAACGTCATCGTACCGCCACATTTTCTTTTTTTACATCCCAAGCCTAATTTAACTTTAGCACTCATGATGCCTGCTACACCGGCTGCTGCCGTTCTTTCTCCGATGGACGAATCCCTAGCAAATACACGCTTCAGAGCACGTTTTGCCAATTCTTTATCGGCAATATGCCGTCCTTTCACATCATTGACTTTAGAATATTGTATGTCGTGGTCACGACACGCCTCATCTAGACCATTAATTCCGCGATCTCCTCGCGCCAGTCTTTTTTCTAATTTAGTACCTGGGCCGCAGAAACGATAGCCAGGGATATGGGCTTCGAAAGGTAATTTATTTATGAGAGTGTTTACAGCCATGTTACCTCTATCGCATGTAATAGCAGACTGAGGTGTTACAGGTGATCGAAAGCTATTTATACTTAAACTCTAGGTGGAAATACCTCAGTGTCAATCATGCGTTTCATCAAGACAGGTAACAGTCTGAAAATAGATAATCTCGATTTCGATAGTCATGTGAAAAAAGATAGTAGACATGGTTCTCTGTTACCCGACAGCATCAGGTGTATCATATGCGGACCTTCAAATTGTGGGAAAACAAACATCGTGATAAGCCTGCTGACTCATCCACACGGCTTGCGTTTCAAGAATGTTTACGTCTACTCGAAATCTCTCTACCAGCCTAAATATGAACATCTTAGGAAAATACTCGGCTCGATCGTGGGATATCATGAATTCAAGGATAGCGATGTAATAATGGCGCCTGCGCAAGCTAAAATTAATTCCATTTTTATATTTGATGACGTAGCTTGCGACAATCAAAGTGTGATGCGTGACTACTTTAGCATGGGGCGGCATAAACAGATAGACAGCTTCTATCTCTGTCAGACCTATACCCGCATTCCGAAACATCTGATAAGAGACAATGCAAATTTACTGATATTATTCAAGCAGGATGACATGAATCTTAGACATGTATATTCCGATCACGTTAATACCGATATGAGCTTTGAGGATTTCAAACATATGTGCTCGTTATGTTGGAAAGATAAATACGGATTCCTAGTGATAGATAAAGATAGCGATATCAAACATGGCCGATACAGAAAGGGGTTTGACAAGTATATATACCTGTGATTTTACTATCTCAATCAGTTGATAATTACACATGTTATCTGACGCACCTGTCGGCATGGACATTACTAATAAAATTATCGAAGCTCGGAAAGCTGTAAAGCGCAAATTAGAGGCACTCAAAATGCACGATCTGCAAATCGAAAAGTCTTTTGCCCCAATCACCGCACCTTTACATTCAATAGCTAAACATATCAAGCTTGAGACGGACGAGAATTTAAACATTAAGAAAAAGTATGAACCCTCAGAGGATGAAAAAAATATTAATATTACACCGTCGATTGTCGACTCTGAAGAAGGCGACCAGTCAGATGAGAAGTATCTTGAGAAATTTAGCGATCTGCCTAAAACGTATATATCTGAGATGATGCATGATACTGAAAATACACATGATTTTCGATATGGTGTACGATGTAATCCCGAAGAAGATAAATATTATATTGGAAATTCTGCCATTCAGTTTGACGGTGACAATTTAATAATAAATAATAAAGAGTATCAGGGCACTCGCGGTCTTTATGAATTACTATTTAAAAAACGTTCGCATCACTATAACTATGATGATAAGAAACAGTACATTGATATTGTAAAAAGGACTAGCGCACATAAGAGAAATTATGATTCTGAAAAGCAAAAGTCCGGTAGTAAGAGCTGGAAGTACCTGCATATTATTAAACCGATGCTTTACGCTCGCGAACCTCGGCAACGTGCTCCTGGTAAAGTAAAAGGCGGTGAATTAATGATGCAGGTCACCGATAATGCTATTGATTACGTCTATTGGGACGATCCTAATGAACTCGTCGACCGTCTTAGGCTTTTGATGGCTTCACAGGAGGCAGGCAATTCAAGTCATACGAATGAAATAAATAGAATTTTAGAGGAACTGTTAGAAAGTAAAATAATCGAACCGCTGGATTAATTTAACAGTACGTAAATTATTGTTGAACTGTAAACATGTCTGCTATAAAAAGAGATATTGTTAATGAAATACATAAGCCGGCTAGAATTAACTTTAAGAGACGAAAAGTCGTAGTTAGAGGTTTAAATGAATTGCTTCAGGCTGACTTAGTCGAAATGATTCCATATGCTAATTACAATAAAAATTATAAATATATTCTCATTGTAATTGATGTTTTTTCAAAGTACGTATGGGCTGAACCAGTTAAATCTAAATCTGGCGTAAATGTTACTCGAGCTATGGAAAAAATATTAGTCACAGATAAACGAATCCCCGTCAATTTACAGACTGATAATGGAACCGAATTTTATAATATTAATTTTCAAAAATTAATGAAAAAATATAAAATTAATCATTATTCTTCGCATAGCACTAAAAAATGTTCAGTAGTCGAACGCGTAAATAGGACTATAAAATCAATGATGTATAAGGAATTTAGTATAAATGGTTCTTTGCGGTGGTATAATTTACTTGCTGATATTATTAAGAAATATAATAATACTAGGCATCGTACCATCGGCATGAAACCTGTAGATGTAAATAAAAAGAATGAAAAAATACTCTTGAAATCCGTTTACAATTATCCTACAATTACATACTCGCAATTACCTAAATTTAAAATTAACGATCATGTGAGAATAAGCAAGTACAGAGGCGTGTTCGATAAAGGTTATACTCCTAATTGGTCTAATGAAATATTTACTATTTCAAAAATTAATTATACCAGCCCCATAACATACTTACTGACTGATGCACAGAAACAGCCAATAGAAGGATGCTTCTATACTGAAGAACTGCAGAAGGTTAAACATTCAGACATGTATCTCGTTGAGAAAGTTTTAAGGAAGAAAGGAAATAAGGTTTTCGTTAAATGGCTTGGATTTGACAGTTCCCATAACAGTTGGATTGAAAAAAGTAGCATTGTTTAATTTTTTATGCACCTATATTAATTATTATTATTATTATTATTATTATTATTATTATTATTATTATTATTGCTATTATTTTTATAGGTTATGTATTCCATGTACATATATAAGCTTTATTACTGTATTATGCGTTCAGATAAATAAAATATATTATAAAAATTAAATTATTTTTTTATTTTTCGTCTGGGGTGGCTTTATTTTTTAAGATTTAATTTTTTTGATTGCATATTTGAATTCGGCATTAAAAAACACATAAAATGTAGCACGAACATTTTCGTTACAATAAACTTGAAAAATATGAATTTTTTCATTTTTTTGCCTGGGGTGGCTTTATTTTTTAAGATTTAATTTTTTTGATTGCATATTTGAATTCAGGATTAAAAAAGACATAAAATGTAGCATGAACATTTTCGTTACAATAAACTTGAAAAAAAAATCTGAATTCTTCATTTAATTAGGAAATGGGTAATAATAGTCAACCATTTTTTTAAATTAATTTATTAATACATATAAGAAAGAGGTTACATGTTTTGTGATATAATAGCAGAATATTTATTAATACATATAAGAACGAGGTTACATGTTTTGTGATATAATAATAGAATATTTATGTTCAAGTACTGGATTAATTATTTGAGCGTATCGTAATATTTTAATTTGAAAACGATCTCGATCGCGGGCGTCTTGCATCCAGTTACCACATCTAGCAGTTCTATGGGCATAGCTCCAATGGTAAATGTGATGAATTTTAACGTCCTCGCTGAACTGAACTGTTCTTGGACATCTTCGGCTGGATACTGACATGTTGAAATGTACGTAAAACTTCAACGTACTTAACGTCTTCTCTGAGTAATTTTAAATTGTTTATAAATTGCTGTAACCTCTTCTTATATGTTTCGGGATCCATCTTTAGGACTCGATGAATTCAATGTTAGTGGTCGTGCCTGCTAGCCCTCTATACACTAAGTACACTTCTTTTAGTATAATGGTTTGTTGTAGCGTTACCATATCATCATCAGAAATAATGCGTGAGTATCTGGCTGGTAGACTCACTTTACAATTTTCGAGGATTACTTGGACCTGGATACCATACGGTGAAAGTGCTTTATATATATCTAGCACTTTATATTTTCTATCGACTTCCAGCTCATAGATTTTCGTGAACGGTGTGACATGAGCTTCAACATTAATTTTTGCGAAAGACATTGCTGCTGCTGCTTGTATATCGACTTTAAGATTGTGAATGAATGCGGCGATCTCAGGTTTTTACTTTTATGTTGTATTCCACCCCCACTTTTCGTATCGAGTAAGCAGAAAAATATGGGAAAAAATATGATGATTTCATTGTTTACATTATTTCTCTCCAAACCCTGAGATGCTCCTTATAATGGATCACGTGACTTATTAGTCATTGTATTATAACCGCCGGATGCTGTTATCTAAAGACAATTAATCACGTTTTAAATATACATGTTAGATCACGGTTTACATGAGTGACTTTTTAAAAAGGATTTATTTATTTAATGGAGCCAACGTTGGCTCTTGGAAAAGGAATAATACAATAATTAGAAGTGTTTCATTCTAAGTGAGTTTAATAACTGATTCAACAAAGCGTGTTTAGTCATATTTATAACATACAGAACCTGAGTAAGCAAAATATATAACAAAGGAATTGCAGTTCTGCAGTCTGCACAAGTTATGAGAAACAAAGGTGTAATATGATATCTTGAAGATAAGCAATTAATAAGAGAAGTCGTTATCATGTAATATGATATGCCTGTGAAGGTTTGTTACGACTAAGTCTTGGTAATAAGCGTATAATTTTATATAACATACATATAGCTGTAGACAGTCGCATTTATTTACATTAACAATTTCCTGGAATCCGATAACGTCTCTGCATTTGGTCACAGTTTTAACATTCAAATATAAAATTTACGTATTGAAGTAGATGAATATTTATTCCATATATAAGACTTGTCTATTTAAACTCAATGATGGACGTCTGTAGCCATTTTTCTTAACCTCTAACGCCCTCTAACGTAAACATGCAATACTATTCGCCAATAACTATAAACAATAAACGGCAGCCATCTTATTTTTATTACTAGATACACCATATCGCTAGATACACCCTATATACTTATTTTTATTACTAAATACACCCTGTACACTTATTTTTATTACTAGATACATCCTATATACTCTTAGCCACACCCTCTTAGATATAATCTCTTATCTTTAGCTATAATCTAATATCTAAGCTCGGGGATTGGATCTCCCCCCTCCCATTAGGTCCTATCACCTACCATCTAAGAAGATCCCACCTCACACTACAACCTAGATAATAGGATCTATCATCTAGCATTATCTCACCTCACACTAGAACCTAGATCATAGGATCTATCATCTATCACCTGCGCGCCCCCCGCGGGGCTGCGGGCGTGCTGACGTCACAGCTACAGCCGCAGCTCCAGCTTGACTTTGAATTGCGCTCATATTGGTACTGTATAACTACTTACACTGACGATCCAGACTATTTTAGGCAATGAATAAATTTTAACTTTTTAACATGCACCTGTAATGGGATAAACCAGTATTTAAAAGGTTTTTTAATAATGATTAAAATTTGAACCGTTTTTGTTACCTAAAGAAAAGTGGGACTTTTTGGCCCCAGTGACAACTGTGATGCGAAATTTGAATGTTTATGGACCTCCTAGAGATAGCCTTTCCTCTGTAAAAAATGAAAAACCGGAAATCGGAATCGCAAAGATTACTAACCATCTTATAGAACAAAGTAAATTAGTAAGAGAAATTTTTAAAACCTATAAATTAACAAATGATCATAAATTATTAATTCGATATATTCTAAAAAAATCATCAAAAACAAATTTCGGAAGCAAGAAACGGCTATTATGAATCTCTATTCTCATCCTACAATAAATCTAAATCAGCTTGGCAGATAATCAACAACGAAAGTAATCTAAGTCTAAGTAAAATAATACGGCATGTAAATTTTTTGATTTAAAGCTGTAAGATTTACTTTAAAAATTGAAGAAAAAATATTAATTTGAACAGAATGTTTGAGAATTAAATATATTGATGAGCAATATCAAAAATGTATCATTTTTATTTGGAGAATGTTAGTTTTGAAACATACATATATTTATGGAGAATGTTAGCTTTATATGGAGAATGCTAGTTTTGAAATACAAATGAGATTTGAAAGGTATCAAGAAAAAAAAGTCGAATCAAACTTATATAATCATATTTTTTTCAAATCTTCATCTTGCGGTTCGCATATTACTTCATCATCATCTCCCTTGTGCATCCTGGGCTTCAGCAATAAGATGCTTATAGAAACTCAGTTCCAGTTTTTCATTTTCTCTCCAATCGGTGCCATAGTGTTTTGACAAAATGGAATTTACATCAATTTTTTTTAATACTTTGAGACAATTTGTTTCTGTAATCAAACCTCGCTTTAACTGAAGTATAAATTGGCCCTTCTTACACACACTTTTATATTCTCCCACAGTGCTCTTATAAAATGGTTCACCCTGAACCAGGACATTTTTATTAATTCTTGTTCTTTTTAAAAATATTCTTTTTTTTACTTTGGTTAAACTGGAAGTGCCACTGTCCTGGAGGTTTTAATATAAGGGTCTTGGTTTCCTTCCAGTCCCAATTCTGACAAACTTATTCCTAAATTTTTTACTGTGGCGTAGTGTGAAAAAAATTCATAGTACTCTTCTGGTAGTAGAATAATTTCATGTTTTTTTATTTCTTTTTCAATCTGACCGAATACCCTGTCGAGTGGAATATAGATGTGACCAGTCACTGGAAAAATGACTTGCTGGATGTTTTGAGGCGCAGACCGAAGCCATGTACAAAGCATTGCTATTAGAATATTGTTTTTATTTTGGCCTCCACAGCCATCTGATATTAGCCTTCTATTGGTAAATTGAGATAGGTTAGTAGTTTGAAGAGTATCGTAAACACAAGAAGCGGTTTCATTAGACCTTTTTGGAAACTGATTTTCCGACCAGGTATATGATGTTACTGTGCTAGGGTTAAGTTTTCGTTCTGAAAATTCTACAATAGTAAAATTGACGACTATAATATACCGCCTGATCCGGAAGCTTGGGGAGAGGTTGTTTTTTTTTGGCAGTCAAAAGACAAAATTAATAGGTCCTCTTTGTTTTCTTTCTGATATATTCGCAACATAGTTTTTTTCAAAGATTTTTAACTTCCAGTCACAGTAATTCTGCAGGGAAGGCATTAAATCAATTTTTTCATATGACATTTTTTATTCGGAAGGCCTTGAACTACCTATCCTCAAGTTTGAAGAAAATTCCATCGAAATGATTTTTGCAATGCTAATGGTGCTGGACCAATGTTTTTCATAAAGATTAAAGCCTAAGGAACAATTTTAGACATGTCCCCCAAAAAAATTGGCTGCACTTTCAAAATGGTGTCCGTTTAAAAAAAAATTTCAAATATTGTTTTTTGTCATTTAACACAAAAACTAAAACAGATGGAGAAAAACTTGCTGCACAAAAAACAAAGTGCATAAAATTTTCTACAATTTTGTTCCTATACAGTATTTAGATAGGATACCACTGTTACCGTTTTCGAGCTAAAATCTGCAACCAACCCATATGCCCGTACCAACCAAGAATGATTTTAAACGGATTGCCGAGGACTTTTATAACCTTTGGAATTTTCCAAATACAGTAGGGGCAATTGGTGGCAAGCATATTCGGATTAATTTTCCAAGAAAGTCCGGGAGCATGTTTTATAATTACAAGCAATTTTATTCTATGGTTTTGCAGGGCGTAGCAGACGCTCATTATCGATTCACAGTAATAGACGTAGGTGTATATCTGAAAGCCAGTTCGGTTTTCGGAAAGGACGATCAACGGTAGGAGCCATTAGGCTGCTAAAGGAAACGCCAGAGGAAGCCCTAGCCACGAAACAGATATGTGCTGTTGTGACCCTTGATGTCAAAAACGCGTTTAACACAGCGGGATGGGAGATGATTGTCGGGAAGATGCAGAGCTTGGGGGGTAGCTCCGTACCTCGTCGGGGTGATGATGAGCTACTTCTAAGACAGGATGATCGGATTCGAATCAGAGGGAGAGATAACCTGGAAAAGCATCACGTGTGGGGTTCCACAAGGATCGGTGCTCGGTCCGACTTTGTGGAATGTGATGTTTGACGATATATTTCGATTATCTTGGGAGGAGGGTGTAAAGGTCATCGGGTATGCCGACGACTTCTCCATAACGGTGACTGGAAGGTGGACTGTCCAAATAATGGAAGCAGCCAACGAGGCCATCAGAAATATTGAGAGGTGGCTAGCAAGAATGCAGCTCGAGCTAGCTGCCGGGAGAACGGAGCTCCTGGTTATTACGAGGAAAAGAAATCTTCCACCCATGAAAGTTAGGGTGGGCCAGGTGGAGATATCCTCAGGGAACCACCTGAAATACCTAGGGGTTTGGCTGGACTCCAAGCTGAACTTCGGTGTCCATGCCACAAAGACGGCCGAGAAGGCGGGAAAAGCAGCCACAGCCATTGGGAGGCTTATAGCCAGTACGTACGAACCAAGAGCGAGCAAGAGGAGACTGCTGTGCAGTGTCGTGCACTCTATCCTCTTGTACGCAGCTCCGGTCTGGGAAAGTGCGATGAAGGTGGATAGGACGAGAGGGAGGATGGATAGGATCCACGGATGTGCCGCACTAAAGGTATGCAGTGCATACAAAACGATTTCGTACGAGGCGGCGTTGGTAGTGGCGGGGATCCCCCTTTGGATCTGATGGCCAAAGAACGGCTGGAAATCTTTGAAGGAGCCGGGAAGGCAGAGGCCAGGGACAGGCTGTTTGAAATATGGCAGAGGCGGAGGGACACTGTAGACAAGGGAAGGTGGACGAGACGCCTCATCCCGAACATCAGAGCGTGGATGGAACGGAGGCATGGTGAGGTAGGCTATTACCTCACCCAAGCCCTGAGTGGACATGGGTGCTTCATGGAGTACTTATACGATATTGGCAAGACTGACAGCAGAGAATGTGCATACTGTGGAAAGGTCGATGACGTGGAACACACCGGGTTCGCATGCAACAGATGGAGAGAAGAGAGACGAGACAGTGGGGCATCGTTATTGTCTCCAGAAGATATGGTAGGGAGGATGTTAGAAACGGAAGAGAACTGGAGAAGGGGGGAGGAGGCAATAACCCGTATTATCAAAAAGAAGGAAGAGGAGGAAAGAGAGATGGACAAACGCTAATTAACACCGACAATCTTAAATGACCTGTGGATCCGATGAAAAGCGAAAGCAGTCCCAGGCCAACAGGAAACACTGAAGAGATGGAGGGGTTTTAGCTGGTTGGAGTTCAGCACTACCCGTTCGCGATAGACTCTAAGCGACGGGTGTCCATGAGGATTTCCCCTCTCACGAAAAAAAAAAAAAGGTGGATATGGTAAACAAAGCGATGGTGGGACATTTAAAGGATCACAATTGTATCCATTGTTGGAAGAGAGCAGACTTAATATTCCTGAGCCGTGCTTCTTACCAGGAACAAATGTAAAGACTCCATTCGTGTTTGTGGCAGACGGGTCTTACCCTCTTCTACCGAACCTTCTTAAACCATTTAAGAGGGATAATTTGGGTATTGACGAAGAATGTTTTAATCAACGTTTGTCTCGGTATAGAAAAACTATTGAATGTGCTTTCGGCATATTAAATGCAAAATGGCGTTTGCTCTCCAAGTGTATTGAAACCGACGTATCTCTTATCGAAAGTACAATTAAGTGTGCCTGTCTGTTGCACAATATTATTATTGATAAAGAGGGTATTCAACATAATCTTAGCGAAGTAAATATTACTAAAGTAACAAGAAACCGAAGAAGGCCCGCCCCTTGGACGACCATTCAACGCAGCAACAAGTATACAAGATATTTTCAAAATTTATTTTGCAAATAATCCATTGTCTTATAAAAATAAATAGGTTATAATAGACAACTAATTACTTACTTTCTACATTTAATATCTCACTGATTTATTTCCAGCATTTTTCTGTAATATTTTGATTTGCGTGGGCTTTTTGTCTTTTGTTCCATAATGCAGGCCATTCAAAAACACATGCAATTAACAATTCTGCAACAACCATTTTTTGTCTTAGTCCACCGTAAAGTACATAAACAGACTGAATGAAGCGCGTTTCCTGCACGTGTCGCGCTGGAAAATAATGTTTTGCTAATTCCGATAAACTTGTCGGAGCGTATTGCCAGCGCCGATAAGCTCGGACCTACTTCTTTTGTGCGCGTGTGGTGTAAGCCTACCTTAACTGTATATGTAGCCTAAGTGTTTATATAAGTGGAATATATTAATTAGTAGAATAAGCAAATTTATGTGTCGAAATTAGGACATCATGCCACGGGCTGGGGGGGCATTGATTTAGTGTATTAGTATTGTAGAAGAAGGTATGGTGAATAAATGATATAATCAGAAGTTACAGAATAAAGAGTATTATTTTATTAACGCAAGATGTACCCAGATTGCACTAGCGAATAAATCAAATATTACATGGCGATCCTGCCTAACCGAATTTTGTGGAAGTAGTAAGAAGCAAAAATTATAATTTGACAATAAATTTTATATTTAAATATTGGTACAAAACACTATGGGAAGTTCGCAATCGAAAGAAGAAGTGATCATTGCCCAAGCAGCAGGCAGAGATGCAAAATCCAATTTCGAAAATGGTATTACACGAACTGAATGGATTTTAATAAGTTTGGTGGTAGTTGTTTTTATGGGATTAGTATATTGGCTTTGCAAATATTTTAAAAAATCCCTCAGGAGGACAATCAGACGGGAAATCAGTAGGAATGAGCTCCGGGCGCATGGTCAAGCCCAAGAACAAGAAGCTTAATATTTTTTTAAATTTTATTTTAGCATTTTAGTATACATAAAATAGATTTTGAGAAAAAAAATCAAAGCGTATAAAAAACAAATAATAATGTGTAATAATATGGTTGTGAAACAAACAGTTATGAACATAATAATAATTTAAGGAAGTACTGAAGAGTTCTGGGGAAATCTATATATAAAAATCAAAGGGAATAAGATGAAAATAATTAAATTAATTTTATGGCTATATTATTAAATTATTAAGAATACAATACAACAGGTAAAATTTTGCAATTATGCAATTTTGTTTCCGTCGACTTTAATTGTTTAGAAATTAATTTCCAGTAACCCAATTATAGTTCACTTACAAAATTGCAAAGTAGCATAATTAGATATAAGAATTGTTTATTTATTCATAAGCTACTTTAATTGTGCTATATTAGATTGATGGGAGATAAATTATCTGATCTTCTTGATTCTCTTAAAGACATAAAAGTTTATTTAGTCAAAATTGGACCCCATAGACGTAGTAAAGGGGATATTTTAAGTAGAAAGTTAGATGAGGCCCGTAATCTATATAAACAAGTAAAGGAAGTTATCATAGCTATAAACATAAAAATTGCGGCATCTGAGTTAAGTGAAGCTGACATAACTTTGGCAAATAACCTCGTTAAAGAAATTAAGCAAATTTATTTTCAAATTTTAGATTTTGAGACCAAGAAGGACTCTGATTGCACAATGAGTTCCTTTGACCTTAAAGTTGGTGTGAGTCTTTTGCCAGTAATGACTAGTGATGAGAGTATCACTAAACAATTAATAGATGCTATAGAATTATACGATTCTATGCTAGACGCTGGTGGTAAAACTCAATTAATAAAGTTTGTTCTAAAAACGCGACTTTCACCTAGCGCTAAACTTAGGTTATCTACTAGCTATCAAACTACAGCAGCTCTTGTCGATGATATGAAAAAATTTCTTTTAACTAGATGTTCAGACACGGCTTTGCAGATGAAACTTTTCCGGACTAAACAAGGTAACAGGTCCATTGAAGAGTTTGGTAAAGAATTAGAAGATATTTTTGTCAATTTAACTATTTCACAAGCTAATAATAATTCTGATGCACACAATGTATTGCTACCTCTCAATGAAAAAACGGCTATAAAACGGTTTGCTGATGGACTTCGTAATCCCAAAATTGGTACGATTGTGTCAGCTAGAAATTTTTCATCTCTGAATGAGGCAATTAGGGCGGCTCAAGATGAAGAAATCTCACAGAATGATAATTCCCAAATTATGACTTTTTCTAGTAGGGGTAGATTTTTTAATTCTAGAGGTTTTAATCATAATAGACGAGGACGCAGAGGCTTTAATTCTTATCGAAATTTTAATACAAATTTCAATTCAGCCAGATTAAATACAAATACACAGAGTCATATTAATACGAGTATTAATAATAATAGGTATAGACAGGAAAGTTCGAATCAGCGTTTCAACAGAAATAGTAGAAATACTAGAGGCCGACAATCACAATATATGTCAAGGTCAGGAAATGTTTATTTGGCTGAAAATGTTGAACCAGGCCAGAATCAAAGCAGCTCATCTTCCATTTCAAATAATGATAGTAATTCTAATAATGACTTAAACGAGTTTTTTCGAGACTGCCATAGATAAATAAATTTATATATGTAATGATGTATGCATGAGTTCGATTAAATGTTGTATGAATGGACAACCCTTCAATTTTCTTATAGACACAGGTGCTTCTTTGTGTGCTATAAATTATGAATGTCTCAATAATAGTGATAGTAAAATTTATGATGAAAAATTAGAAATAAGAGGTATAGGTGGAAATGTGAGTTCAGTGGGGTACACATATGTGATTTTGGATTTAGAAGGAGTTCAATTAAAAGCAAAATTTTACATATTCAAAAATCTTCCTTGTAAGAGTGATGGTATAATAGGTTACGATTTTCTGAAAAAATTTCATGCAACAATTAATTTTGAACATAATAAATTGTCATTAATTGTCGAGGATAAAGAAGTTATAACTGAATTGCATTCAAATAACAATCATATGTTGACAATCCCCCCAAGGTGTGAGATGATTCAGTTCTTACCTACAAGCATGCAGGATGACTGTGTGGTAATGTCGAAAGAGTTATGTCAAGGAGTGATAATGGGTGGAAGTATTGCGAGACCAGATAATGGGAAAATTCCAGTGAGAATATTAAATACTAGAAATGAAGAAGTACGCCTGAACAATTGCATTCCGGTGACTGAAAAGCTAAATTTGTATGAGTTTTGTGAATTTGGAAGGAATGAGGTATCAGTTAACAGAGTTAAGGAATTGTTTAAATTATTAAAATTAAATTATTTAAATAAAGAGGAACAGATATCAATTGAAAATATTTGTGCAAAATATTCCGATATATTTCATTTACCTCATGATAAGCTAACAAGAGCAAGGCTATATAAACAAACTATTTCGCTAAAGGAAAATGTTACACCCGCTTATGTAAAGCCTTATAGACTTCCACATTCTCAAAAAGTTGAAATTGAAAAACAAGTACAAAAGATGCATGAAGAAGGAATAATTGAACAATCACAGAGTGAATGGTCCTCGCCAATTCTATTGGTGCCAAAGAAAATGGACAATAGCGGAGAGAAGAAATGGAGATTAGTAGTCGATTATAGATTGTTGAATCAAAGAATTCAAGATGATAAATTCCCATTGCCAAATATATCCGAAATACTTGATTCTCTTTCTAATGCTATGTATTTTTCTCATTTAGACTTAAGTCAGGGCTATTATCAAGTGGAATTAGATGAGAATAGTAGGAAATATACTGCTTTTACTGCTGGTGGCGGTCAATGGCAGATGACTAGGTTACCTATGGGCCTTAAAACAAGTCCAAGTTGTTTTTCTCGTTTAATGACTGTTGCTATGGCGGGTCTTAATTATGAAAGATGTTTTGTTTATTTAGATGATCTCATTGTTTTTGGTAGAAATTTACATGATCATAATAAAAATCTTCTCAGCGTGTTCAAACGTCTTCAAGCTACCAACTTAAAGCTCAATCCAAGTAAATGTGAATTCTTGAAAAAAGAAATTCTTTATCTTGGACACCTTATAACTTCGAGCGGCATTTTACCAGATCCAGGTAAAATTAAAACCTTGCAGGAATATCCAGTGCCAAAAGATGCGGAAGAAGTTAAACGGTTCATTGCTTTTGCTAATTACTATAGGAAATTTATTCCAAATTTTGCTAAAAAAGCGTATAGCTTAAATAGACTATGTAGAAAAAATGTGAACTTTGAGTGGACAGAAGAGTGTCAAAATTCATTTTTAGCATTGAAAAAAGCCTTAATTCAACCTCCTGTATTAGATTATCCAGATTTCTCAGATAGTAATGAATTTATTGTGCAAACTGATGCGTCTAACGTAGCTTTTGGGTCTTTACTCTTAAATAAAAATAACAAGCCTGTAGCTTACGCAAGTCGAAGTTTAAACAAAGCTGAAGTTAACTATCCTACGGTACAAAAAGAAATGGCTGCTTTAGTATGGGCCATAAGGCATTTTAGGCCATATTTGTATGGTAAACGATTTACGCTAAGGACGGACCATAAGCCCTTAGTGTATCTATTCAACATGACCGATCCATCAAGTCGTCTAACTAAATTTCGGTTATGTCTGGAAGAGTATGATTTTGATGTTGAGTATATAAAAGGTAGTGAGAATGTCACGGCTGATGCTTTATCTAGAATTGTGATAACATCGGACGAATTGAAAAAAATGAATGAAAATCTGATAGCAGTTATGACTAGGGCACAAGCAAAAACGGAAAATAGAGATTTAGACAGAAGGGATGAGGATATCAATAGCGTTCGGCCTGATCAACCAGACGTTGTCGAAATTCTCAAACGACCAAAGGATTGTATAGAATTAAAAATAATGTCAGAAAAGGAGAATAGTCAAATCAAATGCTTAGAACATGTATCAACAAAATCCGGAAGTTTTTATTTTGTTCCTTCTCTTTCAATGCTTTGCTTGAATCCAAATACTCGATCAACATTAACGCAAGACGTATTGTTGAGAGATTTGGCGTTCATATGTGCAGAAATAGATATTCGCGAATTAGTTGTTATTAAAGAGGAAAATAATATGCAAATGATTAAAAAGCTAGCTAGCGCAATAAAAAAAATTCTAAGTCAAAAGAGTATATATATCCGAAAATATGCATTGTAAAAAGTATTAAAAAGAGTAACGGACGAAGAAACAAAAAGGTTGATACTAAACGATTTCCACTTAGTTCCAACGAGCGGACATGCAGGTATTAATCGTATGGTAAATAATATAAGAAAATATTATTTCTGGTCAGGTATTCACAAAGATGTTACTAATTTTGTAAATAAATGTGATGATTGTCAAAGACACAAATATTGTAAAAACACTAAAGAACCAATGATAATCACATCTACTGCTACATCAACTTTCCAAAAAATTTTTCTTGATATTGTAGGTCCCTTAGAAAGAGACATTGAAAATAATTCTTATATACTCACTCTTCAATGCGAACTGACGAAATTTGTAGAAGCCTATCCACTAACATCAAAAGATTCTGTAACAGTAGCAAAAAGTTTCGTAGAAAATTTCATATTACGCTATGGAATTCCTCAGCAAATTGCTACAGATAAAGGAGCAGAATTCATTTCAGAAACAATGAATGAAGTCTGTCAACTTTTAAATATTAGCAAAATAAATTCAACAGCGTATCATCACGAAAGCATAGGAGCTCTAGAAAACTCTCATAAGGTCTTAGGTGCTTATTTAAGAATGCAAACACAAAATCACAGTGTTTCTTGGAGTATGTGGTTACCATACTGGAGTTTTTCATATAACACAACTGTTCACACAGAAACAAAATATACTCCATTCGAATTAGTTTTTGGGAAACCATGTAACATCCCAAATAATTTAAAGAATACAGTAGATCCTTTATATAGCTTTGATAACTATCCAGTAGAGCTTAAATATAGATTGCAAACTGCACAAAATGATGTTAGGAATAATTTACTGTTAGGTAAAGAAAAAAGAAAATGTAATTACGATAAGACTATAAACTCTGTTAGTTATATAAAAGGTGATTTAGTGCTAGTGAAAAGTGAAATCGGTAATAAATTAACGCCACTATTTGACGGACCTTACGAAGTAATTGAAGAATTACCTCCCAACGTAAAAATAAGAAAAAACGCTAAAGAAGTAATAGTACATAAGAATAGAACAAAGCCATACTTTAGATAATATTTTATTTAGTATTTTAGTTTTAATGCGTACTATCTTATTGGCCAGGGCCCAGGCAACCAGTTAACTAATAAATTAATTAATTATTAGTAGTAACATTAATTAATTTTAAAAAAAGGGGGAAGGTGTGGTGTAAGCCTACCTTAACTGTATATGTAGCCTAAGTGTTTATATAAGTGGAATATATTAATTAGTAGAATAAGCAAATTTATGTGTCGAAATTAGGACATCATGCCACGGGCTGGGGGGGCATTGATTTAGTGTATTAGTATTGTAGAAGAAGGTATGGTGAATAAATGATATAATCAGAAGTTACAGAATAAAGAGTATTATTTTATTAACGCAAGATGTACCCAGATTGCACTAGCGAATAAATCTAATATTACACGCGGTTACATATATCAGCATGGCTACATTTTTAAAGCTTATCAACGCTGATAAACAAGCGCGAGAAACCAGCTTCCTTTGTGAGCTGCGCCTAAAGAGGAATTGTTATCTTTTCGGTAGAGTGAGATAAGAATGTGTGTTGAAATTCAATTCAATTCAAAAAGGTTTTATTATAATTAATAATACAAAAGCGCGCCTGAGTCAAGTCCCGATTCAGAACCGACCACACCACGACGGCGTGCAACGTCGTGGTCGGGTGAAACGGGTTTAACTCCGGCTTAAACGATAAATGGAGAAGTATAAAGTTAGAGCTCCTGTTCTTTGGAACAAAAAACTTAAATCTAACAATTTGGCGAACTAAAACTAAAATGAGTTTAAAAAACACTTAAAAATTACACTAATTTTTCAGTTTGCACAGCACACGCGCACAGTTTTAAAAATTGGATTATTGATACGGGAAAAGACTTAATGAAAAAACCGTTCGAGCCAATGACAGTATTCTTCCGATGGTCTGCCTGCCTTCGGAAAGATAGGGTGGAGAGGAAGTTGTGATTTAAAAAGTTTGATTTACAAGAAGTTACTGGTCGAGAGGGGATTTTGAAAGAGAACAAAAAGGGACAAAAGAACAGAAATTAACAAAATTAACAAAAAGGTGACTAATAGAGGGAATAGAGAAGAGGTTTGAGGGTAAAAGGTGGTGAAAGGTAAAAGATGGTGAAATGGAAATTTTGGTATAGGAAAGATTTGGCTAGGGAGGTTGCCGAAAGATAGGCAACGCCTGGTATGGTAATGGGTGTCTCAGGTTGAAAAGTATGGCATTATGCTGTCTGATTCGTGTAATCTCTCGGGTTAGCGGACTGTCGCCAAGTTTGAATTGATAGAATTTTTGCGATGTTTCTTGGACGAAGTCCGCTAGTGGAGTTATGTCGTGGCATAGAGATCTCTGAGGGAGGTGTACCTATCAGAGGCTGAAATGAGGCGCATAAATTTGTGTTCTAGTACTTTTAGTTTTCGCATTGTCGTGACCGGGATGCTGCACCACACGGCGCCGCGTATGTGATAGCCGGCCTGATCACCATCGTATACAGCAATTTCTTATTGGTCCTGTTTAGTCCCCTACCCCGCGCCAGGACCGGATACAGACTCCTGGACATGGAGTAGACCTTTCGTATCGTCTCGTTTACGTGCGTATTGAATGTGTGTTGAAATGGTGCTCCATTTACGTACATTTGAATTGAGGCACGTGGTATGCTGAATTTGTCCGTTTTAAAGTCTAATCTTGCATTTATCTTGGTGATTAGGTCAATCCCGATAAGACCATCAAAGCTGTTATTGAAATTGTATACAAGGTGTTTGGTACATCGATAGAAAGTTTTCACTGGGCAATAGTTGGGATCGTTTGGAACCTATATTTACCCTTATGAAAAGTCTCACCGTTTTTGAGATATCGGCATTTCTAGATGTTTTTGCGAAATAGCTGAGTTGTCACTAATACATGTTATTTTTTATGATAATAAATACTTTCAGCTTTCTTAAATATTTTTAATGTGCACTTTGTCGAAACAACACAAAAAGAAAAAAGAAATGCCGAAGTAATGGTATAAAAATTATGTGGGACAATTTATGTGTTGAAATGCGCTGGTTCGATTTTTTTTTCTATTTTAAGCAAAATTTTCTCAAAAGTGGCGCCTACTTCAAGAGATTCAAATAGCTTTAAAAACTTCTCTATTGCATACTCTTTCTAATGGTATACCACGTTCTAACAGAATTATAGTTCATTAAACTAAAAGGAAACATATTTGCAGATATTACATTTTTAATGAGGAAAAAAATTAAATAAGTAATGATCATTTTATTACTCTTATTTCCAGTTTTAACAAAAACAAATGTAACTAAAACTAATAATTAATTCATTTCGTTTTCAAAATGAGAAGCTCCATTTCTAACGCATTTACGTGTCCTCTTTCGTATTTGGGTAGTAGGTAGTGGTCATTTCTTCCCTTAATCTGGCACCTGCTCCATTAATTCTCCGTACAAGGTGGCCACGGTCGGTTATTTCAATCTCAAAAACTAGTCTTTCATTCGACCCCAGACATGAAAATCAAGGAGCGTCAAGTCTGGAGACCTCGCTGGCCACAATATTAGCCCATTTCTTCAAATCCAACGATTAGGAAATTTTTCGTCTAAAAATTCCCTCGCAGTAATTCGGTAATGAGAAAGACTCCGTCGTTATGAAATATCAAACTGTCTCTTACATTTAGAGGTATGTTGTCTAAGATATTATGGTAAATTATTCTGCAAAAACTCTAAATAACTGTCTCCATTTAAATTGTCTGAAAGATAATACGGACCAATGAAAGCTCTGCCAGTTACCGCTGCCCGTACATTCACACTGAACTTGTATGGAAAAGAGGTTTGTTTTTTCATGTGCGGTTTTTCGTCGGCATCAGCCCAGTAATGAAGATTGAAAATTTTTTATTCCTTCTCGAGAATATTTCGACTCGTCCGTCCACAAAATACTTTTAAGAAAACGTTCATTTTCCAGATCAGCGTTCAACACAAAACGACAAAAGGCAGTTCTCCGTATCGGGTCACCTTCTTCGAGTCCCTAAACAGGCGTGTAGTGGAATGGATGTTTTCCTTCAATCCTAAGAATTGTCCAAACTTTCCATACGGACAAATTCAGCTGACGAGCTACTTTTCCAATACTGCTGATAGGATCTACCTCGAAAGCTTCCAAAATTTGCTCATCTACTTCAGAACCATGTTGCACAATATGCACCCATTCCCTATGATGAAGGTTACCTGTTTCACGTATACGTTGATATACGTGTTACAAAACACCTGGACATTGGGAATTCTTCTTGTTGGAAGTCGTTCCCGATAAAAATCTTTAGCTGCTGCTTCATTTCCGTCGGTCATTCCGTACATAAAGAAAATATCGGCATATTCGGCATTAGAAAAAGATGCTCTTGCAGAAAAATGTAACAATACTATGAACAATTAATAATAATAATAAAAATAATAATAATATTTATTCACCACCAAAGAGCAGAATTATAATAAAATGTGATATATGAAAATTATATTATATATATCATAATAAGAATGAAAATTTTAGCATATTTCACACAAATATTAGAAGTTTGGGAAAAAATTTTAATGTTCTTGAGGTTGTGCTTGAAAAACTTAACCATATTTTTGATGTAATTGTTCTAACGGAAACGCATAAAATACCCAATTTGGAACTGTTTGAAATACAGGGATATACGAAAATTTGTAGCGATAGTAATATTAATAGGAACGATGGCGCAGTAATCTATATAAAAACATGTTATAATTTTCAAATAAATATAATCACCATCGCTACTATTAAGTGTTTACGACTCACCTTTAGGCAAGGTAATAAAACAACATCCATAACAGCAATCTATAGGCCGCATCCCTTAGATATTTCGCTTTTTATTGATGAACTTGAAACGCATTTACAAAATGTACCACGTTGCGATACGGATATAATAATTGGCGATATTAATATCGACATATTAAGTAGTTCTAACGATTCGCATGATTATTTAAACATAATCTACGAAAACGGATACAAATCATTAATTAATAAATATACAAGAGTTGAAAAAAATTCAAAAACCTGTCTTGATCACATATTCCTCAGAAGTAACTTTGTAAAATACGATAAACTAAAGCCTATGGTACTACATTCCAAAATAACTGACCATTATCCAACCATTTTGCAATATAAGCTATCAAACGATGAAAAAAATAATACAAAACACAACAATACAAAAAAATATATTAACTACAGAAAATTAAAAAATTTATTAATGAATGAAAATTTTAATGCAGTTTTTAATAATGATGATCCCGATACTGCTACAAAAAACTTTTTAAATATCCTTGAAAATAATATAAGAAAAGCTACAAATATCATTAAAATAAATAATAAATGCAAAAAGAAATTATGGGTTACACAAGGTTTATTGCAGTCAATACAAAAAAGAGATATATTATACAAAACATATAAAAGAACCAAAGATGAAAACATATTAAATCAATATAAACTTTACAGAAACAGAATAGTAAATCTAGCAACAGAATTGAAAAGTAATTATTACAAGAATATTATACAACAAAATAAACATAACAGTAAAAAATTATGGCAAACAGTTAATGAATATACTAATAAAACGAACAATAAAACCCGTAATGTCACTTTTGAAATTCTAAATAAAGATAACATACCTGAAACAAATATAAAAAAAGTTGTAGAAATTTTTAACACTCACTATGCTACTGTTGGGGAAAAAATGGCACAAACTATATTAACAAACAATCAAACTATTAATGACGAATACAATCAAAATTTCAGTAATATAAACTCATTATTTTTAAAACCTGCTAATGAAGAAGAAATCTATAATATTATTTTATCTCTAAACAATGACTCATCACCAGGATTTGATAAAGTAACTACTAGCCTACTAAAATGCGTATGTAACGAAATTTCAAAGCCTTTATGCCATATAATTAATTTAAGTTTCACAAAAGGAAAATGTCCATCCCACTTTAAGATGGCTATTATAAAACCGATTTATAAAAAAGGGGACCGAAACAAAGTGGAAAACTATAGACCAATCAGCATCATATCTAATATAGCAAAAATCTTTGAGAAAGTTTTAAAGGTCAGGCTTGTAGATTTTTTTGATAAAAATAGTATAATTTCAAAGCTTCAATTTGGGTTCACAAAAAATAAATCAACAAATGACGCAATCGCCTTGTTAACTTCAAATATCTATAAATGCCTGGACAATAGTAGACCTTGTGCGGGAGTGTTCATAGACTTGGCAAAAGCCTTCGACACAGTAAGTCATCGAAGGCTTTTGTCAAAGTTATATAGTGTTGGTATTCGTGGTCTAGCGCACTCCCTAATAGGCAGCTATTTAACAAATAGACAGCAAATGGTCGAAATTGACAAATGTACTAGCCAAACCTTAAATGTTTCATATGGAATTCCCCAGGGGACGGTCTTAGGACCGATTCTCTTTTTAATTTATTTAAATGAATTACTCACATTAGATTGCTCTGGAAAAATTATTTCATTTGCGGATGATACCGTACTACTCGTAGAGGGGAATACTTGGGATGAAGTCGAAAACCGGATCACCAGAGGCCTGAAAACTATGATAGAGTTCTTCGATAACAACTTGTTGACTATAAATCTACAGAAAACATGCTACTTACCTTTTGCTAATTACAAAAATGGCTTACCTAGGAACAATATAATAAATATACATTTACCTTTTAGGAACAGTACATGGGCTCTCGAACGTACTGAACATGTTAAATATCTAGGAATTGAAATCGATTCTAATTTAAAATGGGACTTTCACGTTCAAAATTTAGTAAAAAAGATTAGATCTTTAATGTTCTTGTTTAAACAAATAACTCGAATTTTAGATAGAAAAAATTTGATGACAACCTATTTTGCATTAGTGCAATCACTGATTTTATATGGAATTGTAGGGTGGGGAGGGGCTTATTCTACGACTATAAGACCACTAGAAGTAGCACAAAAAAGAATCCTTAAAATAATATTTAAACTAGATTCACGCCATCCTTCTGAATTAATATACCAACAGTATCGAATACTAAGTATAAAAAAATTATTCTATAAATCTGCTCTCACTTACTTAGCAAAATACAACCATTTAGTTAATACTAGTACACATAACCATACCACACGATTTAGAGTTACAGAACAACTAATTTTACCTAAAACACAACGTTCTATAGGACAAAGAAATTATTATTACATTGGACAAAAAGTTTTTAATGCGCTTCCCCAAGAACTTAGAACTAAAGCTAAATTAAAAAGTTTCAAAAAATTTATTTCAGATTGGCTTATCGATGTTAACTTAGAATTTTAGTTATTATTGTTGAATATGAAGTATTTATGTTTTTTTTTGTTTTTTTTCTTTTCTCTTTTAACAATAGATATAAAAATTAAATTCTAGTATTATGTTTTGGGAATATAGGTAAATAGAAATAATCTCTTTTAGTTTTTACGATGTATGATTCACTGAGTGGATACGACAATATTCATGAATGGCTGACAAGTTTTAACTTAGTAATTCTTGAATATTTTCTTTGATTCATAAATGTATGTTTTATTCTTATTTGTGTTACATTCTTTCCTTATGGAACCCCAATATTTATTTATTTAATGTTAATTCAAAGTTTGTATGTATATGTAAATATTTTGATACATAAATAAATATTATTATTATTATTATTATTATTATTATTATATAGGTGAATAAACACAGAAAATCCACAAAGGAAGACCTGCACGTGGATTAAATTAAATAAAACAGCGTTTGACACAAGCGTTCAAATGTCTCACTGGTATCCAAGGAAAACAATTTTTTGCGTGTGGTCGCCTGATATCTACCCTTTGTTTATTCCATTTCTTGTTCACTGTACGTGTAAATATTGTTTTTATTTCAATATGTCACAAACAGAAAATTGTCTTTAAACATTAGTAAATAATATCACCGATTTGCGGCTGAAAGAATTTATTATGATTTTGTTTAATATTCTTTCCTTATTAAAAACGTACTTGTCCACAAATATGTTTCTTTTTTAGTTTAATGAACTATAATTCTGTCATAACGTG
The DNA here is from genome assembly GCA_936432065.2 of Rutpela maculata. Lineage (NCBI taxonomy): Eukaryota > Metazoa > Arthropoda > Insecta > Coleoptera > Cerambycidae > Rutpela > Rutpela maculata. Next base: position 88,030,882 of record OW386292.2, read on the forward strand.
GTATACCAGTGGAAATAGTATGCAATAGAGAAGTTTTTAAAACTATTTGAATCTCTCGAAGTAGTGCCGCATTTGAGAAAATTTTACTTAAAATAAAAAAGAAAAATGGAACCAAAGTATTTCAGCACATAAATTGCCCTACATAATTTTCATACCAATACTTCGGCATTTCTTTTTGTACTGTTTCGACAAAGTGCATACTAAGAATATCTAAAAAAATATTTAAGAAAGCTAAAATATTTAGTATCATAAAAAATAACATGTATTACCAACAACTCAACTATTTCGCAAAAATATTTAAAAATGCCGATATCTCAAAAACGGAGACTTTGCATATGGGTAAATATGGTCATATAAGTTCCAAACGACCCCAACAATTACCCAGTGAAAACTTTTTATCGATGTAGAAGAATGCTCAAGATATAGTTATAATAATGATAATAATAATAATAATACCACTGTGGACCACCCAGCAACCGGAGGCATAAGGTCACTCATTTATTCTATATGGATGACCTGAAACTGTATGCCTCCGGAGAGCGTGAACTTCAAAATGCTCTAAGGGTGGTCGAGGAGTACACGCGGGTCATTGGTATGGAGTTCGGGTTGGACAAGTGCGCGGTCGTCCACCCCAAGAGAGGGCGATGCGGGGAATTTTCTGAGGACGCGCAGCTCGCAGACGGAAGCATCCTAAGACATCTGGATGCCGGAGAGACCTACACATACCTGGGTGTGCAACAACATCACATCCAGGGTGTGCAACAAATCAAGTAATCTCTCCGCGGCAAGTACAGACGCCTACTCCGAAAGATTTGGTCGTCCGAACTTTCGGGGAAGAATAAGGCGTCTGCTACTAACATGCTTGCCGTTCCTGTTCTGCTCTACTCCTTTGGGGTAGTAAAATGGACGGTAGATGAGCTGCGCCAACTAGACAGAGACACCCGCAAGATGATGAACATCTCCATAGGAGTATTCATCCTAGATCGTCCGTTCCTCGTGTTTACTTCCCACGTCATCGGGGGGGCCGAGGACTCTTGGGTCTGGAGTGTATGCATGGCAGAGTAGTACTGAGTATGGCATGTAACATCCTCAGGAGCTCGGATCCGCTCCTGCTATTAGTGAGAGATCACGAAATCGCAGGGGTGGGCGCAGGATTGTTTAAGGCAGCAAAAAGAGCCGCAGATGAACTCGGTCTCGTATTCGACGTCAGACGAGGCGTCCAGCGCGGTGCTGACCCAGAGTCAGTCACTGAGCTTCAGCCAACTCGTCTGAAAGCCCAAATAAAAGCTGCCGAACAGGAGAGCCTATTTAGGCAGCATGTCGATAAACCCATGCACGGTGTATACTACAAAAACATGGAAACACTGGGTTTATCGACTAGGCTGACATTCGTCTTTTTAAGGTCAGCTGGGCTTAAGTCGGAGATCGAGGGATTCATTGTGGCCTGTCAGGATGGTGTAATAAACATCTTGGTCTACCGGAGCCGCGTAATGGGTGTAGAGGTCCCTGATACCAACTGCAGGACCTGCCGTCAGGCGCCGGAATCGCTGATGCATTTGCTTTCAGCATGCCCGGTATACGCGATTTCAGCCTACATCCACCGCCATAACGCGGCTTTACGAGTGCTATACTACCATCTGCGGCACTCGTATGGGGTAGACCAAACACCAATGCTGCCTTACATCCCCGGAGATATTGAGTCCTTTGTCGAGAACGAGAAGTGCCGAATTTATTGAAACTACTCGTTGCCGACCGTCAGGCTAATTCAAGCCAACAAGCCTGACATAGTCCTCCTCGACCATCAGAGCAAAGTGATGTTTGTAATCGAATTCTCAGCACCTGCTGAGGCAAACATCGCTTTGAAAGAGGGGGAAAACGGACCAAATATCGTGATCTCCGGTATGAGCTCCAAGTGCTGTACCCAGACTACTCGGTCAAGATGGTCGTCCTATTAATCGGCGTACTCGGAGGGATGAAGCCTTCGCTGCTCTCAGAATTGAAGATCATACCGGCCTGTCAGAATTCGGCAGAATGGTTGGCAGGCGAGATGCAGAAGGCGGTTATCTTCGTCTTCGTCTACTTAGGGCACACGATTTAGGTATTTACAGTCACTAACTCCACAGGTCGTGGAGAGTGGCTGTAAGGAACTTGCCGGCGCGGCTACCGTGATGTGTCGGAGGCCACGGAAGTCCTGTCCGGCAGCGGGCTACCCGAAAAAATAATAATAATAATAATAATAATAAAGTTTATTGAACCAAGTGTTACAAGATTGATTTAGATACATTAAATTGCTTAATTATTGAACAACGGTACAAGGAAAATAAACCTCACGTAGTTATAAAAACTGGCCGTGAGTTCTATCCCGATACTATAAAAAATAGTATGAATAGATACATTGTGTGATGTTTTTCCTGTAAAAGCTTCCTCTTTTAGAAAGTCATAAAAATATGTAAATGCGAGTTCTTCGTTAATTAATGATTTCGAAGCTCCCGTGTCAATTAAAAATTTAGCATTATTAAATTCTGGTATTATTATGCACGGTAATTTATTTGAATTTTGATTATTTAAATTTATTGTTTCGAAGTTTCCGAGGCAGGTTTCTGAAAATTTTCCTGTCCGTCGCTTTCTTCATCGGCGTAATTTTCTTCTTGATACATTTGATTTTGATAATCAAAGTATTCTTCGTATGAAACAGTGTCTTCGTCATAAGGGCTGCAAGAGGCTTCTTCAGGACTTTGATCTTCCGGTAAAACTCCACGTGCATTTAATTGAGAGAAATATTTTCTTGCTTGATTTTGTTGCGGTACTTGTCTATGTTGTACTGATTGTAATTGTGTTAAACGTGATGATGTATCCATCGGTTCATAATTTCTTGTTGGTGGTTTATTTGTAGGTTTAAATACAATTGGGAATTTGGCCTAATAGGTGTGTTGGCAATTTTTATTTGTCCGTTATTATTTCACGGTAGATTTAAGTTATTAGATCCGCTTATTTGTTATCTATGATAACTAATATTTTCTTCTTCTGTTACCATCTGCATGGCTTTTTCTATTGTGTCCGGTGATTTACAACGTAGTAAATGACTCATGTAGCCGTTAAGTCCAGTTAAAAATGCACGTAATATTATAGCGTTATACATGTCTGTTTTTGTTTTCTTTATATCGGCTGCTAAATTTGAACACACGATTTTATCTAAAAGCAAACTTCTTAAATTAATACATCTAAGTATCTGAAAATTGTAAGCATGATTCATTTGATTTTTGTCGTAATATAGTTAAATCTGATAATAGAGATTCTTCGTGTCTTTGATCTCCAAAAATACTTAATAAGATTTCTATTTAACCAATACCCAACTATCCACCTCTACTTCATTTGGTTCGTCTTCTTGACTACAAATTTCACTCTCTTCCCGGAGTTCCTGCATAAATTCTTGATCTTCATCTGATTCCATGTATTCCACTAATTCTGAATCACTACTAGTCGAAGAAACTCTCCGCTGCCTTTTTAAAACCTTCTTGGTTGGTTGAATTTTTTTAGACTTTTCTTTTTTAGATTTTTCTTTTAATTTATTTATAGCATCGATTGAACTTAAGACTTCTGAACCAGGGCATAACCTAGTCCTTTTTTTGGTTTCCAATTTTGGAAATTGTTTTACTGCCTCTAGCAATAAATACTGAAAGTCATGAGTAACAGGATATTTATTTAATGGTGGCTGCGTACAGGAAGTACTTGCAACATTCTCCAACGGTGGCTGAGTAGATGAATGGGGACTGTTATATTCGACATTAATTTTTCCTTCCTCAACATTTATTTCTTGCATATCTTTCCACTTTTTTAGAAGAGTCGGTGGAAATACTCCTTCAGGTATAACATTTCTATTATAGGGAAAGATTCCTGCTTTCCTGAATCCATTTTTGATCACTTCCGGACTCAAGGTCATCCAGACGTTCCCAAGAAATTTCGAAAAAATTTTCTTAGGGAGTTTCTGTCCTACGTGTTGCCTTTGCCATGCAGTTAGTTTTTCGTCCCATGCTGTTTTAAATGATTTGAAGACTGCTAAATCTAAGGGCTGAAGTAGATGACTGCTGTGAGGGGGAAGCTTCAAATTGGTTATATTTTCCTTTATAGCTAACTCAAGAGTTTCAATATCGATGTGAGTTGAGTGACCATCATATATTATGAGCACTGGACGTTCAGTTCCAACTGTAGGAATTATAGTGTTTTTGAAATAATTTCTAAAAATGTGCGACTCCATCCAGCCTTTTTTGCTGGCAGCATATCTTGTGCCAGGATATTCTTGATCTGGAGGTGCAACCCATTGGTCCCACATATGGAGTCCCTTGTAGATGATTAGTGGAGGTGCTTTTCCCCCTGATGCATTGCACATTAATAAAATTGTGGTATTTTCCTTACCGGATGTACTAATAGTTCTAGATGAAGCAGTATTAACAGCACCTACAACCTTTGACTTCCTTGGATCAATACTGAGGCTGCTTTCATCGAGGTTCCAAATTTTATCAGGTTCATTTAATATCATCAATTTGTCAAGAGTATTTTTAAGCAAGTCCATGTAGTCATATATTATAAAAGGGTGTAATACCTTTTTCCGTGCATATTCTACATTTTGTGGCACTTTTAGACTTAATTTGTTACGTTTTTTGAATAACAAAAACCAGTCTTCACCTGGTGTATGGTCCTTAAACGGCGTCTTTAATGTATTAATCTTCACGTAATTAGCTACTAACTCAAGCACTTCCTTTCTGGACAGCCCAAATCCCCATTTCTCTAATGTCCTTAAGCCATTCGCCAATTTTTTTTCGTCAACAAGAGAGATAGCTGTGGGGCGACCTTTTTCAATTTGCATTTGTCCATTTGATATGAGAATACAAAGTAACATAAGGAATGTTGTAGTTTTGGAAGCCTTGTATATCGTCATTCTGCCTTCTCTTATGGCCTGTTTAGCTTGTTGTAATTCTTCTTTCGTATATTTAGCATCACTATCTTTCGTTTTTCTCACGTATTTATGAACCATTTTGCCTAAAAAATTGTGTTGTTAACATTGATTTTGGCCACGATAAGTCTAATTAACTAATATATTACATTAATTAAACTCTGAATTAAACAAAAATAAATGGGGCTAATGTAATACATTATCACATTTGCCCCTGACAACTGTATTACATTTGCCCCAGATGTAAAATTTTAGGGGGTAAATGTGTAATATGGCAAAAAACAAATTACAACAATTAATAAAGAGTAATAACTACCAGTATGTTGTACTAAAACGACAAACAACATGTACTGTATAATAAATTAAACTTACCTTTAAAAATGTCACTTTTATTCACACCTGTTGAAAACGTTGCACACTTGACATTTAGGTTAGAAAACACTGTTTTAAACCGCCAAAAGTTTTATACATGTACAGCTACAGGAAATTTTATTCCTAGTGGAGGATTAATGCCTAAGCTAGTTAAGCTTCTGGTTGATAGATGGCGACAGTAATACCTAAATTTCAAATAAATTAATGGACGATTATTACATTAGCCCCGTTATCCTATATACCCCACTGCACCTTTTCTGAAAATTGTAAGCATGATTCATTTGATTTTGGTCGTAATATAGTTAAATCTGATAATAGAGATTCTTCGTGTCTTTGATCTCCAAAAATACTTAATAAGATTTCTTTTAATTCTGGAAAAGTTCTATAAGCTCGTGAAGCTATTAAAATCGCAGCTTTTCCTATTATTTTCGTTCTTATAGAGTATACGATATATTAGCAATTTCATTATTAGGTGCCATAAGTGTTAGGACATTTTCGCAAGCGTTTAAAAAGTTTGATAATTGAGCTGTATCCCCGTCGAAACGTGGTATCAATTCTAAATAATCTTTAACGCAAATTTGTGGTACGGCCATGTTATTTAAAATTTCGTTAGTGGGTACTGGGTTAATTTCAGGAATTTGGTTAGGTTCAGGAATTGGGTGATCAGAAAGCGAAAGTGAATTATTAAGTAAATCTGAAAGAATGTCAATTAGATTTTCTTTGTTCATTAAGATTTTACTTACGTTAAATAAATGAATAATTTTGCTACCATCTCACGATTGAATTTATGGAATAAGTTATGCTGTCTCAATTGTCGTTATGTTTTAAATATTTACAATAAAATAATGATTAAATATATATGGTATATAAGATATATAAGGTAAAATATATATTTTTATAAAAGTTTATGAAATTTTAGGTTCTCGATGTTTTCTTTAAAGATGTTTTCTTGCTTGAGTCAACAATCTCTATTAGCGACTTACGGTTGCACTCAGTCTCTGAAAGTGGAGTACCTTGTCTTGTTTTCTTCAAGGGCTTCTAACTTATGAGTCTTTTCGACTACTCAAAAGTTAGGTGCAAAGCCTCACGGTGCTTCCGATGATAGGTTACTGAGAGTCTGGTGGTCTTGCTCACACGCACCGAGTTGGGATGACTGAGATCGAGATGTACTAGATTTTATATCTCAGGGGTTTAGAGAGATGTTTTTAGGAACTGTAAAAAAAAAGAAAGGTATGCAGATTGTTATTGTTGTCAACTCAAAGCTAAAAGAGAAAAATGTTAAATTGAATTGAAAAATTCTTCTTGAAAATGAAAAATATGCCAGCGGTTCTTCTACCCTAAAAATTAATCGTTGGCGGGTACCATATTGACGGCACGAAGTCTCGATGACCCCAACCTGATGTCAGCGCGATGCTGCCTTCTATTCTAAACGTTGCAGTACGGTTTTCCAACCGGCAGACCTCGATGGACTCCTGCGTGTTGTAGGCGCGATGCCCCCATGGAATTCTTTCAACCAAAACGAAAAATCAACTAACCTTGTTTGGAAAAGATGTCTTCTCAATTATCCTACTTCGTTCAGGCAATTTGGAAGTGATGATTCCTCTTCTCGATTCCTTACTCAATCCAGGCAATCTGGAGTTGATGGTTCTTCTTCTGAAGCGTTGAAACGCACGTTACAGCTGGTTTTCAGCGGTAACTAAAGAAATCCGATCCGAACTGCACCAGTTAAGAATCGACGTCGAGCGGTTGGCTTTTTTAAAAAATGAACAAAGTCGATTCTTAACAAATTTATTTTATTTAACTCCAAAAAAGAAAAATTACACTTTTCACGTGATGTTAACTGATCAACGTTTAGGATGAAAAAACTCAGCTCTTACTCTCATCGCTTGTATTTATAGACAATAAGAGATAAGAAATAGTGCTGATGTATATAATAGTATAGGGATTTATGCTATCATAACTATTGCACTTCACTAACCCGATCTGCTATGAAAGTTTTCCACCTAGTGGATTCCCCTCAGATCCACGCTAAAACCACCGTTGAATCTGTTCAGAAATATTTATTATCAAACATAATTTTCAGTGAATCAGTAACCTTCTTTGCTAAATTTGCCATTAACACTAATTCCACATAATTCTAGCCTAGGCAAACTAATTTGTTTCAGTGGCGCAGCACGAGATTTTGCCCAAAGTAAATACGGATTATAATTGCCGCTAGAGCTTAGACATCGGATGTATATAGATGTTCCATATGCCTTCTCAGAAGAATCACTGAAACCATGCAATTCAATTTTTATATAGTCAGAAATGACAGCATGTTGTGGAATTTTTATATCATTTATTACCGGTAATTCCTTTTGAAAAGTAACTCACGAATTATACAAATTATTTGGAACTATTTCATCCCAAGAGATTTTTAATATCCACAATTCTTGGATAATTAACTTTGCTACAATTATTACAGGACCTAGTAATCCCAGCGGGTCAAAAATTTGACTTATTAAAAAAATTGAACGTTTCGCGATTTCATTCGTCATCTTAAAATTGTTTATGGAGTATTGGATTGAATCCCAATTGGAATTCCGGTAAATTCCAAGTGTTTTATTTTGTTCATTTTCGCGAATTTGCAAGATACTAATCTCTAGGTCATTGTTAATCTCAAATTTAGCTAATACGTGCTTATCATTACAAAGCCATTTTCTCAATTCAAATCCTGCACTTGCTAATATTTGTGAGACATTCCTTTGAATTTGTAAAATCTCCGCCACTGTGTCTGCTCCCGACAGCAAGTCATCGGCATAAAAATCGTCTGCTATAACTCTACTAGCTATAGGAAAGTTCAACTAACTGAACTAAACATCGTACCGCTAAATATGGAGCGGTTGCGGTACCATAGCTAACTGTATTTAATTCGAAACATCTTATTTTTTCGTTTGCATCGCCGCGCCAGAATATTTTTTGGTAACGACGTTGATTTTCGTTAATTAATATCTGCCGATGCATTTTTGAGACATCAGCAGTTACCACATAATTGTACTTACGAAATCTCATTAAAATGAAAAAAAAATGATATTTTGTAATTTAGGCCCAATGAACTGCACATCATTTAGTGAAATACCCGAGTCAGTTTTCGCTGATGCTCAAACACTACTCTATATTTTGTAGTGAAACCTTTAAAACAGCGTGATGCTGCAAGTAGTAACTGTTTAACTGCGATAATTCGATTTCTCACGTGATTTAAATTTTCATATTCACTCATACATTTAGAATATTTAATTTTTAGCTCCGTATTCTTTGCGAATTTTCGTTCCAACGCGTGAAACCTATTAAGTGCAATTTCCCGTGAACTGCCTAACTCTTTTGAAGATTCCTTGAATGGAATATCAACTATGAATCTTCCTCTTTGATTACGTCTCGCTGTTCTTTGAACATGATCTTCGCAGTATTTTTCAGCTTCAGACAATATTAAACCCTTATTTTCGATCTCTTCAATTTGCCAAAATTTTTGAATCGTGTCATCAATAGAATTTTTTGAACAAACATTTAAATGACTCATTGATATGTTCAATTCCTTTTCAAAACCTAAATTTCCCGCAACAATCCAACCCAACTGTGTATTTTGTAAAACAGACAAATTTTGACTAAGTCGCCTCTGGCCAGATGTTAATATTAACCAAAACACATTAGATCCCAATAAAATATCTATATCGTTTGACATGAAACATGTAGAATCGGCAAAATTCAAATGATCAGGAATATTTAACCTACCCTTTTCAAAAGACATCATAGGTAACTTGTCCGTTATTCTCGGAAAAAACGAGACAATTAATATTTATATTGAAATCAGTGTGACAAAACATTATGGTTATATTCACTTGATTGCATATATTTGCAAGCGTACCTCTTTTACCACGTGATTGACCTTCCAAGATTGCAAATTTAATTTTACGTAAATTCTCTGTAATAAAATTACTCTGAGAACCTCCGTCTAATAATAATAATAATAATAATAATTTATTCATATCGAGCAAAATACATTCTTAAGTATATTTACACTATTCTATGTATAATACATATATTATTATACCGATACAAATAAAAGCTTAATCGCGTAAAACTCTGAGAGAGATTTGAGTGCGATTATTAGCATATATTATATTAGATATTATAAGAAGAGGAGTGATACATGCATTATGAAATTAATATATAAATATAAATGCTTAAAAATTACAATACAAGTACATACATTAATATTCAATTTTAAATTAACTTTTACAATAGTACAGAAATAGAAAAAAATGTATACAAATAAGGATTCATACATAAATTATGACGTTTTTGTAATTTTCGTAATTTCCAATCCCTGAGAAAATTGTACTATATTTACTGTGACAACACACATTGCTATAGCATTTTGTTATTAGTAATATTTTCAGTTAAAACACATGCTGAATAAACACCTACCTTGTGATATAATCCATATTGTTATTTCTTTTTTAAACTTAATTATATTTGGCATATTTCGTATAGCAATTGGCAACAGATTATACATTTTCGGAGCTATATATCCATAATAACTTTGTCCCTTTGTCTTTTTCATTTTTTCAACTTTCAGAAGATTTTGCTTTCTTGATCTGGTTTCATAAATGTGTGATATGTAGTGGTTTTTATTTTTCGCCTGATATTTCAAAATTAAGATTGCATAACAGTATATTTCTCGAATATTAAATAACTTCGTTTCGACAAAAAGCTGTTTGGTTGGGTGTAACCTACTTTTATTAAATATTATTTTAATGATTTTTTTTTTGTATAATTTCTAGTGGCTTTAAATAAGCAGAGCCAACTCCATCCCAATCTACAATGCCATATCTTATTATAGACTCAACTAAGCTTTTATATAAAGCAGAGCTGGGCAAATATGTACTTACAAATACCTCATAAGTATTTAAATACTAGAAAGTATTTAAATACCAAGTATTTAAATACTTCTTGCAACAAGTATTTGTATTTATACTTGCAAATACTTTATCTGAAATATTTACTACTTAGTATTTGTGAAAATGATCCTAAAGTATTTATAAATACTTAAACTATTTTAATAACTGAGAAGTATTTAAATGCTTCTAAAAAGTATTTAAATCCTTTTCTGACAGTATTTAAATACTTTCAGAAGTATTTGAATCTCAAAAGTATTTAAATAAATACAACAAGTGTAACCAAATGCACCAGGGAGACAGGCAGATACTCGTCAAGAATCAAGACATGTAGTTAATAAACACAATGCATCATTCAGTCTTCAGTCATTCACGTCTTAATTCCCAGAAAGTTGGTTGAGAGCAGACATAGACAGTAAGTGTTAACTGTTAAGGTTAGGCTTTTGCAGAGTGAAAGGGAAATATGCGTTTATTTTCGGTTTATTATAAATAATTAAATAACCAAATATATTATAATCTTTAAAACTGTTTTAAAGAATTACTATTGTTCTAAGGAATACAACTATATATTTTTTTTTATTGTAAATTTCTATTGTACTTGAATATCGTAGTTTGTCAATGAAAATAGTTCCTAATTTCATTATTAAAGTATGGCATTTAATTATATACAAAGTTTATGATAAAAACTGTATATGGTTGTATTCCTTAGATCAATGGGGATTATTTGAAACTATTTTAAGGACTATACCATTTATGATTTTTTAAATATTTATAATAAACCGAAAATAAACGCATATTTCCCTCTCATTCTGCATGTATATGTTTTGTGATTGTGACAGAGAACAGTTGAACTAGTGCCATAGTCTATGTGCTTTATTTGGGTACTTGCAGTAGACGCAAAGACCTAGCTCTACGGATAAGTAAAAGTCCAATACCCAACTAGAACTGATTAAGTATAGAAGTATTAAAATAGTGTTGTAGAAGTTCATAAAAGTCATGAAACCTAAAATTTTGACACCTCAAAGAGTCAAATAGTATTTAATAAAATAATAATAATGATAATGACAATATTAAGTCTTTATTGATTTCTACAAAAATAGAAAATACAATTTGGCGAAGTTTAGCCATTAAAGGCTATTTTTACACTTAATATTATCATTATCATTATTATGCTTCAAAATATTTCAGTGTTATCAAAGTATTTAAATATTCAGAAAGTATTTAAATACTAAGTTTAAACTATTTAATTACTTTTGTTATTTATTATTTAAATACTTTTATCTTTTGAAAATACTTAATATTTAAATACTTTCAATTTTCTGAAAGTATTTAGTATTTAATATTTAAATACTTTTTCAAAGTATTTGCCCAGCTCTGATATAAAGTTATAAGTTCTTTTGTTTTTAGAATTTGTCGAAATTGTTTAAATTTATAAATTAGTCCCCTAAGTTTTTGCACTACTGACTGTATTTGATATTTCCAGTTTAAGCTAGAGTCGATGTATATGCCTAGATATTTTTTCAGCTGGTTGGATGTCTATTTTTTCGTTTTCATCTTTGATTACTAGTTTCTTAAAAACAGGAAGTTAGGTTTATATGACGTTAAAGGTAAGTAAAAGGTTTTATTATAATTAAGATATATACAGGATATATATATATATATATTTATTCCAATTCCATCAGAACCCTTTCCTGTATATATATATATATATATATATATATATATATATATATATATATATATATATATATATATATATATATATATATATATATATATATATATATATATATATATATATATATATATATATATATATATATATATACAGGAAAGGGTTCTGATGGAATTGGAATAAATATATATATATATATATCCTGTATATATCTTAATTATAATAAAACCTTTTACTTACCTTTAACGTCATATAAACCTAACTTCCTGTTTTTAAGAAACTAGTAATCAAAGATGAAAACGAAAAAATAGACATCCAACCAGCTGAAAAAATATCTAGGCATATACATCGACTCTAGCTTAAACTGGAAATATCAAATACAGTCAGTAGTGCAAAAACTTAGGGGACTAATTTATAAATTTAAACAATTTCGACAAATTCTAAAAACAAATATATATATATATATATATATATATATATATATATATATATATATATATATATATATATATATATATATATATATATATATATATACAGGAAAGGGTTCTGATGGAATTGGACTTTCTGCAGAAGAAAATAAACTTCCTAAACCCACTCAATCTGTCATTCGCCTGTCCCAACCACTGTTCGGGACCAACAGAAATTTGACTTCAGATAACTGGTTTACGTCTGTGGAATTGGTGGAGTTACTGAAATCAAAGGGTACAACTTACGTTGGAACTATGAACAAGAAAAGAAAGCACATCCCCCCGAATTCCTTCCGCAGAAAGGCAGAGCAGATGAGTAATCCATATACTGTTTCAACACACAATTGACTCTACTCTCCTTTGTGCCCAAAAAAGAGCAGTAATTCTGATATCATCAATGCATTAAAACCGGAAAGCCTGAGATTATCAGTTTCTATAATATGACAAAAGGAGGCGTAAATGCCCTCGACGAAAAATGCACTATGTATAGCTCATCAAGAAGAACGCGACGCTGGTCGATGGCTGTGTTCTATAAAATATTGGATATGAGCACAGTCAACGCATTTGTCATGTATACATGTTATAAAGACGCTAAATTAAAATTACAAAGAAAGGATTTCATGAAAGATCTAGCTCAAAGCTTAACACGCCCGCATATGAAAAGAAGATGTGAAAATCCTAGAATTTCCCTGGAAGTCAGAGGTTGCATAAAACGTATCCTCCATATAGAAACGGCTACTCCTGCAGACGAGGAACGGCTTGAGGTTCGCAAATATTGTTATTTGTGTCCAGCAAGATTGCACAGGAAGACGTCTTATTTATGTTTTGAATGCAAAAAACCTATTTGTTTAACTTGTAGTCACAAAATTTGTAGAGTGCGCTGCAAAAAAGAATGATTTTTATTTTATATTTTTCTAGTTTAACTTTATGTGTTGCAGTTTTTCTTAGATTTGAAACACGGGTCTTGTTTTTTTCTAAAAATAGGTTCTTTATTTGTTACTCTAACCAAAGCTCAATGTGCATTTTCGATATTTTCTTATATTTTTGATAAATAAAAAAAATCAGTACCTATATTTTAGTTTTATTAAAATGACTTCATCTTACAATATGCTGTTCCATAAAGACAATTTGTAATATTTTTGAACAAAATATGCTTAAATGCCTTCCGAGGAATATTCACAACTGCTGTGAATTTATGCTACTGCTAATTTATGATCAAGGCACCTACAATCAAAATGATGGAGTTATTGTATATATCAGAAAATCCTTATGGCAAAAACATAAAACGATTGATATTCTATCTGAAAATGATTACGCTCAGGAATATCTTGAAATGTTAAATAAATTCGGATTCATTTCTCAAATTAATGATTTCACTAGAGAGCAAACTGATTCAAAATCCTGCATTGATCATATATTTTTGAAAAAACAGCCAACAAAACTCAGAAATAAATTGTATACCTTCAATAATAAAAACCAACATAACTGATCACTACACTATGTGCATAGACATCCCCATAGCAACTCCGACTGAACAAGCACATACTAGAACAGATAACTCTTACATAATTATTAATGAACAAAAAATTACTGAAATTGTAAAAAATGAAACGTGGGAGGATATTTACAATGAAAAAGATCCTAATATTTGTGTAGAATTTTTTTTGAACAAAATTAAAAATGCAGTACTTCAGAGTTCTACCACTAAAAAACATAACAGTAGCACTAGAAAAAGACAACCATGGATAACTAGAGCTATAATTACATCAATTAACAAACGAGACAATCTGTATCAGCAACTATTAAAAAATCCAAACAACGAGAATCTGAAAACTACATACAAAACTTACTGAAATAAATTAATTTCTATAATTAAAAAGGCAAAAAACGATTACGTAAAAGATCTAGTGTATAGACAAAATGTAAACAGTAAAACGCTCTGGGAAGGTGTGAAAAGCATAACAAATGATAGCCGAAAACAAACAGACATACAATGCATTTTATATAATCGAGGTCGAGATTACAAATAAAGAGATGCAAACAATTTTAATAAATATTTCACAAGCATTGGTGCAAGTTTAGCACAAAGAATTAAGCACTATGATCCCATATTCACTCCTACTGAGCAGTCCTTTTACATGATGCCCACTAATTAACCCGAAATAGAAAAATACATTAAAGAACTGAAGTATAATAAAGCGCCAGGAAAAAAACGGAATTAAGGCAGAATTAATTAAACATTTCGTAGATTACATAAAGTCCCACTTTGCTATATCTTTAACATAATATTAGCGACTGGAATATTTCCAAACCAATTTAAAGAGTCAGTTCTAACCCCAATATATAAAAGTGGAGATAAAAAATTAATCGAAAATTATAGGCCGATCTCATTAATATCAAATTTCAGTAAAATTTTGGAGAAAATAATTAAATTTAGAATAAATGCCTACTTTAAAAAATATGAATTAATTTCGGACATGCAATATGGGTTTCAAGAACAAAAAATCAACTAGTGATGCAATAGCAAAATTGACAGCCATGATGTATAATGCCATAGATCAATCAAAACCTTCGCTATGTGTCTTCTTAGACCTTGCGAAGGCCTTCGATACCGTTTCTCATGAGCAATTACTATTAAAATTAGAGTCAATAGGGTTTAAAGGGTCTTAATTTGTTTAAAAGTTACTTGGAGCAAAGGAAACAGTATACGAAAATTGAAAACTCAATTAGTAGTGATGATACAATAAAATACGGTGTCCCTCAAGGAACCGTCTTAGGACTAATATTATTTACTATATATATCAACGATATACTTACAATACCATTTGAAGGTTCAGTGCTGTCGTTTGCAGACGGTACAACAATCTTTTACTTAGGAACATCGTGGCAACATTTAAAAACTATAGTAGAAAATGACCTAAAAAATATCAAGAAAGCGTTTGAGGAAAAAAAATTAACAATTAATTATAATAAAACCTTTTACTTACCTTTAACGTCATATAAACCTAACTTCTTGTTTTTAAGAAACTAGTAATCAAAGATGAAAACGAAAAAATAGACATCCAACCAGCTGAAAAAATTAAATATCTAGGCATATACATCGACTCTAGCTTAAACTGGAAATATCAAATACAGTCAGTAGTGCAAAAACTTAGGGGACTAATTTATAAATTTAAACAATTTCGACAAATTCTAAAAACAAAAGAACTTATAACTTTATATCAGAGCTGGGCAAATACTTTGAAAAAGTATTTAAATATTAAATACTAAATACTTTCAGAAAATTGAAAGTATTTAAATATTAAGTATTTTCAAAAGATAAAAGTATTTAAATAATAAATAACAAAAGTAATTAAATAGTTTAAACTTAGTATTTAAATACTTTCTGAATATTTAAATATCTTGAAATGTTAAATAAATTCGGATTCATTTCTCAAATTAATGATTTCACTAGAGAGCAAACTGATTCAAAATCCTGCATTGATCATATATTTTTGAAAAAACAGCCAACAAAACTCAGAAATAAATTGTATACCTTCAATAATAAAAACCAACATAACTGATCACAACACTATGTGCATAGACATCCCCATAGCAACTCCGACTGAACAAGCACATACTAAAACAGATAACTCTTACATAATTATTAATGAACAAAAAATTACTGAAATTGTAAAAAATGAAACGTGGGAGGATATTTACAATGAATATATATATATATATATATATATATATATATATATATATATATATATATATATATATATATATATATATATATATATATATATATATATATATATATATATATACAGGGTGTCCCGAAACTCCCGCCTTCCCCTTTAGGCGCTAATTCTCCATGCAAAAATAGTGAGAAAAGTTCCTATAAACATGTGTCCGGAAATGCTTCCTAAGGGAGCTACGGCCCTCTAAGAATGTCGCAAAAATAGGTGTTTTTACTAATTATCTCAGAAATGATTTGGGACAACTTTATGAAACTTGGTTAACTTTTTTCGATTATTAAAGGTTATTGTTTTACATTATTAGCCAAAATTAATTTTATCCAGAGGCGGAGAATCGAGGGGTCGGTGTTCTTTGTTCCTACATATTAATTATTCCATTTGACATTTTTAGTATTTTAATCCCTGATTATGATTCCTGGTTAATTCTGCATAAAAAAGGGCCTCTTTACAATTAGCCATATGGCAAGCCGTTTTCGAGTAAAAGCGGTCTAAACGAAATATTGCGTATTCGTTTGCTAAATGCGCATTATTTATTTTTCAAAGTAGGCGTAAAACAATAACCTTTATTAATCGAAAAAAGTTAACCAAGTTTCATAAAGTTGTCCCAAATCATTTCCGAGATAATTAGTAAAAACACCTGTTTTTGCGCCATCCTCAGAGGTCCGTAGCTCCCTTAGGAAGCATTTCCGGACACATGTTTATAGGAACTTTTCTCACTATTTTTGCATGGAGAATTAGCGCCTAAAGGGAAAGGCGGGAGTTTCGGGACACCCTGTATATATATATATATATATATATATATATATATATATATACAGGGTGATTTTTTTTGGGCGTCTATTAGAAGTATATCGAGAAAGAAAAATGATATCGATCTGAAAATTTGGCTATAGGCCTAACGGGGTAGGATCTATTTAACGAAAATATTTTCAAAATGGTGGCATTTCCGGTTATACCGGAAGTTGACCCCAACTTTGTTATTTTAAATGGAATGCCCCCATTTTCAATTTTTTTTTAGATTCTGCAGTTAATTTAAAGAACATTTCGTTAAAGGTTTCCTATAGCTAAAATTAATATTTCCGGAGATATTAATTGTTTTCCTAAAATTTTGACAGAAAAGTTGTATAACATAAAAATTAATATCTCAGTAACAATAATTGATAACATGTTGATTTTTCTATGACGGTAAGACAAGGTATTGGAGTTACTCATCATGTAAGAAAATTATCGAAATATCCACTAAAAAGTTTCTAAAATTGTTGACATACGTCGACCACACAAAAACAGCAAAAACTCATTTTTTTTAAATGGCACCATACCTAACTAAATACACAATTCGATAGAGAAAAAAAATGCGCATCTAACGATGTATCATATTCCTATACCCAAAATGTATGGTTCTTTAGATATTTGCGATTTTCGGAGTTATTAATGAAAATTGAAGAGTATCTCAAAGAGTGCCGTCTTCTAAAGAGTAGGCTTTGAGTGTTGACAAAACAAAATACAACAAAATGTGACAGATAGGTAATTTATGTTATTGTATTTCATTACACGTAGTTTCTGTTGTACTTATTTACTGTGGGGAAAATGGCAAACAATTACTCACACTCGGATATTTTGAATTTATTTAACATTCATGGACAGTGTGACAAAATAATTAGCAGAACATGCAGACAATTTAATGAAACGTATCCTGATTTACCATCAATGAATCCACAAAAGTTTAGAAGATTGCAAAGTAATTTTGTTAGATTTGGCAGTCGACACGCAGAAAGAACACTAGCCAGACCTATAACATCAAATGAAAATAATGAAATTAACGTCTTGGCCTATTTCTATGCAAATCCCAATCATTCGATTCGTTCAGCGGCAGCGGATTTGGACATTTCCTACAGTTCCATTCGGAAGATTTTAGTGAATCATAAATTCCATAATTTTAAATTTACTATTGTGCAAGAACTTTATCCTGAAGATCCAAAGCGAAGAACAGAATTTTGCGGAAATGATATTAATCCGAACACAAGAAGACCCTCAATTTTTAGAAAAAATTATTTGGACTGATGAGGCAAAATTTTCAAAAGAAGGTATTTTCAATCGCAGAAATTCGCATTTTTGGGGCAATCAAAATCCTCATGTTATACGACCGAGGAATTTTCAGTATAAATTTAGTTTTAATGTGTTTTGTTTGTTAATGGGCAATAAATTGTGTTACCACATTTACGACGAAAATTTGAATGGACCAAGATATTTAGAAATTTTAAGAATTGTCGTAACGAACTTTTTAGACAATTTACCTGTTAATCAATACTTTTCATGCTGGTACCAACTCGATGGAGCTCCAAGTCATTGTACCAGACCAGTTAGTAACGAATTGGATCAGATGTTCGATGACAGGTGGATAAGGCGTTTGGGTCCATGGATTTGGCCTGCCAGGTCTCCTGACTTGACCCCAATGGATTTTTACCTATGGGGCCGTATAAAGAGTGAGGTCTATCGAACCCCGGTAACTAACCGAGAGGAACTATTGGATAGAGTTCAAAGAGCATTTGAAGGTTTGGACCCAAATGAAATTCGGAGTGCTACTACACACTCAGTAAATAATAGGATTCTAAAATGTTTAGAGGTTAATGGAGAACATATTGAACAGTATAATTAATGTTTCGTTATAAAATTTTTATTATTAGTAAATTATGCAATTTTCATTTTTTCATTTCATTGATAAAATTAGAAAATCGCAAATATCTAAAGAACCCTACATTTTGGGTATAGGAACATGATACATGGTTAGATGCGCATTTTTTTTCTCTATCGAATGGTGCATTTAGTTAGGTATGGTGCCATTTAAAAAAAATGAGTTTTTGCTGTTTTTGTGTGGTCGACATATGTCAATAATTTTAGAAACTTTTTAGTGGATATTTCGATAATTTTCTTACATGATGAGTAACTCTAATACCTTGTCTTACCCTCATTGAAAAATCAACATGTTATCAATTATTGTTACTGAGATATTAATTTTTATGTTATACAACTTTTCTGTCAAAATTTTAGGAAAAAAATTAATATCTCCGGAAATATTAATTTTAGCTATAGGAAACCTTTAACGAAATGTTCTTTAAATTAACTGCAGAATCTAAAAAAAAATTGAAAATGGGCATTCCATTTAAAATAACAAAGTTGGGGTCAACTTCCGGTATAACCGGAAATGCCACCATTTTGAAAATGTTTTCGTTAAATAGGTCCTATCCCGTTGGGACTATAGCCAAATTTTCAGATCGATATCATTTTTCTTTCTCGATATACTTCTAATAGACGCCCAAAAAAAATCACCCTGTATATATATATATATATATATATATATATATATATATATATATATATATATATTTTGTAAACCTAGCTATTTCTGGCATCTGTTAGCACTATTATTTTGATTCCATATTTCCGTGGCTTACTTGGTATATACATACGGAAGCTGCACCTTCCTCTGAAACCTAGCAGCATTTCATCTATGCACATGTATTTACCGATAGTAAATTCGTGCTGACAATTTTGAATGAATGCATCAAAAACTTCTTGTATAGGTGCGGCTCTATTTATACTTTTTCGTTGTATCCTCGTGAGAGGATCATCGAAACGCAGACAATTTAGCAGAACAGCATATCTTTTTCCACTCATTACCGCTCTGAAAATATCTCTACCCGTACCATCTGTGGCGAACAAACACTCAATGTCCTCATAATTCGATTTGAATACTGCAGAATATATCAGCAAACCCAAAAATGCTTTTATTTCCGTGTCAGTATTTTTCAGATCGATTCGACCTTTATCTTTGTATTTTGCTCTTACAGTTGCCAGCTTTACATTCGTCCACTCCACTACAATATCTACCATTTCGTCTGTAAATAGACAGTTCCACACTTCCACGGGATCTGGTGAATCTCCTAAAGTACGGGATTTCCCGCGTAGTCCCGGTAATTTCACTTTAATTTTATTTTGCTGCTGAACGCGAATATTTCTCGTGGGCTCCTTTGCTGACCACTTATAGCGGTTTTTTCCGTAGAAATATTTCTTAGGTCTCGTGATAATCTGTTTCGTCTTCATCGCTTGATTGTTCAGATGTCTCGCTTTCTTCATGTGGACTGCTTTGTTCGTTTGAAATCTCCTCATCTGCAGATTGTTCGGAAACGCTATCATGATCGCTTTCTATCGCAAAATCAGAGTCAACATCTTCTACATCGCTGTTCTCAGAATCGATATCATTATACCATCGTAATCACTATCCAACGGCCAAACACTGCGTGACGTACTTGCTCCATTATCCATCTAAAATTACCAAAAATTTCAGTAATAGTCAATATGAACGTTAGGCAAATACTTACATTAACTGTGATGTGGAGTCTCACGGACTCCGGAGGGTTGTTTACCCGAAAACTGCTGATCGAACACTAACACCCATATAATGTAACTCTACCTCTCTAAGTTTCAGGAAGGTACTAGATCATGCGCGGTCGGCAGTATACCAGTTTAATAGTTATATAAACAATTAGTTCTGTAGGAGTCTCCCAGACTCCACGTCACCTGTTACGGGTTAATGAAAAATATGTGAAATCCGCTTTTTTAATTTTTTTTAATCTTTGTTGATACTCGTTTGTATTGTCGAATGTGTGTGTTTTAATATTACAATGTTCGTAATCTCGAATATAAGCATCCATGTTTTTAATACTATCAATTTTACAGGTATTTATAGAATTATTTATAAAGATACTAACTACTATGTAATATAATTTATATGAATTGTTTATCTACAATTTATATTTTGAATTTGTGACCTGGTGTTGATCGTTTTTGGTTTGGCTCCTTGTGGCTTAATCTGCGTTGGTTCTAGTTTGGTTGCTTTTTTAACTTTTTTTGTTGGGGCGGAAAGTTGTAGACGTTTTCGGGGATGAAAAGGTGTTTCCGGTGCACTGGATACAGTTTTATCGGGACTCTCACTTTTTTCAGCTATTTGACCAGTATTTTCTAAATATTCATATGAATAATCTCCATTTACCACTAGTACATTATTTCTTATAATTGCATTATAATTTTTCTCTCTAGCTGTTTTGAGATGTCCAGTAAGAAATTTTCTTCTGTGATAATCTTCCAGCGTGTAATCATATGCAAAGTTTATTTTAATTTTGTTTAAGTCGTTACGGTATGATTTAGCCTTTGCAATAATATCCCGAAAATCCTTAATTGAGCATTCGACATGTATTTTTTCATTTAATATTTTTATAACCTCTCTGCTAGTTTCATTTTCGTTTCCATCAACGCCATAAACTATTACATTATATTTTTTTAGTTTCTTCTCTACCGCATATTTAATTTTTCAGTTCCTGATTTTGTTTTTCTAGTTCTATATTTTTTGACTTGAGTGTCTCAATTTCCTTCTTTTTGCGATAACTTTACAATGTTTTTGCGATAACTTTAGTGGAGAGCTAAACGGGGGAGGGGTGGAATGTATTACGAGGTTTTCTTGAAATTCCCAGGTAATTATAGCTTGTGAGGTTGGAAACTTAAACACTTTTGTTTGGTTTTGTTTGCATTTAATCTCCTCCTTCCTTGACACAAATCCAACACTACATATAACAACTTGTTGAAAACAAACAGTGAAACAGTAAACCTTAACTAAAACCCTTTTCCCTCCTGAGTTCTGGAACACACTGCCTACCGTGCCATGCGCACTCATGTTCAATACCAACTTAAATACCAACCGTAAAATAAAAATAACTAGCGGGAACTTACAAACTAATATAAAATTTAGGATTTCATTCTGCAATATTCCTTATTAAGCTGACTTCTTAAATTCTAATCTCTGATTGTATCTGTTCGTTTCCACCTTGAAAGAGTTTAAACAAGTCTTCATTTGTTATCTCGGGGCGCATCTCGAATTTTCAAGCTAACAGCTCTCCTATCTGCCACTTGGTTATTGATTTATTAGTCGACTTAGGCCTGAGACTATCTACTATAATAAAATACTTTAACTGACCTTGCAGTGGTAACAGATTTGTGACTGCAACGAATTATTACCTAGCACTTCAGTATCTTGTGTAGGATTTTACAGTAGATTGGACCGTTTTCACTTGTTAACTGCCCAGTACCACAACATTTAAAATACACTTTTTAAGGCTTTAGCTGTGTCAATTCTTTATTACTATTTTATTGTTTATTCACTTTGGCTTTTGTTCTTTAAAAATATTTAAGTTTACCAGATATTTTTTTAGCTAAGTTTCGGTTAAATAACGTTTTATTTAATGACTTTTTTACCGTATATTTTAACAGTTGCACTGGAGCGACACACTAAGCCGGACCACCCTCTTCGAACTCGAACATACTAATAATACGCGACATATTACAATAAAATTTGCGACGCCACTAAAGCGACGGCGCCCCGCGCTACTGAATGATTATATTATTTATCGACACATTTTTTTTTATTATTTGGATCTGAAACCGCAGTAGCAGTGCCTTGAGTGACCTCATCCAAATTTCCCTTGCCTCCACCGCCCGCCCTGATATTCTCCGGTGCAGTGGACTCTCTCTTTGGTTTTGCTTGACTGTTAAACACATCTAAATGTAAAAGCGAATTATGGGGTTTATTACATTTTATACATTTTTGCACTCTTACAATTCCATTTTGGATGAGTGCGAACCTCGTAAACAATTTAAACATAATTTCTGGGTCTCTACAGCCTCAATTCTTGCCTCTACTTCTAATATTAAGAACTTTTCACAATTATACATTGTATGATTTTCATTACAAAAGTAGAATGATCAACTGACTCAGTTTCAGTTATGGTATACGAACATGATGGCATAGGTTCAATAGAGAAGATGCATGAAATTTTAAAATGCTTGAAAAAGTGATTTGCTCTTAATTTCCATTACGCAGAAAACGATTATAACAAAAGAAATTTAAAATAAAATTTATTTTCCGTAAAATTGATATTTAGATTATGCCGTAATTTGCAAACAAAACCACGTGACTGCAAACGGTTTCTTATTGGCGTGAAGTCAATGACGACATATGTTAGTCGAATCATTTGTCGAAAGTAGATCCAGTGTCCTAACCTTTTGCTATCGTCTGTCTACGAACTAATTTTGGAGAATCTTGAATGTAAAATTACCATATTTGTAGTGATACTCTAGTTTTACATTTAGGCACAATGCAATATTTGTAACTCATAAGTCATAATAAAATTGTTCACTAGCTCATTAAACAAATAATAACACAATAACACCACAAACAAGAACTTGGTAAACTGACTGTAAACAATAAACAGTAAACTGACATTTGACAAACCCATCGAAATTGCTTTAGATATACAAAACTACTGAAGCATGTTTATAAGGAAAAAAAAAACTTCCGTTCACTATTCCGTCCTTATCTGACAAGATCCGATTGGTTGAAGAAAACGTCCGATTGGCTTTACCGTCTGTAAACAGACCGAGAAAAACGATGGAATAGTGCACTCAAGTTTCTCTTTCTGTATCAATTTCTCTAGTCGAGTGCACCCTCCAGTTTGTTATTAATTTCGATGGACAAATCATAACGGAAAACGTCACAGTTAATGGCGCCAAATAACTGCCGTTTTGAAATATCCAAATTCCTGACCGATGAAATCATTTATTTTCAGGCTGTTTTAACATTCAAAAAATCGTAAATTTTACATTTTTATAACTTTTTTTTGATGTATTGATTTTCATTTTTAAAAAAATCGTGCAACTTCTCTATCTCTATCTCAACAGGATCTTCATTATTGGCTTTTCTAACAGTGTTACTTGATAATAGTACAAGAGTTATGTTTCTTTTTGCTTCAAATAGTTCGTCCATCTCCTTTTCATATTCGAACATTTTTCTTCCTCTTCCTGTTTTGTTATTGTGGTCCACTACCTTTTTGTGGTTTCTTTCTAACACTTTAAACCGATGATCATATTTATTTGAAGGTAGTGTAATTCTAAATTCATTTGATAGACTGCCACCAACTCCCACAGATTTTCATAGATTTCATCTTAAACGTGCCTAATTTTGTATAACTATAACAGTTTTAAAGTTTCCTCCCTGTTGAAAATTTTATCTTCCTCTGAATGTTTTTGCTTGAATGTTTCACTTCATTTATGTCAATCTCTTAAAACAAAAAAATATAAGTCAGTATTTCATTTAAAGTGACACTAAAATGTCTCCTACCTTCATCATTATTTTAATATATAGGTATAGTTATCTATGTTTTAATATTTTAATTCTGCCGAAATTGGGAAAGTTTGGTTAGGTCTCGTCTCTTTTGTATCATTGTCACGGTTCGGATAAACGATAACCGATGTTCGGGTTTATTCATAACGCTGATCAATTTTGAATAGTCCCAGAACAGTCCTCAAATTTTTGAAACTACGCAAGTAGTTCTACGCCGTCCGAGGATCGTTCTTGAACCGTCCGAAAATGAGAATCCGAATTTATCTATATATTACATTATACATCGGCAAAATTTTTCGAAGTAAAAGCATCGCAGTTTATTGAATGTTTAAGTTCACAATATCTCTAGAAAAGGAAAATAAAAAAAATCTATTTTAACAAATTAAACTTAAAATTTACTTACAATAAAAAAATCGGAAAAAGAAACTATCAGAGAAAATTATTGGTGAACTATTTAATGAGCTGCACGTTTATCAATTGATAATTCTTTCCAAAAGTTTCTGTAAAATAGTATCGCGTATTTCTACGGACAGACCACAGGGCCCATTTCTTTGTTTAGAAGAAGACAGTCCATTTTGTATTGCTTTCTTGTCGAGAAAGTCAAGTTCTTTCATTACTTTAGTTTCGAAAAAACACCGGTACTGAAAAAATTGACGGATTAATAAATTTTACAACAGGTACTGAGTTCATAAGCAACTTATCTTTAGCGTAAATTTGCCTTTTTCGCCGATAACCATATCTGACTGTGTGCCGTGGTTTGGTGTGGTTTATTTTATATAAGAGCAATCCACCCAGTCATGAAATCTGTATAATTAATTGCTTTGACTTCAACGTTTCCAGAATTTGATGAGCACAAAATCATTGAATTCGTAAGTTTTTCCTTCGTGTTTAAGAGACAGTTCCACCTGATGCTGGAAAATGATCTGCAGTCATAAATGTATGCCCTGCCTCAAAATAAATTAATGACAAATTACGTCCCAAAATATTACCCGAGTTTACCATATATACCAAAAAAGTGAAAAGTCCCCAGTTTTTGATCTAGCCCGAACAGTTATCTCGCCATATTATGTTTTCTGCATTCTTGTTCCTCATAAGAAGCGCAAGGAAGGCACTAATAATTTCTTCCTTGCGCCGTCCCTCGAAAGCCTCATGCCAAACAACTGCATATGGAACATATTTAGATTTTTTACCCACAGATACGAAGCTCTTATGATGCCACTAAACGTTTGATAAAAACCACCTTCTTAAAAGTGTCAATACGTATCTTTTGTAGCGGTCACGCATAAGGTTTTGTCTTCGAAACAACAATCGGCATGAGATCTGTACATTTTCCTGGCTTCTTTTGCGTGATGCTTAGACCATAGTTTGTATTTATCGCATCCATGATCCAATATCTTTGGTGTAGTTTTTATCATGAAGTGTGAACTCTTCAAATGTTTCACATGGTACCCCGTCAAAATAGCCCGGAACAAGTGAGCCCCGATAAAAGAGCCCCGACAAAATGCATGTATGTCGATCAAATGACATCACTATTATAGCACATATTGTGCTATACTAAAATAATAAAGAAAATAAATTAATAACATATCTAATATAATAATCTAGTAAGTACAAAAGAATATATGTATTAAATTTCTAGATTATATGAAATGCCAAGAAGAAAGTCCATATATTGCATGTTCATATAATTTTCTACTAATGCTTCCAGGCGTCGAATCAATTTTTGTTTTGCTTGCGTCTGGTTTGCGAAAACCTGCAGCAAAGCGGTTCAAACGAATTTCCACCATGTCCCGTTTTTTCACTTACCGGATATTTCAATACACTTGACGGAATTATGACATCATGACTAATTATTTCGAGATTATCAATGCTCTTGGGATATTATAGGTGACAATTACTTTGCATCTAATGCATCTTTAATCCTCTAGTATGATTACTAGGTTTGGAAACAAACTAACTTACCCAAATACTTCTGTATTTTTCATCAGATTTCACCAACTCCACTAATTCTTGAAGTTCCTCCAATTTTTTACATGGTAATAAGTTTTGAATTGGTTTAACGTCATCATTTGGGCTTATTTTTGAGTTCTTAGTAATTCCTGCAATATCCTGCCGTATCTCCCCAAGTTGAATAAAAATGTCACTTAACATGCTGACTAATGTCGTATGTCTTTTCTCTGACAATTCTAAAATTAATAAATATAAATATTACGTAAATTAATCCATATACCAATTTACCATGTTCCAACCTGTTAGCAGGTTGGCTTTCGAGATTAGCAATGCTTTCAAAATAACTACCAGATCCATTTGCAAAATTACTTTCATGACTTGTATTACTTAATTGGTGGTCAGCAACTGATAATAATTGAGAATTATTTTGTTGATCAGATCCACTCAAAACAACTTCTAAAAATGAAAAATATTCATATAAAGTAATCAAATGTCTTTTGAAAAATTTAGACTAATTTTTGGCATTTCTGATTTTTATTTATATTTACTATTGGAAATATGCTGCGACAATATGCTTAAAGCATAGGAATCAGTAAATCCATCAATCTGTATTTCATTTTCTTTGTTACTGTTATTATGTATCCAGGAAGCGTGTTTTAAGGAACCATCAAGTCCTGGGGGTTTGCTCGTCTCTAAAAATATGTATGTACAAACAATTAGATAAAAGCATTAAAAAAATAAATTTGCTTTTAGCAAAACGAACACTATTATTCTCTATGCCATTTTGTAACTAGCATTTTTTCTCAAACCATTTTCAGTATTTTCAAACAAAAGTTTCTTTTTTTACCTTTATTGCAGTACCATTAAGCTTAAAGAGTTCTCCAAGAATAATTAATATGAAGTGTTAATTAGTCAAGTCAATTAATTAGCAGCACACAGCACGGTTCAAATTCGTTGATCTGTTTTTTCATAAAACTGGTACAAACCAAAACCTTCTATTTCTTACAGTTTTCGAGCTATTGTTTTTCAAATTATTGCTATTGAAAACCGTACAAAATCCACTTTCTGTTTTAATAAATGTAATATAGTTTTAATTTTTTTTTTAATTTTTTTTGACCGGGATACTTCATCTGGACTGAGAGGAGATGGAGCTTTTATGTTTCTGCACCCTCTTCCTTGATTTTCTGTCTCGGTATTGGATGGCGATTCATTTGACACTTGTTTTTGGGCATCTTTTAATGTGTCTAAAGTATATTCTCACAATAAAAAATAATAATAATAAGAACAAAGAAACTCTCTTACCATAATATCCATCAACTCTGACGGGGTGTAACGGCCAAGATTTTCGTGGGTCTAACAATCTCTTAATATGCAAGTTTGCAGTTGTGCTTTGTGGCCAATAACAATTTGCTCTATCGTCAGTAAGCCAGTTAGTTGACACCTCAGAAATACTTTCGTCAGAAGGGTCCGATTCATTAATAAACGTAACCACTGCATATGAATTATTTTCACATGCATCTGCTACATTAAAAGAAAGTTATTAGTAAAGTTGTAAAAGAAAATCACAATATATACAAATTTACCTTTTTCCGATATTGCCAAGTAAGTAAGATCAAATATACTAGAACGTTATAAATATTAACTTATACCTTATACCTAAACAA
The DNA here is from genome assembly GCA_936432065.2 of Rutpela maculata. Classification (NCBI taxonomy): domain Eukaryota; kingdom Metazoa; phylum Arthropoda; class Insecta; order Coleoptera; family Cerambycidae; genus Rutpela; species Rutpela maculata. The sequence goes on from OW386292.2 coordinate 88,058,871, forward strand.
AACATGACATTATTTCACTACATCATAATTTACAATATGGTGCGGACAATTTTGCACAATATATTTTAACCTACATAAACGCACTACAGGAAGCTTAAAAAATTGATTAAAGTTTTGATGACATTTATTTAAATGGCCCACGTTGGAAACACAGTCAGGTAAATAACAAAAAGTTAAGTTGTATTAGATAATATCGTTTCTTTACCTTTGCTCATAGTTAAATGGTCAAAAAAATTCAAAATGGGTTTAAAAAGTGTCCATTTATATGAAATGATTTACTTGTCAAAGCAATTTTTGGTTAATAGTTAAAGCTTTAGCCAATTTATTCAGAACTTTACAAGCTTTACAACTTTTTAAATATTTTTTTAGTCACACCGAGACATACTAAATGCATGTAATCAATTACAGCCTGTGACACCATCCTTAATTCCTCGATGTCTTCCAATATTGAACGTTCCTGCAAATGATGCTCTTCTTGCAATCTTTGCCAAAATGAATCATCAGTACGAGGTGTGAAATTTATTTCAGGGTAAATTACTCTGTGTTCATAATAATCTCCTTCTTGTGTGCACTTTCCACATGAAAAATACCCAGAATGAGTTTTAAAAGAAGTAAGAAATGCTTTTGCGGGTGCATCGCATACAAAGCAATTTATATGCACTTCAACAATTTCACTCTCCCACTGAATTCCATTTAATAATACATCCTTTAAATTTTCAACAAAACATTTTAAAAAGTCAATCACACTGTTATATTCCAGAAACATTTGTATAAAAATTTTCTGCTAGTGACCCCAATATTGGCCAAAATACACTGTGTGAACTTTCAGCAAGTGATAATCCGTCAATATTAAAATTTAATTTAACAGATGGTGGTGGGTTATCAAAATATTTTTTGAGGGAATTTAAAATTCCTACTTCTATGCCAAAATGGCAATATCTTCCTGGGGCCACTTCCAATATATTTGTTATTGATCATGGAGTTGACATTAATGTTCGTGCACTTAATGGCACATCATAGAACCCATGTTTTTTTAAATAGTCAGTAATTTCGAGCATGTGCTTTGACTGACATAGTTGTCAGCTTCCCACAATTTAAAGAGAGCCCCAAACACTAATTCCATACCTAATTATGGATTCTACAAGGCTATTATATGTTACCAAGAGGGTTTTTTTATTTAGGCACTTCTCAGGTTATAAAATTTATATATTAGTTTCCTTAATTTTCCATTTAAGTAATTAACTGTATTGGTGTTTTGAATATAACTATTTGTTTCTTCGTCAATAGGAATGGGTTCCATTGTTTGAGGCATTCCTGCCTTCGATGGAGAAAAGGTCACAAAATTAGTTTTTCCTATATTTAGTTTTAAGGAATTTATGTCTAGCCAGGTTTTAACCTTCTTTATTGCAGCAGCCGCCTTTTGTCTCGCTAAACTCCATGTCTCTCCCGAACATATTAATACGGTGTCGTCTGCATATGATATGATTTTGCATTGAAAGTTGTTATCCAGTAAATCATTTATGAATATTAGAAATAAGGTGGGTCCCAGGACGGTGCCTTGTGGAACACCGGTTTTTATTATTTTCTTTGCACTAAAAACATCGTTTATTTTCACTTGCTGAGGCCTTTTTGACAGATATTGTTTTAGCAGATTATATACATTACCTTTAATACCCACTTTATTTAATTTTTCTAGTAGCTGGCTATGTGAGACTGTGTCAAATGCTTTTTGTAGGTCTAAAAAAATAGCTAGAACTTTTTCGCTCCTTTCAAAATTTGTTATAATGGTGTCTGTAAGTAATTGAAGAGGATCTTCCGTACTCAATTTTTTTTGGAATCCATATTGATTGTTTGAGACAATTTTATTTTTCTCCAGAAATGAATGAAGCCTGTAATTTAAACATTTTTCAAAGATGTTTGCAACATTGTTTATCAGCGATATTGGGCGGTAGTTAGTCATGTGTTTTTTATTGCCGTTTTTATATATTATGACAACTATACTTTCTTTAAAAGTTTCAGGTATATCTGCGTTTTTGAAAATAAGATTAATAATATGAGTTATAGGTTTACAGATGTGACTAGATATTAGTTTCAGGGTTTTTACTGTTATTCCGTCCTTCCTTGGAGACGAGTTATTTTTCAGGGAGCATATAATATTTTCTACTTCCGTAAGAGTAACGTCTTCTAAGAACATATAACTTAAATTTTGGCTTATGTCGTTGTATTCTGATAGGTTTTGTGTGTTTCGGTATTTCTCGAGAAATGTTTTCTCCTATCTCAATAAAAAATTGGTTAAAGGCGGTTGCTATTTCTTCTTTGTTTGTGATTTGTGTGTTATTAGCTAATACTATTTGTTCTATGTTGTCTTTGCAATTTCTGTTGTGATTTGTGACATCATTGATACAATCCCAAACTTTCTTGTAATTGTTTCCAGCCGACTGGATTTTTTCTTTATAAAAATTGTTTTTGTTGTCTTAATTAATGTCGTTACTATGTTTCTATAGTTTTTATAATAAACTTTTAATTCCGCTTATGCTTATTTTTGAGAAGTTTTTGTTTAAGTGTGTCACGTTTTCTTATTGCGTTTAGTATACCTTGAGTCATCCACGGTTTGAATTTATTGTTTTTATTTTTTATTTTAATTACTTTGGTTGCCTCTCTTAAACTTGAATTGATATTTTTTATAAAATATAGTAATTGCGTTATTGGGATTTTTTTCTTTATACAATTCATTCCAGTTTATTAATGATACGACTTTTAAAAGTTTGTAGTTGTTTATCTTTTTAACGGTTTGGTCTGTTTCTGGTTTGTGCTGAGAAGTTTCATTAATTTAAATATTATTGGATAATGGTGTGTTATATTATTTTGAAGTACTATAGGTAAGCAATTTGTTTTAGTTTTGCGTTTATTTTTACAAAAATATCTATTATTAGAGAAGAAGTTTCCCTTGTGGGTTTAGTACCTCTAGTGCTTTGTAGATAGCTTTTTCCCCGTTATTTTCTATTACTCCATATATCCTTACTGTTTTTCTTTTACGGTGCTGCTGTTCTCTAGGACTATGTATTGGTGGTGTAATAGCTGTTGGCAAAGGACTGGGTACATATATATAAGAAGTGCAGGAGATACATATCCACTTCTACCTTGATGGCGTTTGAACTTTCCAGTGTCGGCCTCAAATATATTATTTGTATATTTTTAACTCATTTGCAATGCAGTTGCCGTAGGTAGTGTAGGTGAGTGGTAGATCGTGCACATTGTTACAGAAGTGCAAAAGCATGGGATTCCCTCTCTTCTATCAACTTGGCATTTTCACTTTGCTTAACAGCTTTTCTCTATCGATTTCTTGGCAACCTAAAGGTGTTTTTTCCCGCTTCTTCTGTTTCTTTTTCGTGTCTTATATTTACACTCTCTTCTCTTTCTGTTGTAACGTTACCTTGGCCGAATATCAATAATTTTAATTTATTTTTAATTTGGTGTTGACTATTTACCTATATAGTATTAATAAATATTTTTTAGAGTAGGAATTATCGATGTCAGACCAAGAAACATACACTGCCAACTAGCTCATTAGCTCGGAAGCGTATGGGTCGTGTGGTTAGACGACTTAGTTTATTATTAAGATGTTATAATAGAGAGAGTGAGAGAGACTTACCTACAATTATATATGAAGAGCTAATTTGTTGTTAGATTACAGGCGCCAACCATTCTTTATACTTGATGTTGATGAATACCAAGAATAGTAAATAATATTCAAGTACTAAGCTCTAAATATTTTTTATGAATTTATATAGTGTGAAAATGGAGTTCGTTGAAGTAACAAGAAACAAGTTTGTGAATAAAAGTCTTGTGTAAAATTATAAAATCAGTTTTATTATAAACTGGTCAAACTGGGTGATGTCAGGCCAAAATAACATCTATATTAAAAACGTTTTAACATATAAGAAAATTATTTACAGATGAGAAATATATACAATCTACTAAAAAAAGGTTTATATAGAAATATAATAAGCTGAGTTACGATCAAGATTTATCTGAAGATATCTAAAAGAAATTGTTAATAATAAGTTTTACCCAAACAAATATTGATAAGAAAATATCAAGTTAAAATTTTACAAGGTATCTATTTAAACTGTATGTTTTAGGATATGACGCAATAATTTTTTATTTCCTTTTAGCAATAAACCCAATAAAATTATAACATATGTTTTAAGCAAACGGTAGTAAAATTTGGTGATCACCAAACCTTGCACATTGTACCTTAATAATAAATAATTTGCTATGTAACCCAAAGAAATAATTGTCTAATTATAATTCGAACATGTAGAATTCAAAAACTTTCATATTTAAGAAAACAAATGTCGTTTCAATGTGTTGTATAAGGATCGTTTATCCGCATTGATAAAAGATATAAAATTTCAAATGTTTTCTGGGCAAAAAAAAATGATAGTTAAACTGTAAGAATTTTACTTAAATTAAACACTTAACTTGTGAGGTTTGTAGCTTTCTGGAAGGAATATAGGTACTATCGATGATGAGAATATAAGGTTTAGTTCTTGTCCAAACAGGAAACCATTACAGCTAGAAACATCCGATCCAAAAAAAAAAAAGTCACTGGGCTGCTAAATAAGATGGCGAATATACGTCTCTATTCCAAGAAAGACATAACTTCTTTTAAAAAATGGTGGGTAGATTAAATAAGGTCCATTGAGTGGGTATAACTATTAAGTTAAGTTTATCTTCAACCATAAACCATTGACAAAGTGAAATTTTATTTAATGTTAAGCTGCTTTAATTAAATTCCAAACCAAGACATGACCCAAGACTTAGATCAAAATCCAAAAGCAGGAAACAAAGTAAAAGGTATAAAAAGAAGACCCTACAAATCGAAAAAACAATGTAATAAGCTGTATTCTACGAATTAACTTTGAAACAGAAATAATTTTTTTAGAATACTTACGGAAATTAATCCGGCCATCTTGAAAATATGTTTAACCATGAGGTCGACACTTTAATGAAGCGTTTCTTAGGCTTGCCACAAGATATAAATACAATATACAAATGGAGTTCCCTCACATTACTAAATAGACGAAGTACCGGTCTTTATTGGTAAAAATAAAGGTACTTGTATGTGGACAAAAGCCGACACACTTGACACTGGGCTTAGACTTCAAGCAAGTGATGACAAAATCGAGAAGGCGGATCAAGACACCTTTAAGCGGAAGTTATAATTCAAGCGATCAACAAAAATCTTCCATGTATTTATTTTATACAGTAATAGATTGTTACCAATGCTAAACATTAATGTTAAATATTCTAAACTTGAAATTATTAGATTATTAAATTATTTATTTCGACTGTTGTTGTTTATTTACTTTTGATTATTTATGTGTTTGAGTGAATAAATATATTGACAAGTAAAGATGATGGGTATATGACCAGGTATACACTGCAGCGCGTATAGTGTTGCTTTAATATGAAGATTTAAAATGTTGGAAGCCTTGAATAAAAATTTCATTTATATTTTTTTTTGTATTTAGAATTTGATTTACTAAGAAGTTTAACTTACTATATTTCTAAATATACTTTAATAAAAACATGGAGCATTTTACATGCTACACTGTTGCCTCATTCTCAGCGTCGGTATTATTTGCTGTTTTTTGATCAACTTCGTCATTTTGACCTTCCTCCTGTAGAAATAAACAAATTAAAAAATTTGAAGAAAGCAAGACACAGAAAAATAATTATTTTGGGTTATTATACTTTTTTCAATGGAATCTAAAATAAAATGTTTATTTATTCAAAGTGTCTTCTCTATAGTTGTCATTAAAAATTCTTCTTATTTGCAGATGTCCTCTAAGAAGAGGAGTGGCTAGGTGGTGCAGAAGAATTTGTGAGTAAATGGAATTTTCCTCATGTAATACGTGCTATGGATAGAAAACATGTCATGATTCAGTCGCCCATGGATAGTGCCAATGCTTATGATAATTACAAAAATTTTTCCAGTATAGTTCTTTTTGCTCTCGTCGATGCTGATTATAAGTTTCTATATGTGGATGTTGGTAGTAAAGGACGTATTTCTGATGGTGGCGTTTTCAAGAACACTACTTTGTACAAGAAATTAGAAAGAAATGGATTGCATTTTGCGAATACCATACATGTAGCAGATGCCGTATTTTATAATAGCGGATTAAGCTTTTGCCCTTTATTTTGAGAAATCAAATAATAAAAAAAGTAGATAGACTGGGGTAAAATTAAAGTAATAGAAAACGATATCTTTGTGCAAGCGCTAACTTCGCAAACAATAATCCAGATCGCGCGCCTTCTTTAAGTTTGAACGTCATACGCGTTTAATGGAACAGAATAATTGTGAATACGGAGCAATCATTTCATGAAAGCAAGAGAAAAATTAAATGGCAAGAATTACCTAGACGTATTAACAATATGAGAGGTATAATTATACATTATTACTTATTAGATGCTTTATTTTTATTTGTTGATAATTGGATAAAATTAAATAAAAATCAAAACAAATATCTTCAACGTACGATTCTGACAAAATATATATCACACTTTTTTTGTCATATATTTTGCCATGAGATTTTGTCATCCCAGAAGAAAGAGTCAAATAAACTCAACAACGTAGGCTGAAGATCCTTTTTTCTCTATTTTTTCTTCAACTTTGTCAAATAAATAAAAATAAATTAATTACACGAAAACACCTTTAAATTATTTATTGTTACCTACCTATATTCATTAATACCTACATATTATTTTATATAAATCACTGCATTTTGGATCAAATATTTAATATCATATTGTTAATATTGGAGTGACTAGAATACGAATTCAAGGAAATAGAAAACAATCTAATAATTATTTATTACGTAACTTAGCAAGTACAATTAAAATATTTACATATACATTCTACATAATTTACTGGTTCTGAAACAGAACAAGTTTATTAAATTTATTTCTAATAATTTTATTTGCTTCAGAGCTCTTTTTATATTCATAGAAAATCCGTATATGAGTAGTTAAATAAACTTCAATAATTGATTTTATTAATTGAAATTTATGTTTGCAGTCTGCAAACCTCGTGTATACGCATCCATTTCGTTGCAATTGAATGCGGTGTTAGCTACAGTTTTGAAGGTTTTTATTATTAAAAAGGCTTTTTGTTTGTTTCTTTTCTTTTATATTCTCGCAGTTTTCTCCTCCGAACATATGAACAATTTCGTCCCATTGCTTTTCATCTCTATTAGAGTATGACTCAGATGACAAGTCCCATATTGCTGGTCGTTTTTTAATTTCATTAATAAATATTTCGGTATTGAATTCCTCCATCGCACGTTTGTCCTATGTGAAATTTTTAAACGAACTGATGCGGTCGCTGGTCTTCAAATGCACGCACGATCATTGCTTTATGTGTAATCCACTGGTTGACGAGGTCACACACCTTAATGTCAGCGTCGGTGACGTCGAATGGTCTGAAAGTATCGACTACTTGGGAGTAACTTTAGACCCAAAACTCAATTTCAAGCAACATATTTCTAACATTTCAAACAAATGCTGGAAACGGATGGCATCCCTATATCCATTAATAAAAACATCTCCTCCCCAAATTGGCACCTTAATTTATAAGTCTTATCTACGTCCAATACTGACATACGCCTCCCAAATATGGTACCCCCTGATTCCTACTACTAAACAAAAAGAATTACAAGTCATCCAAAATAAAATTCTCAGAGTGGCCAACAAATATCCCACACGCAGCCCTATCACAACACTGCACCAAATATTCGGTACCCCTACATTGAATGATTTCATTCTCAAAACTCTCATTCCCAATTTTAGGTAACGCACTGACCAAATCCATCAACCCTACCCTTATCAATCCCCTTACCCTAGAGTTCCTTGAAGCTCCAAAACATCCCTCTCTAAACTATATTTACACCCCCACTCCCGATTAGGCAACACAAATTGTAATTATTCAAATCCAATAAATTGTAAACTAACCATGATTTGAGAAAAAATACAAAAACAAAAAAAATACAAAAAATACAAAAAAAAACAAAATCAAATAAAATAAGCAAAAAAATACACTAAACATCTTAAGCAAAAAAAAAGTATCACATAAACATCTGAAAAGAGCCATACCACAACCATAAAACATCAAAAAAATAAAACAAACAAAATTACAAAGAGCCATACATACACTACACTGTGTACACCACCACAAATATTCAACAACCGTAATAAAACCAAAAACTAAACTTTATCAGCCCAGCTTCGAGCACCGTTATTCAACTACATAATAACCCAAGGCAAGCATCCATGGATGGAAAGCCTTAGCCAAAAGAGGCACATACTATGCACGAGGTCAATGGGCGCGTGCGGTCGCTGAGACCATGTTCGTGGTCGTGGTCGCGATCATAGCAATGGGTGCTGAAAGATTTAATTCAACACAAACCACTGGTCGCAGAGACCATGGTCGCGGTCGCGGTCGCTAAGTGCGTTCGCGGCGTTATTTGCAAAATTTGCATCCTGAGAATCTCAAACTTGTCTATAATTTCCACAAAGTTATATTAATTTTAAGCACTCATCTTTTTCCATTTTTAAACAAAACTTTATGCTCGGGAACCGGCATAAACAAGTCACCGAACACGCGTCCAGAGTGACGACCACGAGTTAACTGAGGCGCCTTTGAGCATGGATGAAAAACCGACAATGCTCGACTCACCTTGGAACAGTCTCGACCGTAGCATCGCGCGGGCTTGAGTAAGCGAAGCACGTCCATATAGCCAAAGCAATTATTGCCTCGCGATGCTGCTCGCTCAGTCTGTACGCGGCTTTTGAGAAACACAGATGAATCTTCTTTTAATTCTTCGAATAAATAAGTGTTCATAGTCACCCTATTTTCTTGTTTTATCCACCACCTTCTATTTAACCAACGCTTTCTCCTTTTTATGATTAATGAAAGCATACCCATTAGATTGCCAGCCAACAATATCAGAGGTAATTCGTCCACTCTCGCTTTAATATTTAGTAATTAAAACAAAATAATCTGTCTGACTGATTGGTTTGTTTTGTTACTGAAACTGTTTATCATCTGATATAAAAAATCATCTAAAAATGTCATGCGTCACCGTAAAACTGACTTGTGATTGGCTTGCCGTAAGAGGTAAAGAATTAATGTTTGTATGCCAAAATTTTAACGCCCTACCTTTATCCATTCCAAATATATTCTTTTTTATGCCATGTGAAGGGCACTGTAGCTTCAATTACAAAGCATTTTCGAATATACGTTTATTTAAATATTTTGATTTAATCTTATCTCCTGAATAATCTCCCGAAATATTGCCCGGTAATTATGAATCATCCTGTTCTTTAACTTAGCTTCGGGTGTGTTGCACCATACTAAATTAGTCATTACTCAGCTAAATGTGAAAGGCCATGCTTTGAGGCTACAGATTTACTGACAAAACTCGGGAAGTTTATTATAGAATTGGCAAAAATGAAAGTAACAATTTCTGAAATGTCATGAATTCTATGTATTTGAATATTTTAACTTTTACTAATTTTTACGTCAGTTTTTCAGTAATATATAATAATCCCCAACGTTATGAGTTATGTAAGGAAAAGGGAAAAAAGGCAGCGGTCGCTGAATTCTAGTAATATTTTAACCCGATTAAGCATTATTGGTTACTTTCTTACCAGACTGTATTTTAAATATGGGTTCCATCAACTAAACCTATTACCCATGAGAAAGAATCTTGCAATTTTATAAAATTGTTGTGCTTTAACAAAGCTCTGTTCTTCTGGCATGTTAATATATAAGGGAGATAGTCTGCTATTGACACTTTTAGTGTTATGAGAGAGGCATAAAATGCATCCGCATAAAATCGGCTACTGAGCTTATACGCCCAGAGCTTACAAAGAACTGTAAACACAAAACCTGATTAATTGGATTTCCACTGTTGTTTCTAAAACCAAAAATATTACTTTTTATAGATTTTTACATAAAAGACATAATAATCTCGGTACGAGAACAAAAAAAAAATTGAAAAACTGAATTATTATTATTAGGTATATAATTATGTGTATCTATATTTCTACCTATCGTTATGAAATTCTAAGTCATGTTCAAGTTGCTCCAACAAATGAAAAACTGTTTCTTTATGCACCCGAAATGATTTAAAAAACGTTAACACGTCCAGTTCCTCAAAATTGTTGGGACGTTTATATATTTTTTTGGGAGAACCAATTCAATGAACTCCAGGATGTCGAGATCATTATTAAATATATCTGCATCCACACGATACATTTTAAAACGTTTTGAATGCTAAATATTTCACAAAATACACAAGTTATGTTTTAATTATAGAATAGAAACAATTGTTAAAACACATTTCTACGCATGCCTGCGGGCTACTTTAAGTGAAAGATACTTTAAGCCGCCGATATCGACACGGCGGCTTAGTTAAGCCTACCTTAAATAAGAGATACGTGTTACTTAAATAATGGTACAATGCAAAATGCCACTTTAAGAGCCAATTGTACAATACGAGCTAGTAATATATTGAAATTATCTACTAATTACGCTCGACTCAATTACTATAAAAGCCAACCTACTTATGGTAATATCATCATTAGTATTCAGTGCATCGGCCGAAGAAAGTTCTGCTAGTTTAATAATAGAAATAATTTTAAGTTGTAATAATTTGGAATAAAAGGTTTCATAACATTTAATTTGTTTTTAAAAACTGAGTTTCATGTTTTACAACTAAAAGTGGCGCAGTCAGTAGGATTTCAAAGGCTTTAACACCTAGTGCCGTGTGTTTCAACACTTAATTGATATCCAAGAACCAGCAGTTTCCCAACACCAGGCTACAATCCGTACTAATGCTCCCTAGACGAAAGGACATTAGGTGAGAAGTCAGGGAGGTATTAAACCAGACCTAGACTAGATCACCGAAGTGCAGCAACGTCGTGTGCGGTGAGGACTTGGATGGGTAATGGTGGTCAGACCATCTAAGGGGCACCGCGTAGCGAAACAGTTGCTAGCAATGCTAGTAAGAACACCTTACGGGCAATACAGGGTGAGCACAATAAGCCTAGGAGGCTGCAGTTCCCTCGGAGTAGTATACAGACGACCCCGGGGAGGAGGGGGCTTTAGTCAGTAAGAGTCTGACACTTCCAATATACCATTGATTGATTGGAGCCCATGAAGGTTACCCCTCCTCCTAATGTAAAAAAAGGACATTAGCTAAAATTAATCTGTAAATGAGTTTCCTATCTCTTTGTATTTCCTTGTCGTCCTATTGATAGTTTCGACTTGAGCTAGTTTAATAAAGGCAATAATCATATAAATTGATTTATTGACAGTATCTGGGCATTTGAATAGCTTCAGAACTTGAGTAAATAAGGTAAGAAAAGAAATAAAATAAAATATAAGTAAAAGATTAACGTTTTCAAATAGATAATTGTCGTTGTATGTTAGAACAATTCGACACGTTAGTTAACCAACTAGGAAAACTTAATTTAAATAAAGAAATGAATCAGCAAGCAATAAACACCAATGCACTGGCAACAGCTCCAGCTGCAATGCCACAAAATTTAATAAATTCCGCTAAGGAGTTTGGACACACGCTACCTAATTATGTTTTTTATAAATTTATGCCAAAAAAATTATGATAGGTATGGGCATACCACGGATAATAGCCTATCAGATTATGTTTTTTCAACATTATTTTCAAAATTAACTGGCGAAGCTGCCAAGTTTATAATGTGTCGTCCAGAAGTACAATCATGGGACCAAATCAAAAAACAACTCAGGTCCAAATTTGGCGATCATACCGATAGATTAACACTACAGCAAAACTTTAATTGTCTCACAATCAACAAAAACGAGGACCTGTTAGACTTCATAAATAGTCACGTAAAAGTCACGTTTACAAGTTAAAATCCATTCTGATACAATTTTAGCAGCACAAATGAAAGATTTATATATTAAACAAACCGAAATGACCAGTCTTAAAATACTCTTAGGAAACACCACGAGCGACCTGTACATTATATTATTAACACGTAATCCACAAACTTTAGAACAAGCTACTACTATAGTCCCGCAAAATATACATTTAATGCAAAGGCTCAACAGATTCAAAAACCAAAATTTTTCGAACAAAGTAAACAATCAAAATTTACTTCAAACAGACAGAATACATGTAAACAATTCCCTAATCAAAATATTAGGCAGAATAATTATCATTTACCATATCTACCCTACCAACCACCTCAGCTCAATCAACAACCACAAAATTTCTTACAAACGAATTTCCCCAGGTAAATCTCACAAAGATTCCCAACTAACCTGCAAACATTCGGAAAACCAGTAAATGTTTTCAAACCCACAAACATTCCAAAAAATAATCCAGAGCCAATGTCCATACAAACCAGGACACAAGTCTCACATCCAGCCAATTTCAACAGACGAGACCGAACCAATTTAGACCATCCGGTAGTAGAAATTTAATTTCGAAAGAATTAAGACACCACGAATTTGACGACAATCAAATAGATTACTCTGATTTTCAAAACTACTATTATGACTTTAACAGGGAAACATGATTACCCTGAAGATATTAAAGACAAATTCGATAATTACGAAAGTCCAGAGCAAAAGACAAACTTTCAATTAGACAGTCAAACCAACGAAATGAAGTAATCGAGATAAGCGCATCTAAAGCCAATTCGCTACCGTATATTTACATTCCAGAACTTGATACAAAATTATTAATCGACACAGGTTGTTCTACGTCCCTCTTAAGACCTGCAATGGCAGAAAAATATTTTCCAAATTTAATATTTCACAACCCTGCTACTATCACTACATCCAAAAGTTCCAAAGAAATACGTCAAAGACTTAAAATATCTATATTTAAAATTTTTAAATGTAATTATGAAATAGAAATCCTTCTTTTTAACTTTCACGATTATTTTGATGGCATAATAGGTCTACAAGCCCTAACAGACATGCAGTATTCAATTAACATTCCAGACCAATGTCTATCAAATCATTACAATCGAATAACTTTTTATTATCGACAGCCAGACGAAAAAGCCATTACCATTGAAATTCCACTACGCGAGTCATTAATTAGGAAATTTCCAGTAAACATTGAATCAGGCGATATCATAACTGCAGAGGCTAATGGACATAACTTTCACATTCCAGAGGCATTAACAACCGCACATAATTTCGAAGCTTTATTTGAAATACAAAATATATCAGATGATACCATCTTAACGAACCATTTGAGGTAATACCGTTTTCAAAAAATAAATTTGAAGTATTCAACTTCAATATCCATTCACTTAACAATACTACAACTCAAATAAATGTTCTCGAACAAATTCGAACGGACCACATGACTAACGAGGAACGCAAAGTCGCACTCCAAGTTATAACAGAATATTTAGATCACTGCGAAAAAGAAAACTTAACATTCACTAACAAAATTAAACATGTTATTAGAACCACCGACGAAATACCCATACACACTAAGTCTTATAGATATCCTCATATACATAAAAAATAAATTCAGAAACAAATTAGTCACATGTTAGAACAAAAAATCATCAGGCTCAGTTCATCTCCCTGGTCCTCACGTATATGGATTGTTCCGAAAAAGACGCGTCGGGAAAACGCAAATGCCGCATTGTGATAGATTATAGGAAACTAAACGCAAAAACAATAGAAGATTGTTATCCACTACCCAACATCACGGACATACTATACACTTTAGGTAAATGTCAATACTTCACCTTAGATCTCGCCTCGGGATTCCACCAAATTGAATTACATCCAGATTCCATAAAACTGCCTTTAATGTAGATAACGGACATTACGAGTTTATTCGAATGCCATTCGGGTTGAAAAACGCCCCTAGTACGTTTCAAAAGATCATAGACTTTATTTTAAAAGAACTAATTGGAAAAACATGATTAATATATATGGATGATATAATAATATTCTCCAAATCTCTACAAGAACACAAAATTCATTTAGGACAGGTATTTTCAAAATTAAGAGAAGCAAATTTAAAAATCCAACCAGATAAATTCGAATTCATGAGAAAAGAAGTCGAGTTCTTAGGACACGTTGTTACGGCCGAAAGTACCAGACCTAATCAAAATAAAATAGAAGCAATAAAAAAATTCCCGATACCTAAGCCACCAAAGGAAATAAAGTCATTTCTGGGACTTATAGGGTACTATAAAAATTCATAAAAAATTTCGCACACATAACGAAACCATTGTCAAAATGCCTAAAAAAGGACAAGAAAGTTATTCATACACCTGAGTTTATAGAAAGTTTTGAAAAGTGCAAAAACATTTTAAGTAATCCTCCCGACTTTGAAAAAGAATTCGTCGTTACAACCGATGCTAGTAATGTGGCGGTCGGGGCCATCTTATCTCAAGGACTCATCGGAAAAGACAAACCGATAGCTTACGCGTCGCGTACACTTAATGCAGCTGAACAAAATTATTCAACAGTAGAAAAAGAACTACTGGCTTTTGTATTCGCTACAAAGCAATTCCGACCTTATATATACGGCAGAAAATTCAAAATTGTCACAGTCCACAAACCATTAACTTGGTTATTTAATTTAAGAGAATCCAACTCGCGTCTCGTCCGTTGGCGATTAAGAGTTCGATTACGAAGTAGTTTACAAAAAGGACGCATTGAGATTAACGCAATCGAAAATAAAAACGACCAAGATCAACCAAACGACGATGCAGTCTCTATGATAAGTCTGTCCGGACATAGACATTTATCCCACTGAGGAAATTGATCAACTAGTCACAGAACTAAACGACCTAATCAAACCCTCAAATTCAAATCCAACAAAATATACAGATAACAGCTCCCCAAATAGAGGACGATTAAACTGTTTACTCTGCACACGAAAACTCCATATTTTCAATACCTATTTCCGAAAGATGTATTAACTCATTTAAAAATCAAATCTTTCTGAATGTGTCTCCATCCGCTTTAAAAACAACTGTCAAACGAATTGAAATATTTGACAAATTCCGACTGTCAGTAACACAGCCTTATACTAATTTTGAAAAAGAATTTATATCTTTTGTGAAAGAATATCTTAAACCAAAAACTGCATACGGTATATATATCTATGAACTGGCATTAACCCCTATCATTATCGAAATCATGCAGAAAACATTCGTCCATACTGGCTGAAATTTATACAGTCAAACATACCACTAACCGATGTAGAAACATTAGATTCTCAACAACAAAAAATACAATACCATTACGAAACTAGAACAGCACACCGGGGAATAGAAGCCACTAAACTATCCCTACAGAAAGTTTATTATTGGCCTAATATTGCCAACGATGTCACGTTTGTTAATACGTGTGGCCCCTGCCAACAAGGTAAATACGAACGACACCTAAACAAAATAGAATTCTCTCCCATACCCATAGGTAAATTCCCATTCGATCACATCTACATGGGCATGTTCCAAGTAGAAAAAACTTGATAGTTCCTCCCGATACGCACAAGCGTATAGGTCGGAGATAAATTCAATCTATGCACTAGAAAATCTGTTAACATTTATCACTTATTTTGGCATTCCCAGAACAATCATTACAGATAGCGGAACAGAATTCAAAAATCAGTTAATTATAGATTTTTGTAAAAAACACAAAATTAAAATACACTACACTACACCTGGAAATCACAATAGCAATTCACCCACTGAACGCTCTTCATTTCTAGATCAACCTAGGAACTTTCAGAATAAAAGAGAAATTGAAACAAATTAATACAAACAGAAAAAAAGCACCCGAATACACAGACGACCAGACACACCAAAACATAACCGAAAATATGAGCAAGATCGACCCAATATCGAAACCGATATATATAATCGGTAAATTAAAAAATAATCCTAACAGACAAAGGTATTAAAGATGTATCTAACTTAAAGCCCCCGAGAAGAATTATTAAGAAAGACATCTTTGTTTTAGATGACGACTCTCATGACGACCTTCTTGATGCTATACCTGCTACTCCTGGTACAAGCACTGAAAACCAAAATCTATAACCCTATACTACCCTTCTCATTAGGAAATTCGCGTGTCACGCTAACCAAATATACTTATGTGAAAACGATAAATTTAAATGAGTTAGAACGATACTTGGAAACAGAGGTTTATTGAATGTTGTAGGCAAGGTCCAAAAATGGCTGTACGGTACCGCTGAAGACGGCGAAAGAATCGAAAGAGCTTCTATCTTAGATAAAAATAAAAAATCAATATATCACGACTTACCACAGCAATTATCTATTGCAAAAGAATTCTCAGATAAGTTCACAAAAATCATTAATCAAATTCAAACAAATCAAGTAATTACTAATAGCAACATAAAAAGTTTAAATACACGCATAAACACACTAACAGATTATATGAACGCACAAGGTTCGATGCAATTAATATTAATGAATTGCCAATACTTAAAGGACATCTTAACAAAGATCGAAACAGCAATAATGTTTGCAGACATCCACCAGGTACAAAATTCAATAATACCTATAGAAGAAATCCAAAATATAACTCTTACTCTTAGACAAATGTATTTCCCAAATATCTTATCTCATTTTAATTATATGCAATCATTTTATCAATATATGTCAACTCAACGATATTACAAAGATAGTTTGATTTATTTTGCCATCCATATACCAATGCTACAAGCTGAAAATTATCAATTGTATTATTTATACCCAATTCCTATAAATAATTCCATCACAGTACCTGAAAAACCCTATTTAATCCTAAATTCCAAAACCCATACTTCATGGATGGATGTTCGAAAATCGAAAACTACCACATGGAAGACAAACCACAAACAAAGAAAGATTGCCTTCCAGCCCTATTCAACGACGTCGAAACGACCACTGTCCAGCAATTACCATACATACATGTACAAAAAGACATAATAGAACCGATCTCTGAAAACCACATCATAGTTGTTCCAGTGATTTCAGTTACAGTGCATGAACTCTGTGACATAAATGGACTCTATAAAATAACTTCCCCAAGTCTATTAAAAATCAGTGAACAATGTGAAATCAACATCAAAATCATGACATTAAAAAACAATGCACAAACAGAAGAAACAATGTTCTCTCTACCTGTTGTGAAATACAAATCTATTAATCACACAAAACCATTTAACATAAGCAATGTAAAACTAGGTGAGCTAACGACACTGCAAAATAGATTAAATAGGTTGCAAATTCAACCTTTACTAAAACTAGACGTAAATAAAGATCAATACTCTGTATACGAAATAATCTCAATTGCATTAATTGTAATCTTTCTCATATACACGTATACACTTATATAGTAAATATTATACTAAATTAAGGCACTTGACCTCAAGAAAGAAGAAAACTCAATTACTCCCACTTCAAGAAGACAGTCAGAAAATAGCATCCCCTATTTTCTTCACTTAAGGAGGGAGGAGTAATGTATTCAAATTATTTACTAATTACGCTCGACCCAATTACTATAAAAGCCAACCTACTTATGGTAATATCATCATTAGTATTCAGGGCATCGGCCGAAGAAAGTTCTGCTAGTTTAATAATAGAAATAAATAATAATAATTTTAAGTTGTAAGAATTTGGAATAAAAGGTTTTACAATAACATTTAAATTATTTTTAAAAACTGAGTTTCGTGTTTTACAACTAAAAGTAGCTCTACCGAGATTTAAACATGAACTACTGTTGGGGTTCAGATCACCGTAAATATGCGTTGTACAATTGAGGCTTTGTGTCACATGTGCAGTTCAGTTGTGGTTGTTTACCTTGAACCGTCTAATATTGGCGGTTTATGTTAGGTTCAGCTGAGTGTACGTATATAACTTCAATTACTTTTCGTCTGTTTGTTTATATGTTCTTTAAAAAAGGTAATAGATATGAAACAATTTATGAAATATTAACAGATGATGAATCTATATTAGAGACTGTAAATATTCTAGATCGGCGGCGAACACCCAAGATATTTCGGCCTCGTGAAAATCATTTTGATAAATGGTTTCGCTTTAGAAAACATTGCGGAAGAAATATCACACCCAACAGAAAGGTATTACATGTAACGGTTACAAATATAAATAATATATGTTTATTTGCAGAAAATGTCATAATTAAATAATATTGTAGATTATTTATAATAAAAATATAATAGAAAAATAACAAATAAAATTTATATAATTTATATCAAATAAACAAAATAACTCACAAAGTCTAGACTGTCTGTGAGTGAAATAGTTAATAAGATTTATTTATGATCATATACATTATAGGCTAGTGCCAATACCTTTTTGAAAATAAAAATTATTAATAGGCAAGGACCAGCCGGGGAATTTGGTTAAGGTTATAAAGAAGAAAAAAAAACAAAAATTAAAAGCGAGATAATGTGAAATCGTAGGGGTTGAAAGTGTTTTTTTTGTGATTTTCGGCGAAAGGTGACCTCCTAGTGGAAAATTTCATTGTAAACTTTTCAGGATATTATTCTATACACTTTCACGAACTCATTAAAAAAAAATTCTTCATTTTACAAATTTTTTTAGGTAAATACCTTCATCGACTGAGCTATACGACTTTCAGTGCGTACGGTGCATTGCCATGAAAAACTTTCAGAAAGTTTTTGCCCACTTTCTTCAATTAAATTCATTCAACTTTAGTAATATTACATTGAAGTAAATTTTGTCATTGAAATTTAATCCATTATTTACATAAATAATAAAAAAATAAAAAATATTGAAAAATTCGTGAACCGAAATGTCATTTTTTCTGTTTTTCTCAATTTTAAGCGGTTTCACGAAAAATAAATCATCAACATGTATAGACCATTTGAAAGTAGACATTTTAAAATGAGCCCAGATAGAATATTGAAATCCAAAAAAACACCAATAAAGTGTTCCGTGGGAAGATTTGGGTTTTTTTTTACGAAAAATGTAAATATCTCGGAAACTACTTGTTTCCCAGATTCCAAAAAAGCATTGAATTATTTTTACGAGGGAGAAAAATAAAAAGCCAAAAAATCGGTTTTCCGCCATTTTCTCGGAAAATTTGAGGTTATGATGAAAAATGCCTTATATTAAAGTTTTAGATTTTTTTTTAATATCTACAACTTTTGTGAAGGACATTTTCCGCTAGTAGGTCACGTTTCGCCGAAAATCGCAAAAAAAAACACTTTCAACCCCCAAACAGTACCCCCATTTCACGATTTCACATTATCTCGTGTTTAATTTTTGTTTTTTCTTTTCTTTATAACCTTAACTAAATTCCCCGGCTGGTACTTGCCTGTTAATAATTTTCTTTTTTTTTTTTAGCATTCAAAATCCGCTTTGGCACTAGCCTATTATACAAAGTAGCCTCATAGAATCAAGTAATCATCAGGGTATGAGAACTTATACCAATTCATTTCAAGAAAACAATTAATTATCTATGTGGATATTTTGATATATACACATATAATAGACATACACCCAGCACCCACACACATGCATACACATACACATAACTACATATTATGTAATATTTTCAACAACTATATCCTAATATGTTAAATATAGCAATTATACTTAAAACAAGAATTAACTAATGTTCGTTCATTTCGATGAGCTTGTGCAATTCTATTTTATTGGTTTTTAAAATAAATTGTTTGACTTTTTTTTTGAATAAATTAATAGAATTTATGTTTTTTACTTCGTCTAAAAGAAGGTTGTAAAATCTGGGAGAGAAATACGCAAAATTTCTTTGTCCGATTGATTTTATAAAGAATGGAGTTCTGTAGGATGTTGCTTTACTTCTTGTCTGATAAGTGTGGTCTTAAATTATTCATAATCACACTGTAATAAAATAACTGTCTTATATCAAGTACATTGGCGTCCTTATAAAGATTATCGGAAGGATAGGTGTTAGGTTTATTGAGTATAATTTTTAGGAACCTCTTTTGGATTATTTCAAGTTTTTTTATATGAACCTGTACAGCACCTCCCCAGCCGACAATCCCATAGGAGGGAGAGTTTTGATTCTACTAGAGAGTAATAGGGTCAACGCGCTAGTTCGCGACCATGTGCTAATTCTCGACTACTTTAGCATTTAAGTGCAAATAATAAGAAACTAAATCATATTTGGCGCTCAAATCGATTGCATCAATGTTTGGCGACTTTGACCGATCGTAAATAGGCAACACGCTTCACATGAAATGTGAAGCTTTTTCCACAAAACAATCAGTTAACAAGTGGCTGTCACAGTAGCGGCATCATTTCTGTGTTATGTGCAAGTTTTAAGTGATCGAAGGAAAGAAAATAGTAAGTAAAAGTTTATGAATTTACCCAAATGAATGTTTTTTGTTTTGGGTAGTTTAGGGGGGTTTTCTAATACAATTTTAAAGAAGAAATTTAAAAAAAAATACATTTTTTGATTAAATATTGAATGGTTGCGAATTAGGTTTTAAAATTGTACTGTTTTTAGTTCTCGACCACGTGGTCGAGAATTGAAGTTTGACGACCATTATATTTTCGTCAATTAAACATTTTTAAAACACTTGTGTATTTTTATTTATCAAAATTTAATCATAAGATATGTGTTTTTTCAACTTTTAGTTTGCGACCACTTTTTTCCATTCATAAAATATGTAAAATTGTTAATAAACATTGGTGGTCGAGAACTAATTTAATCTAACTTAGTTCTCGACCATCAGCTTATCTCAGAGGTCGAGATCTAATTCAGTCCAACTTAATTTTCGACCATTAGCGTATTTTGGTGGTCGAGAACTGGTTACTTCTTAGTTATAGTTCTCAACCACCTGTAGTATAGAATTTCTGGAGCAAAATACCTATCTACATACCTACCTATAGGTATATTCATCGAGTGAATGGAGAAAATACTATGAAGAAAAAACGAAAAAGAAACTTGATAGGGTTAAAAAAAAGAGAAGAAAGAGAGAAACTAAAGCAAAATAAACAGAAAAAAACTGTAAAAACCAAACAGAGAAAACCCAAGAAAAAAACAGAATACTAAAACTTCTGACAAGATAACATGTGCAAATTGCAATGAAGAGCTAAACAGTGACACAGATGATGACGACAAAAAAATATAGGATGTGATTTCTGTGATAAATGGTATCACAAAAATTGTACAAATTTGATAGGCACGCCCTATCATATTGCTGCAAGTCAAGACTATAAATGCGACAAATGCTAAGAAGTTCCTATTGTTCTAGATATTTTCACGCAGGTGTAATCAAAATACCATTGTGTAGGTACCTGCTATCTATTTTGTTTTTGTTGCAACCTAAGGTTGACTAGGTTTACGAATTTTTTTTTACTTTTGTACTTTTAAACAGTATAGGTACCTACCTAGGTATGTATTTCTTTTAGAATACCTACCTAGTTAGTTAAATTAACCAAAGTTATCCATTTAGTACAAATTAGTTTTTGAGTTAATAGGTACCCAATTTAATACTTGCCAAAGTTTTTTTATTTATAAAAGAAGCATTTTAGGTTTACCTAGGTACTTAGCAACCTATTTTTTTTTTGTGGAAAAAAGGAAAAAATGCCTTCTACGGTATTTTTTGTTTGTAAGGTTTTTTGTATGTAAGCTCGGGCTAGGTATAGGTAGGTAGGATTTTATGATTGTATAAAAATAAAAGTACAAACTAGTTTTTATAATATGTTGACATACCTAGGTAGGTTCTCGTTTTCGTTTATAAAATTCTTAAAAGCTTTTATTCTTAGGTAGGAAACAATAGGAAAAACATTTCAACTTTATGAAAGTAAGTTTAATGTTTAGGGTTATAAAACTATGTTTGTTTATTTAGGTATTTTTAAAACTTTATCTAGGAAGGTATTTCTAAAATAAATTTTCTTCCGAATTACACCTATATCTATCAATACTTTATAATACCTACCTACCTAAATCTGTTAGACACATTAAAATCTGCATATAAAATGGTTGGTCGAGAACTGGCACAAAAACGGTCGAGAATTATATGGATTGGTCGAGATCTGGCAAAATCGCACTTTTTTATTAAAAACAAAAAATGGATATTTAAAACATCCAAAGGCAAAACAATCTTGCAAAAAAAAGAATCTTAATTAGTTTAGGAAAATAAAAAATCAAAAGTGATTATGTTTGACCAGTATTTTAATTGTTACAATCTTCTAAAGTTGATTTTTTTTGTTAACTGGTCGAGAACTAGCGCATTGACCCTATATTGTTTTTAACTCGGGAATATTAAGAATAGTTTTTAGATATTTAAATTTGTATAGTATACTTCTTAGAGTATTGCCTACTTTGTAAATGTGTTTGTCCCATTTCATATGTTTATCTAAAGTAATACCTAGGTACTTTACTGAACGGACTCCTTCTATTTAGGTGTCAGTGTCAATTTTAAGAGAACTAAAATGATCCATATTTCTCTCATAGCAGCTGAATGGTACGTACTTCGTTTTAGTAAAGTTTATGGTAAGCAATTTAGAGTAAAATATTTATAAGCATTTTCTTGTTTTAGAAATAATGCTGTTTCTGCAGAACTAATGTTGTTTGTCACATTACAGTTCTATGCAACTGAATTTGTTGATGTAGATAACTCAACAGCCTGTAGGATAGTCTATAAAATTGGTAGAGCAACTGCCAGGTTACATAGCATATTTAAAGGAATGCCCACAACAGACGAGGAAATGAGCAGAATTAGGGGAGAGTTTTATAACAATGCCCGTTTTCCCAAGTATGTCGGAGCACTTGATTGGAGTCACGTTAGAATTTCTTCACCTGGAGGAGAAGAACCGGAAATAAATAGGAACAGCAAAACCCTTTTCTCTATCAATGTGCAAGCAATTTGTGATGCCAATTGCAAAATACAAAATATTTTCTGCAGATGGCTTGATTCAGTACATGATAGTACAATGTTTGGTAATTCCTTTTTGAACATAATGATTTTGGAGATTACTTCGTACTAGTAGAAGACAGTGGATATGACATTAGAAATTATTTAATAATACCATTAGGTAAATAAATATAAACTTCATTCAAAAATTAGTCCAATAAATTCAATATTCTTAGGCAATCCCATTATGGCAGAAGAACATATTTTTAATGAATCACAAATTAGAACACGCAACCCTATGGAAACGACTTTTGGCATCTGGAAACGACGGTTTCCTATTCTGGCCTTTGGAATTAAGTTGAAACTGTATAAGGTTGAGCAGTTGTTGTTGCTACAACTGCCTTACATAACATTGCTAGAATGCATAATGAAGAATTGCCACCAATAGATGCAGTAGAAAGGTGGGAATCGCAAATGAAATTGTCAGGGAGATGGGTGGAGTAAATAATATCGCCAGATACCAATCCATGAATATTTTAATGCGTTCTTGTAAAACATCGAACTTTTTATACAATGTGTCCACGGATGGACTTAATTTTATATTTGTAAAAAAAAATTTTATTTCAGTTTTTAGAAAAAAGTCATCATAATTTCTTTTGCTTGTTATATAAAAATACGATTACGATTCATGTTGAGAAACTTCGATTTTGTTGTACAGGATGCACGGTTTTTGAATGACTTTCTCGAAAAACTGAAAATACATTATTTTACGAGTACAGTTAAGTCCATCCGTGGACACATTGATAACAATTTATTATAAATAAAGTTTATTCCATAATGTTTTCTCATTTTACTTTTTTATTTTGAGTTTTGTTCATTTCTTGTCATTTCTAGAATTTCCATTTTAATTGGGCGTTCCTCTTGCATTAGCCTCATCTCCAGTTCTACCTTCTGCTCCATTAATTTCATCCCTTACTAATGTTTTTATTGCATGTTTTGAAGTTTTAGCTGTTGCTCTTCACGTAAATATTTACATTTTGTCTCTTCTAACAGACTTTAAGCTTCTGCCCTTTGTGAAACTTTCTCAGTAACAGTAGTCTCTTTGTACTCTCGCATTTTTCATTTTTCTATAAATAAGTATTTTAAAAATTAGAATCGAACCGTTGTATAAGAAATGACTAGACCGGGCTATAACAGAAAATTAAAATAAAACCGCATAAAATAAGCAGTGAATTACTTACGTCCGCTATTCCTGATTTACAGAGATTGAGATTTCCTGGTACGCAATATTTTTGGGGTATACTTTGCCCAGCTGCTAATAGCTGAAAACATATTTTTTAAAAGGTAATTAATTAGATATAACATTACGCATACCGTTAGTTTGGCTGCTTTCATTTTTTTTCTGTAGTTTCCACAGTAATGACATCACTACAATTTGGAATTGTTGGTGTTGGTGTTGACATGGGGTAGTCATGTTCCATCACGAACGGGATATCCTCTATTTGCATATTTTCTGGAACATCCCCACTTTGTACTGCAAACAAAATAAAACTTAAATTATGTCTATGTCAATATAGTCACCTTGCAAGTATGAATACAATTTTCAGTGTTATTCTTAGAAATCTCATATTTACCATTTTCTTCAGGTACAAATTGAACGACGTCAGACAGTTCATTCGAAACCTCTAATTAAACTACTATCTTCTGTTCTAAAAATGTTGTATAAATTGTTAAATGAATACATAAATTAAATAATAAAAACATACTCTCGGCATCACCATCAAATTCTGATAGATTTTCTTCAATTCGGGTACCCAAAATTTATATGATCTCCTTGTTAATATTGTGTGTTATCGTATCACTTAATTTACATTCTAAAATATTGTTGTATTTCTTGATAAGAGAAACTAAAAGTGATTTTTTTTTATTAAAATTTACTGATCTTTTTTTGGAATTCATATTTAGAACCTTCATTAAATCGAAGTGGAATACAAAGAAACTTTCAAGAAAATCTAAATAAATTACAATATTTATCTCATCTATCATTCTCATCCTCCTTTTACATTTTCGTTCTCCCCCGCTTTTCAGGTACTGGTTTAGGATTGTTTGAATCATCGCCTTCTTCCTCAATATCTTCCTTACTCCCATCAGCTTCATATGCACTTTTCTTAAGTTTCTGCTTTTTTTCTCGTTTTTGAGCAGCTTCAATCTCATCCTCCTTTCGCTTTTTCGTTCTCCGCTTTTCAGGTACTGATTTAGGATTGTTTGGATCATCACCTTCTTCCTCAATAGCTTCCTTACTCCCACCAGCTTCATATGTCCGTTTCTTAAGTTTTTGCTTTTTTCCGTTCTTCAGCAGCTTCAGTCTCTCTTTGTCTTAGTTCCTTAATCACATTTTCAGCTAAACTTTCCAGGAGTAACAGATATTTTTTTCCTCCGTGGTTTGACTAGTTTCCTTTTTACGGATGTCCTTGAGATATTCTTCAAATGTTGATGTCCAGCTTGCTGCTGAAACCATGATGGAGCCATCATCTGTGGCGTTTCCATTAGCCGATGACAATGCTAAATATTAAAATGTTTAGGGACCACGGTTGCACCGGCTTTCTCAGGATCGTGAAACTTTTATTTACAATAAAAATTATATTTAAATAATAGCGGTAAATAAGAAATTGTAGAGCAAGCTATTTGTGGGCGCCAGCCGATTACATCGACAGAAAGGGAAAACAAAATAGACAAATTAATTAATAACAAAGTATTAAAGCCTTTAATAATTTAAAATTCGTAAAAATTACAACAAAATTGAAAATGTGTATATACACGCGCAACAAATGATTAAACTAAGGATATCACTGCAATCAGTGAAAAAGTATTTAAATAATTAAATTATTTACTTTAACCACAATTTAAAAATGAATACTAAACGAACACACTTTAAAGTAACAACAGTAATACGGAAAAACTCGTCAGTCTCTCTAGAGCATATAATTTGGTAAATCTATGGTGTTTTAGTGTAAATACTTATTTAACGTCAAAATTCAACAAATAATAAAAAGTTGTGTATCCCCCACTAAACAGCTGTTTTATGGTTCACAACAAAATAATGTTTTTGCAATTTCATATCACATAAAATTGTGTAAAATCAATAAGAAAATTGTAATGACTGTATTTCAAGAAAATTAATTTTTACACTTATGGCGGCTTCTTTATCCGATTAGGGTAGTTCCACGCTTGGCAAATATGATTAAAGATTAAATAAATAGCTGGCCATCTCAGATGACGGTTGCCTTACTTTCCCTATACTTCCCGGGCTATTACCAAATGAAAAGTTGTGAAGCGTTGTAATGCCATGTGAAACACGAGAATTCTCCCAGGGATACTTAATAATTTTTCAGTAATCAATATTATGCAATCGTTATCCAATAACTACTCAACAAGTTTTCTCATAGGTATCTAAGAGTTGTCTAACAGTTATCTAAGAGTTATATAAGATGTATATAAAAGGCCTAAAATAAAAATTTGACATTCAGTACCCGAAATACCACTATAAAGTTGAGATAATTAATTATAGAAATTAAATGTATAAAATAAATTGATTTACCTTAGTTCTTATTAGGCCTCGTTTCAAAACTACTTTTATTATTGAACTTGAACTTTCCAGAATACAGTTCTATGAACCAATCACACAATTGGTTGTTATTACTTTATCAAACTTAATTAATAGATCTCGATTATCTCCGCCGTGGTCGCGTTAATATTGCTTTTTTTCCCTCGCCTTTTTGTGACAAAAAAAACGGCGCGGTTCTTTATACAACGTGATCTACCAAGAAATGCGGAAAATAAAATGGTGTGCTAGTCTTCAATGTGGGAAAGCCCCTGCAAAATTTTAGAGGATTCTGAGGTAATTTAGTATATTAAATTATTAGTCAATTTGCGAAGGTACACTACTGATGTTGTGTAAGTCCTGACCTAATTCTGAAGAGGTCGACGAACTTACTTGTGAAAGAATGTATTCGAGTTGTTTACATTTCCTTAATTGGCATAAAAAGTGAGCCGGCCGGCGAGATCAAAAAAAGATCCAGCGGCAGGTAGTCAACATTGTTAGTACGCTTTGAAGATAATTGGAATTCCAGCGGACCAATTCACTTTTACGAATGAGTTCAAAGCATGCCGACAAGGCTGGCTCCGTGCCGCTGGATCGTATGTAGACCCCTAGAGAGTCGCGTTTTTTGCTTCCGGTCGAACAATAGTTATACGGCCGTGTCATTGACCAGTTTAACTAAATATCTCGTATATCTGCTTGTCATTTCAACATGAGATCAACGTCTTCGATTTATTTCGGTATTTTTGTAGTGTGATTTGATTAAAACCAAAAGTCACTTCTATCTTATTATCCAGCTTTGCTGTCAGTAGTGTCAATCCCAAGTCTGATAAAGTGATATGGTTGTACCGCGTTACGTTGGATTAGTTGAAGTCATTGGCGACGCATTCCTACAAAAAAAAAAAAAAAAGGTAATTTTTTTGGTCATTTTTTTTTAATTTTTTCATTTTTTTACTCCTTTCGGTGGGGAGAACCTACTGTTAAATTTTCCGCATGTCCTGGTAGATCACGTTGTATATGCTAAAAACTAGCTACCTATATTTATTCCGTTTATACAGGGTGAGGCAAAATCAAAGTGTTACACATCATCTTCTCGAGAATCTTTTGGTAGGCAGTCAACCACTTTTTTTTGTCGAGCAATTCCACTCTTTTTAAACTCTTCTTTCAAGTTTTCAGCTGCACGGTCTCCGAGTTCGGCTAAGACCTTCTTCAGGAGCCTAGGAAATTGACCTTTCCTCAAGTACCCCTTGAAGATGAAGATCTTCCATCCTTCCAACTCTCTCCGCCAAATTCTTTTCAATGGACTGAAAAAATCCACGTCTAGAGGCTGGCATAAAAGGGTGCTGTTTGGAGGCAGAGCTAGTACAGCTTGGAACTAAACTTTAAAGATATTGCCTTCAAATCAACTAGATTTTGACCTATTGTACCTTGCTCCTGTAGGCCCGCCTTCTGTCCAGCTGCCATACAGATTGTTAGCTTTATAAACGATATATGGCGACAGAGTAACACCACTCGATGTACCAGCAAACATCACAGAATAATTTGATTTAGGATGATTCATTATTCGTTCAGGGTATTTACATTTTCTGCGAACAATAATCTTCCCGTTCCCTGGATTATCTTGCATACTTGTCTCATCACAATTAATGAGAGCTTCCCTCGGAACATCCTTCAAAGATTCAGAAAGCTCTACGAAGTATGCTGTTACCATCTCTGGAGACACAGCCGCCCTGGCTCTTTTGATGTTATGACACATGCAAGTTTTTAACTCGAGACTTTGTCTTTTAAAAAAGCATCTGATGCACTTCTTCCCTGGCATGTTATTCTTGAAACGTGATTCAACTACACCTTTCTTACCTAAGAACCGCTTCACAACACATCTTACATCAAATGCAGTAAGTGGAAAACCCCACTCAGCTGTTAGGACTAAACATTCAAACAGTTGTTCTTCTTCTTTTTCCTTAAAAACCGGTGGTCTGCCATATAAATTTTGTTGAATATTTTTTACTTTTCTCTGAAGTTCTGAAGTCATCAAGACTTCAAAACTCCAAACGTTTTCTCTGCTTTTCGGTAAGTCATCCCCTTCTGCACAACTTCAGCCGCGCGCGATCAAGCGATTTGTCTTCAAAACAATGATAACTTCTTTTGGACTGACTCATTTTTGGCATAATTTCACCTTAATCTGGAAAAAAAAAGTGTAGGTTCAGCTTAATAATAATATTACCGATATCGGTATCCTAACTTGGGACACTGTCCCAAGTTATGGACACATTTTTCTATCCAGCGATTAAAAAAAACTAATCACGATTCAAAGAAAACAGTAGTTAGGTATAATCTTTAGCATACATAAATATACCTAAGAACCAGTCTCTCAGAGAGTGTGGGTAAATAAAGTTATTACGACAATAGTTTTCACGACTTTTTAGTAATCAATTAAAATCGCTGATAATAAACTAAAATCTACTAAAACATACCTCTGTCACTTTTTTACAGGTCTCACATACTTGCTAAATTCTCATAAACTGATTTAAAGTGCCATTACCAACATCCTTCTGGATATCTATTGTATTTTTTAAAATCATCAAAGGTTTCCCATTTATTTCTCTTTTCTTTGAAAGCAGAAATCAGTTGAGTGGTGAATTTTGATTCATCACTTGATTTTGACCATGTATAAAACAGTTTACAATCTCCATCTTTACTTTCTTGTAAAACTTTCTTATTTGACATTGCCCATTGGTAAGCATTAGTCGATTGTTGCAGCAATGTTGAAGACATTTCACAAAACTTTTTAAAATCTGGTGATTCAGGATCTCTCTCTTTTGACCATTTAGTTAGTAGGTCCCAAACAAAGAATTTATCAACTTGAAGCCTTTCTCTTAGTGTATCTTCTTTTTTAATAACAGCGCTTGTTACTTCAAGTCCATTATTTGTGCTGGGGTATCCAAGAGCAATTTCTTCATACCAATTTGAATTTCGCTGCCAACCATTGCTTATTGAAGTAGTCAATAAATTTCTTAATCTTCATATCGTTTTTTGTGCTTCATTCTTTCAAAAACAGTTCAGATGCTTTAAGAAATGTATTCTCGTTCTTACATATTTGTAAAGCATAAATTAATATCTTGTTTAATAAATTAACATTTGCTCTTAAATATTTTTCGATATTTTGCATTACGTGAAAGAAACGCATTATTTGCACCCTAGGTTAACCAAAAATATTTGTAAATTCTCTAGCATTAGCAAGTAAACATACACGTTTTCTGTTAAGATAGGTGCTCTTCCAAGAAAATAAAAACTAGCAAAACAAAACCTAGCTAAGAAATGGTAATTTCGAGGTTATTTTAAAATTATTTATTTAAGAAATACGATTGTATGGATAAGGGTTCTCTGGTAACTTTGGCAAAATTTTAGTATCAAACGTTTCCATAAACTGAGGTGTAAACAAATTGAAATATGTAAGGACTACATTTCTCTTTTAGTTGAAAGTGGTGACAAGACATTTCTTACTATTAGCGATATCTCATTCGGAAAAAAAGGTTTTCGTCACAATCAGTAAAATTTTTTCTTAGCTTCACTTCTTTGCCCATGCGAGTCCGTCTGTCTCACTATAATTTATGTCTTCTGTCTTTTTTCGGCCGGTTTCCAAAGTAACTAGAAAACTATTTAGTTGTAAAATATTGTACAGAATACAAAAATTAATATACCACAAAAACTTCAACGAAGACGTGATATTTTTTCCAATTTTCATTTGGGTCACAATTTTTAGATATATAACCAGAAGCATTTTTAGTTGCTACTGGCCACCAACTCCTGATGTTCTTTCTTCTCACGAAATATTCTGAACTTGAAGATAATCATTTATTCTTCTTCTCTTATGGCAAAGAAAATATATCTTTAGTTACTGTCTTTGGCATTTTTAATTATTAAAGGTTATGTTAGTACTTACCTCTATCGTGTACAAGTTACAATATAAAGCAAACGAAACGTAATCGCCGAAGTTAATGGTTGCATATAGAATATGCAATAATAATACACCAATATACAGTCAAAGACAGAAATTCATTTTGATATAAACGCAAAGCAAACGCAATTGAGGAAATTAATTGCCACAAATCACCAGATCAGCCGTCGACATTGTCGTTTGTGGTCGTCATATGAAAACAAATTATCAAGGGACTGAACGGAAGGTTTTTTCGTTTCCGAGCAGATATTATTGGGATTCTAAGCGGTTTAACCTATGTACTGAAAAATATATAGGACCAATCATAAATTAAATAATATAATTGGTTATTATTCGTTATTTTATATGTATTAAATTGCTGTGTTTGTCCGAAAAACATAACAATGCCCACTTGTACGTCATCAAGAAAACTTCAATAATAATGAAGTCACCATCTAGATGGAAATCTTGGTCAAATTTAAACATCTGCAACGGCGCACAGTGGTCTAGATTGCAATCGCAGCGTGAATTATTTATGCGCATTGATAAAAGTGTAGTATTCGGTTATATATTTTTTATGTTTTATTTGATGTTAATTAAACAAAATTTAACAATTTTTTGTACATATTTTACCTATATTTTGCAATTATATCTTTGAAATAATAGAAATATTATCATTAACAAAAATAAATAGACAATAGAAAATTCAAATAACAATTTTTAATACATTTAGTCACTTTCTGAAAGAGAAGAATCAGAGTCTATATCCATAAGTACATTTTTATCACTGATAGATATTTCTTCTTTCCTTTTCAGAAATATATATTTTCGGCATAATGTGAATAAAATATTGAGGTATTTCCAAAATATCCAAGTTATAATTAAAAATTGTTACCTGTATAGAATAATATTTTTTTCTGTTAAAATACGATTCATGGTCATTGGTCATCTATTTTAATATGGGTCCCATCCATACACCCCAGAACCTCAGGACATCCCATCAGGTGAAAATCTTGCACAATTTCCAATTTCGGGGGAGCTTTCAACAAATTTACAGCTTCAACCTGTAGTTTTAACTTATTTTTGTTATATTTATTTTTAAGAGATAACTGCGATATAATTAGATGAGATGAAAGTAGACAATAATAATTAAACAGATATTCATTTGTATGTCCAGCAGAATCCTTTCTACATCTATGTTCTCTAATAAAGGACCCCGCACTTTTCTTATGGAAAATGGCTTTCGGCTAATTTTCTTGAAATTTTGCAGGTTGATAGTTCTCAACATGTATCAAAAGTCTCAATGGGCACAAAGCCCCATGACCTGTCCTTCCCCCCAAAACCACCCCCAAAGAGAAGAGATAGAACCCTTCATGTTTTCATATATAAACGGGTCTGGAGAGTGATTTATCGACGGGTTATACTTGAAATAACAAGGGGGTTATAGAGTAAGTGGAATCCAGAGAACAGGCCTAGGGGGTTGATTAAACCCACCCGAGGGGTGGAAAATCTTTTTTTTCAAATGATTCGGTTCAAACGCTTATCCTCCGTTTCGGGGTCGCTGATCACGGGAAAAATATTCACTTTTAGCTCCAACCCCTCCTCATCCCTCAAACGTGCAAAAACCACCCCCTCCCTCATCAGAAAGCATGCTATCCAGGATTTACAGGTTTTTCGGCACATAATAGTTATTCCTGTGCATATCCCGAAAACAGAGGATAAGCATTTGAATCTAATCATTTGAAAAAAAAGATTTTCCACCCCTCGGGTGGGTTTAATCAACCCTCTAGGCCTGCTCTCTGGATGATTCCACTTACTCTATAACCCACTTCCATGTTATTTCAAGTACAACCCGTCGATAAATCACTCCACAGACCCGTTTATATATGAAAACATAAATGGATCTCTTCCCCTTGGGGGTGTTTTTTTTTGGGGGGGGACGAGGGGTTATGAGGCTTTGTGTCAATTGAGACTTTTGATCTACAAGTTGAGAACTATCAACCTGCAAAATTTCAAGAAAACTAGCCGAAAGCCATTTTCCATAAGAAAAGTGCGGTGTCCTTTAAAGTCTTAATTTTTTGCTTCTTGGGCCTCCTCACCAAGTTGTCCTATTGGCAAAATTACATATTTTATTATTTTGCCACCATGTATTAGCACCTTATGGATGCTGAGTGGCATGTAATACCATGAATAATTATTTACAAATAATTTTGCAGTTGCCATAACGTATTTTTTTAAATTTTCCACAGTCCACTTCGTATCCTCAATAGATCGTTTGTGGAATAATATAGAATTTCTTTATGAGTTTTTCATCAATTCCAATAATTTTTGCAGACTTTCCTGCATTTTGGAAAAATATTCGGACTGTATTTCCTGTGTTGGTTGATCCATAACCAGGTTTTGGCTTGTTAACTAATATTCTTAATTCCTTCCTAAGACGCTCAATAATATATTTCTTTCTTATCTCCATTCTTGTCTTTTTTTTCTCCTCTTACTTGCCAATTCTTTATTTCTATTCTATACCCTAGATGTAGACAACATTCGAAAAGCCGAATCCATGAGTGAAAGGTCGACAAACCAAAAGTATAATTTTCTCTTCTCGAGTGTTTTTTTTAACGTTTTTTAAATTATTCACTTTTAATGGCTTTGCTCAACACATGAAACAACTTTGCGTTGACTGCGTGTCGGTTAAGGTGTTACAAACTTTCCCATCAACCATTCTTAAGACCATTTTGAAACTAACAGTAAATTTTCCCTCATAAACAAAGTCATTTAATTCGCCAATTTGTGCCCTAATACGTTCTATTTCGTTTCGAGTGACATCAGATGTCTCAAATTGTCTGAAGTGTCTCAAATTTTATTGCTCTATAAAATTTGGTGGAGGCTGGAACTGGATTCTGAAACACAATTTTCATTTGACCTTCACTGTCATGTAATTGTAGTGGAACAAATGAGATTATAAATACGGACCAAACACTTTCTCTTACATTCGTCATTTGTCTACAATTGCTTTGTCCATTAACCATTAACCATTAAAGCTCATTATTTATTTTTATAAGTACATTGATATAGGAATTCTATGTTTTTCATTATCTCAAATAGGGTATGTGTATTACATATTATGTATTTTGATCGAACGTTACAATCGCGTATTGACGTGAAACGTCCGAACAGCGGCTGGTGGTAGCCAGGAGATAGTGCACTTAGAGTTCTTAATATAAAAAATTGAATTTGCATATTTTCGAATGATTATATGCATTTTATTTATGAATGCCGCGGCTTTAGATAGTGGAATGTAGAAGTTAAGAGAGGTGCTTGAATATGTGTCAATAATGCAGGAAAAGTTTATTGTAAAAAACCTGCTTCAATTAATTTGCTTATCGTCAGTGGATAAAAGCTTTTTATAGCAAAGTGGTTTTTACGGCAAAATGCGTAGATGTTTGTAAATATCACTTAAGGGGATATGGCTTGGATTAAAAACTTTTATGTTTTCTGTTTTCCTGGTAAAGGATTCCTCAAAGGGGGTATTTTCTAGGGAAAGGATGATGCTGGGAAAGGATTTTTTGTGGAAATTACCCGGGTCATTGCCTCCTGAGATTATATATTTCAAGTTTTTGGTGTAATAACTTGTGAGTATGTAATGAATTATCGTGACTTCTCACGTCAGCAATGTTCCGGGTAAGTTCTGAAGCTTCTATTTTTTGTGTAAAAAATCTCTGAGAGACCTCCCTAATATGGTCTATGATCATGGGCATTGCAGTTGTCCTATGGAGTTCCTTTGTTGTTGTGTATCAGGGTGAATTGGTCAGCAGACGAAGCATTTTATTTTGTGTGACTTGTATCCTGCCCAGCTGTGTGTTGGAGGCCCCATTCCAGACCACACAGCCATAGAGCAGGATAGGTCTAAATATGGTCTTATATAAGGTTAACTTATTTTTAGTTGTTAGTCTACTTCGTCTGTTGACCAATGGGTAGAGACGACTGAGTGCCCCATAGGACAGGTTTATGGCCCGCGTAATGTGCGGGCCAAAACATATCTTATCCAGGGAGACTCCCAGATATTTTATTGTTTTGCGCTCTGCAACTTCTAGCCCGTTTATCTTCAATTTGGAGATGGTTTTGGTATTAGTAAACTTCCTGTTAAAGTTTATTGTTTCGGTTTTATTAGGATTAATTTTTATCTTCCATTTTTCATAGAATGGGAGTAACATATTTAAATGGTACCGAATTTTCTGGGTGGCAGTTGGGCATAGAAGCGCAGGCGTATATTGTTACGTCATCGGCGTATAGTAGAAGGGAAGTATTAGGGTAGGAAGGAATATCTGAGGTAAAAAGGTTATAGAGGACGGGTGAAAGAGAGGACCCTTGAGGAACTCCTACGGAGAGCCTAGTCTTATTAGATAACGAGTTGTTCACCCGCACCAGGATGTATCTGTCTGATAGAAAGGAGCTTATCAGCATTGTGATGTACTTGGGGAATTTATGTATAACGTCCATTTTATATAATAACAAATGAGATTATAAATACGGACCAAACACTTTCTCTTACATTCGTCATTTGTCTACAATTGCTTTGTTCGGAGCTTCCATCTTGACCCCATTTGCATAGAAGAGTCAGTCGTGTAACTAGAAAGTGAATTGAGAACCTCTTGCTGTTAAATGCAAAAGATCTTCAAGCTTGATTTGAACCTCATTTTCCTTTATTTTTATCGAGCTTTGATTGGGGTAGTACTCACGTTTTGCCGATAATATTTTATTCCACGAGGGAAAGATATTCGCGCTACAACCCATGCTAGCCATTCTGTATGCCAGATATGTTGACTTGCTTGATTTTAATCTGCCAAGAGCACTTCTGAGCACTTAATTACTTCCACATCCAGTGGAAGTATAGTAACGACAACAAAAATTTGAAAATTTTCATTGTTCAAATAGGCTTAGAATGTCATGAAACGTCGAGATTTTAAGTTTGAGCGAAAAGAAAATTTCTGTCTGTCTAACTTTTTTTTGCGCACAATTACTCTGAAACTGTTTAAGATACTTACTTGAAATTTGGTACACATGTATTTTAACGTGATCTGGAACGAGATTATATCTTCATCTTATTTCGTTGAAGGGTAAATTGAGGTAAATGGATAAATTAAGCAGGTAAGAGTCCATAAAATTGGTATTTAGTATATACAAAAAAACATTTCTTGGCATTACAAACCCTCAATACCACCCCCACTCCATTATTAAAGGGGGTGAAAAAAAAATTGTGATTTAGTGTGTGTACAACCAAAAATCTCAAATTATTTTTTACTTCATCCACCCCCACTACCACTCCCTTATTACCACCCCCAGCCCACTACCGTTGTGGGACATCGTTTTATGGGTTTTTGGGGTAGACGATTTCAAATATTATATTATTAAAGTTCCATAAACAATTATTTCCATATACAAAATTTTTTCGTTGTGAGAGACTTGGATGAAAAATCTGGATGTGGAAGTAGTGATTACTTGATCAGCGGTTTTTTTTTCAAGTTAAAGTTGTAACAATTAATTACTTAATAAAAACAATTTTAACTCCTGCATATACCCGTCTTTTTTTAAATTCTTTGAAATATTTTAAGTAATGGAAAAAATACACTAATTCAAAATTTAGGTCTAATCAAGATTATAAATCAAAATATTTTAAAAAAGAACGCTATCTTACCTTGACTAATATCAGCCATAACGAATATAAAAAAACACATGCACAAAACAATCATAAACAACTGAAGTCGGCAAGCGATTAAAAAGTGACTGATTAGAATTCGAGGACGCACTACCTGCGTAAACCATATTTAACTGTTGCCACATTGCAATAGTATGATTTATTTTTGTATTTTCGGCTGTTCTGTATACATATTAAAGTATTCAGTGTGACAAAATTTGATTGAATATATGAAAGTTGATTTTTTACTTAATTCTCTCTACGATTTCGATTTAGACAAATTTTGTTTCGATATCGGTGTGGGTGTTTCTGTTCATGTTGTTATTTCCATTTCCTTCAGCTCTTTCATCACTGAAATCAAAAAAGTCTTCTAGGTTATTTTCGTGGCTGTCATCTGAACCATTTAATAAAGATGATTCAAAAATCTATTTTGCAGCAAGTATTATCGATTTCTGAATAGCATCGATAGACTGGAATGGATTTTTGACTATATTAAACCATTTCAACTTGAAACATGGGAGAAGGACCGCTTCTATTACAAGATTATGACACTTAATACTTATAATGTCTGCAAATCGCTTTGTTAGGCTGTATCGCCCCCATATTTCAACTTTGACTGTCGAAGGTTTCTCAAATTTATTAAATAAAGAGAGAAAACTTGGTAATATATATCCGTAAAAGGTATTATTTTGGCCTTGTAACAAATCTAAGGTATCTGCTAGCGGCTTCATAAAGTAGTAACACTATTCTGGATATAAAAGTTCCATTTGTTTCCCTAATATTTCAAACAAAAGTAGAAGTTTTAATTTTTCTTTAATAATTTGATTGATTGCATGATAGGTGGAATTCCACCACCTGGTCATTCCTAGACCACTTAATGAATGTCTGAGTTCTTTTTGGATAATTTCTGCTGATTTTGAGTTGGCTTTCTTCCATAAAAGTCCACACTTTTGGATCGATAAGATATTTTCCTTCTGGG
Organism: Rutpela maculata; assembly: GCA_936432065.2. Lineage (NCBI taxonomy): Eukaryota > Metazoa > Arthropoda > Insecta > Coleoptera > Cerambycidae > Rutpela > Rutpela maculata. The sequence continues at coordinate 88,096,014 of OW386292.2, forward strand.
AATAAAAATACTGTGACCAACGAAATTATTTTTGTGGGCGATTCGCCGGGTGCCTTTCTCTCTGCATTTTCCGTTAAAATTGGGTGTTTGGAGCTCTGAAGTAAATTTGAAATTGCGTTAGGTCCGCAGAATGCCAACTTAACTTATGTTACGTGACGTTTCATTGCATTCGGATACTTTTGTTGTATTCGAATACTTTTAGTGTATTCGGATACTTTCGGTGTATTCGGATACTTTTATCTTTATTATAATACTTTTATCGATATTCGAATACTCGCTGAATGTGTTCTATTACAGATACTATTAATTTGTGTCGGATACGGATACCGGATAGAAATTTAAGAAAATATTCGAATATAAAAAAAAGTATCCAAATACTGTATTCGAATACTACCCAGCTCTGGCTGTGGGTCAAGATGGCACCACCGAAAACCTATTGTACTGGGGTGATCCAAGGCGCTGCACGAGTTAAGAAACGTCGAGCGGTTGGCTTTTTAAAAACTGAACAAAGTCGATTCTTAACAAATTTATATAATTTTACTCCAAATAAAAAATACACTTTTTACAAGAAATTAATTGATCAATATTTAGGATGAAATACTCCGGCATTCAAGTCGAAACGTCGAGAAGAATTCGGGGAGGACATGACGACGAATTTAGAAACTGACATACCATGGACACTGTCCACTAAGTTCTAACACAGCGTCTATTAATACGTATTACTTATTTAACAAATATTTGATCCCATAAACTCTCCCATTTTTTTTTTTTTAGTAATGACAACTTTATAAAAAATCTTGATTTAACGGAGAATTATCCGCCATTCACCCACCACTTATTCCCATTTCGAAGAGCAATAAGCACTTGTAACAAATAGGATATAAATAATGCCTATAGAAAAAGTTCACATATGTACTTATCGGGAATGTAATTATTTTTTGTTGTATTGATTGTAAACATACACTTTAATAGTATCTCTTTCTATCTTTAAAAAGGCCAGGATTCGCCTCAAGGAGCTTGGAAACTTCATTTTTCTTCGGTGGTATCTTTTTTCTGATATGATTTCTGAAAAATTGCTCTGTTATTTTCTTCTCTTCACAAGTTCAAGCTTTTTTGTTAGTTTTACTCTTTCTTTGTGTTGCTTGTATTTTGTTGTTCCAAGTCATTACTAGTTGCAGGGATATCCATCAAATTTATGTCCAGATCCACTTCCCCTGTCGTTTATTTCTTCTATAAATCCATCATTTGTATCAACCTCATCTAAAGGACGACTTTGGATGGGGCTGAAATAATATTAATCTATGCTTCTACAGTGTGTCCCGTCTCAAGTGGACACACCTTGATATTTCGGTTATTATTTGGCTGATCGATTTCAATTTTTTCTCTGTTATGAAACTCTTTAAGGCGCATCTTTTTATGATTTTCAATATATTTTCAATTGTCACAACAACCCACTGCGTTCACTCAAAAATGTGATTTTTCTATATTTTACTTAACGTTAGAGATACAGCAAAAATTTACTAAGAAAAGTTGTTCAGATCAGATACTGAGTTTCATCAAAATATGCGTATTTTGATATTTTTCATAAATTTTGCAATTATTCAGAAATTTAAAGCAAAGATTGCCATGGAAACGGAAACAAAAAATACTCAAATCGGTTTATTGTGTAAGAATTCTAATAACCATAAATGCAACAATATTATTAACAATACTATTAACAACAATAATATTAACACAGTATTTAAGTAATTAAATGTCTTTTTCAACTAAACCACCATCAATAGTAATACATTTCTCAATGCGTTTTTTATTATTCCTTGCTACTCGTCGTAGTTCTTGAATGTTAATTTCTTGACAAGCTTGCGTGATTCTATCACAAAGCTCTTACCTACTTCGGGGCCTCGTTTTGTAAACTTTATTTTTTATGGTGCCCCAAAAATAAAAATCAAGCGGGGTAATATTCGGAAATCTAGGAGGCCACTCGATTAAAGGACTGTTTCGCCCTATCCATTTTTGATGAAAATTAACATTCAGCCATCGTCGGACAATTATCGAGTTGTGAATCGATGCTCCATCTAGTTGAAATAACATATCCCTTCCCAATGCCAGTGGAAAATCATCAATTACCTCCATTAATTCATTGTTCAAAAAGTGTAGCAGTCTTATAGCATTTAAAATTTCTAAGAAAAAGAAAGGGCCTATTATCCTTTCTCCTAAAATTCCACACCACACGTTCACTTTTTCAGAATACTGTCGCTTACAATTGATTACCCAATGCGGGTTTTCTGTTGCCCAATACCTACAGTTTTGCGACGATACTACACTATTGGTGGTGAATGTCGCTTCATCACTAAACATAATTTTTTCCAAAAAATGTCGATCATTAAGATAATTGCCTTGAGCCCAGAAACAGTATTCAAGCCGTCTGTTATCATTACCTTCCTCCAAAGTGTGTAGAAATTTGGGTTTAAATGGCTTCAATTTGTTTCGACAAAGGCACCTCCAAATTTTGTTGCGAGTTAAATTCAAGTTTAATGCCATATCTCGTATGCTACTAGGATTGTCATTGAAAGCGTCTAAAGTTACCTGGTCTACATTCTGCCGATTATTTATTTTTCTTTTGGTTTTTATTACACTACCAGTTTGGTTGAAAAGTCTGTTAATTTGAGTAACTAATTTGATGTAGGGGATGTCTTACATTAAATTCTCGAGCTACTGCTCTGGAAGAACGGTTATTTTTGCCAGTAAGTCTAATTATCTCAACTTTTCCATTGACACTCAACCACTGTTCAGCCATTGTTCAAAAGAAGAATTTAAAAAAACGCAGGTACACGTTTGACGCTTTTATGACACTTGCCGTATTTTCTTGTTTTCACGGCAATCTTTGCTTAACTCTAATAGGTTAAGAATTTTTCTGAATAATTGCAAAATTTATGAAAAATATCAAAATACGCATATTTTGATGAAACTCAGTATCTAGAGGTATTTTTTGATTCTCAACAACTTTTCTTAATAAATTTTTGCTGTATATCTAACTCTAAGTAAAATATAGAAAAATCACATTTTTGAGTGAATGCAGTGGGTTGGTGTGACAATTGAAAATATATTGAAAATCATAAAAAGCTGCGTCTTGAAGAGTTTCATAACAGAGAAAAATTTGAAATCGATCTGTGGAATATTAACCGAAATATCAAGGTGTGTCCACTTGAGACGGGACACACTGTAGATAAAAATAAAACTTTACTTATTTACCTATTTTGAATACAATGAATACAGACTTAAAAATTTCATAAATTAAGTCGACGTGGACCTCGGAGTTGAAGTTCGTGAATCACTTCATCGATTGTAACCAATATTTTTCGATGGATATTTAAACGTGCTAGGCCGTTTAATCTGTTTTCTTTCATTGTATTTCTTATATGCATTGCTGGGGGGGGGGGGGGCTTTAGTCCCTTTAGCCCCCTCGTAATTGCGCCACCGCGACCTTTATACTTCTCTATACAATTACTTTGGACAAATAGTAAAATTTTAGATACCTTTGCTGTTTATTATTTATAAGATGATAACCTGTACGACTCGCTGTGCGTCTTAGTGGTGTGACCCATAAATGTAGCCAACTGCTCTAATTCCGCACTGCCCATTTTTAAAATTTGAGCAATTGTTGTCAGATGTTTTCTCAACTTCGTGGACGTAAGTGAAGAAGTTTTATTTGCGTCACCTAATGCAAGTGTCACGTGTTTGCGAAGCACGTGATATCCACTTATGCAGGAATCAGACCGACACTGGGCAGAAAGATATGGGTTATATTCCGGGAAGAAATTGTTCCAGCAACTTATAGTTAGATCGAGTCCTTCTTGGATTAATCTATCAATTAAAGCAGGAACACCCCGTCCCCGTTTTGCTCTAATCACAATCCTTCTTATCTTCTGCAGAAGTATTTTTTCACTTGGCGACAATAATTTTTCAAATTCTTCACACGGCATGTTATCCAGTTGTTTAACGTACGTGTCTAATAAAATGCGTTGTAGTTCACCAACTCTCCTCTTGTTAAAAAGTAAAAGATTACAATATATTTCTTCGGGTAATTATCTGAACGCTATTTCGTCTTCATTATTTGCCAGCAATTTGCTTTTTGATGTTGAAATTAAATTATCCAAGTAAGTTTTCATCTTCTGCAACATATTTAGATTAAAATATAGTATCAGTTGATTTAGCTTGTACACAAATATATTTTAATGAGAGCTCCCGGTGGTGGTTGCAGAACCCGAATATTTTTCTTTAGCTGTAGAGCATGGGACTGATGTGAAATATAAGGATTTTTAGTATAAGATTTAATACTAACCATCCCTGTAAAAAATGTGACTTGCAAGTTGACAAACGGCGTGTATAGACGCATCGTAAGACGCTCCCGAAGTGCTAAAAAGTCAGTTAAAACCACGGTAAACTTAATCAAATTTTAAGCCACCGGTGAGCCAAGAAATTTTGCTTAACGTGACATGTAATAATAGGAAAAAAAAGTTCATATACAATTAATAAATTGAAAATTACTATTAGTGTGACTATTAGTGTTTTTTAAATAGTACCAAAAAATAAACTGTAAAGCTGTGCCTTAGTTGACGGTGGACCTAAATAGACCTATCTATATAGGTACCTAAAAGACCCTTTCAAGTGCTTTATTGTGTAAAGAAAGCAATAAATATTCAGTGTCAAAAGTGAACAACACGTGTTTATAAAGCAAAGCAAGACAGACATATTAAACGCAAAAGTGTAAATAAATAAATAATAAATTTGTGTGTGCAGTGGAAAGTTTTTTAAGTGCACTAAGCCCAAAAAGAAGGGGGAATAAAAACCAACAATCACCACGCCAGAAGCCACAAAAAGCTAAGCTATACACTATTTTATTTTATTTTATTAAATATAATTACTTTAATAACTTTATCAACTTAATCTCTATTAACCTAATTTATTAACTCAAAACCTAATATTTTAAATAGTATTGAGTAAACCAGAGGCATATTATTAGGTCAATAATACAATTTCAATGCACATATACTCCACATATGGCCTAACGAAAATGGAAACGCGTTGAGAAATCTAGCACACATATTTGACTTAACAATAATAAATACATGGAGCAAAAGTCAAACACGCATTGACACCTAGAGTAATGGAAGCTCAATCACACAAATAGACCATATCCTGGTAAGCAAAGAGATAAGGGAAAGGATCAAGAAGGTTAAAGCAAAAAGGACAGCAGAAAACCTACTGAAGAAAACGCTAACACTGAATAGCAGCAAACTAATAATAGGGAGACCATGTTACAGGTGGAAAACAACAATCGAGAGAATCATAAACGAACTGGGAAAGAAAAGCGAAGGGAAAAATTAAAAAAAAAACGTCATATGGCTCTCGCTACTGGCAACAAGCATGACCCAAACCCAACCTAGCATCGGAAATCGAGGAATCACAAAACTCAGAAAAAGAAGATTCGAAGAAGCAGAGACACACAAAGAGGAGCATAAACAGTAATAAACACTACATATCAAGACACAACACATTTCACACGAAGATTCAGAAGAGGCAGATACCCAGAATCAAAAACATAAAAAAGGGAGCTTAAACGCTCCCTCACGACACAATGCGGTAACGCATCTCACAAATACCTACACCTTCCATCCCATATTCCTTTACCATGCGCCATGTGGCACTCGCTGCTGGCAACAAGCATGACCTTAGTCCAACCCAGCGTGGACGTAGCAGGCCCAGCTCTATAACTCTGGGAGTGGCAGCAATGCCTACCGCACGCTGGTAAATAAATCAATCAATCAACCATCCCTGTAAAAAATGTATTATTCCAGTTTGCGAAAATGTCATAATTTTTCGGCTATCTCACCCCTTTTCAGGGGGTGGCAACTAAAAAAAAAAAAAAAAAAACAAAAACGTTGACGCTGAAAGAGAACTAAATTTTAAGAAGAAAAGTTTCTATGTGTCTTTGTATAAATTGAGAGATAGTCTTTAAGTTAAACGACTAGACAACTTAATCCATATTTCGTGAACGTCTGCTGGATTGGGACGGACTGAAAATAGGTGGAAACTTTCAAGTACAATAGGACCTAAAAAAACATGCCGACTTTGACACTCATCACTATCTTCTCGTTTGGGCCATCTAAATTTGCCTTATGGAATACGTTCCAGAAATTTCTTCTTCAATTTCGGTGATACGACCTATATACCGTTTTGTTATATAGTCAACTGCGAAGTAACTATCAATTTTAAAATCATTTTGTATAATATTGTTAATGTATTCCTTAGTAAAATCTTCATTGTCGGAATGAGGTTTCCGAAAATGCTGTTATCATCACTTGAGAGAAGGGGAAGTAAAACTCTTCTTTTGCATCAGATTCCTCGCTTATAACACGGAAACGATGCGTCGTGTGGGAAAATGCAATCTATGCAAAATTAAACATAATTAAATTTCCTACAAGAATATCTATATTCGTTTTCTTCCTATGTGTTATAGTTTACGAGATGTCGCAGCCAAAATAGATAATTAATAAATTAATTAATTAGTTCCTTGAATATTTCTATCAAAGCGGTTTACCGTGGTCTGCTAATAAATCACAGTCATAAAAAAATCTTTATTTTACAACACTCGACGTATTTACTAACGTAATATTTTGTCGAAATCTATACATTTCCTTAAATATACAGTGTGACTCACTTAAAATGAAGACACCCTTATAACTTTTCTATTTTGTTTCCGATTTGAATCAAATCTTACTCAAGTATAGAACAAATTACGATCTACTTATGGCCAGAAAAACATCCACGTACTACAAAGGCAAAGCCACCCGCGGTACCAAAATATGTAGAAAAAAAATAAAACCATTTTAATGTTAAAAATTCTAAAAAATGCATCGGGTCGGCGCCACAAATGTACATACACCAAAATTTGATTCGGTTGTTTATGGGGGATTTTTCATACATAAGCTCATCTGGCAAAGGGGGTCCTCAGTTTCCGCAATTTGTGGTGGATACGTGAAATTCGTCAAAACCCGCTAATATGATTTTTAATTTTATTCCGCAGGTGGCTTTGCCTTTGCAGCAGGCGAATTTTTTTCTGGTCATAAGTAGATCCTAATTTGTTCTGTACTTGAGTAAAATTTGATTCAAATCGGAATCAAAATTAAAAAAGTTATAAGGGTGTCTTCATTTTAAGTGAGTCACAACTGTATATTAAGGAAATGTATAGATTATTTCGATAAAATATTACGTTACTAAATACGTCGAGTGTTGTAAAATAAAGATTGTTTTGTGACTGTGATGTATTAGCAGACCACGGTAAACCAATTCAGTTCAATTCAAACAATTTTATTAAATATTAGACATACAAATATGCGCCCGAATCGGATTCCGGTTCAGAGCCGACCGCACAACCACATAGCACAGCGTCGGCGTCGTGGTGAACGTTCGGTCGGATGAAGCGGGTTCGACCCAAGCTGGAACAACAGCTGGAATGCGAAGTTAGGACTCCTGTCCAAGGGAAACGACTTAAACCTAACAATTTCATTACTATAACTAGAATAGTTTTAAAAACACTTAAAAATTAAGGAAATGAGTTTTTGTTAGCACGCGCGCACTGACGCATACCCGCACTATTTTAGGAGATCTGATTGCTGACACGAGAAAAGCTCAACGAAAAAACCCATTCGAGCCAATGGCACAATTCATTCGATGGTCTGCCTGCCTTCGGAAAGGTAGGGTGAAAGGGAAGTTGTGGTTGAAAAAGTTTTGATTTACAAGAAATTATTGGTCGAGAGGGGATTTTGAAAAGAGACTAGAAAGGACAAAAGAACAAAAATTAACAAAAATGAGACTAATAGAAGGGAGAGAGAAGGGGTTTGAGAGTAAAAGGTGGTGAAATGGAAATTTGGGTATAGGAGAGATTTGGCTAGGGAGGTTGCCGAAAGTTGGGCAACGCCTGGTATGTAGGGGGTGTTTTATATTGAAAGTGTGGCATTATGCTGTCTGATTCCTATAATGTCTCGGGTTAGCGGACTGTCGCTTTGATAGAAATATTCAAGGTACCTAATTTATTTATTTATTATTTATCTATTTTGGCTGGCGAATATCTCGTAAACTATAACACATAGGAAGAAGATGAATACCTATAGGCATTCTTGTAGAAAATTTAATTATGTTTAATTTTGCATAGAATACCTTCTTCCGTACGACGTGTCGTTTTCGTGTTATAAGCAAAGAATTGAAAAAGGCAACCTTTGTAGATCAGGTTCATGCTCCTAGTCATTATTTAAATTAGCTTTTAATAATTTTTCCAAGTCCCAGAGTTTCTTCGGTGGGACCTTCTGATGCAAAGGGTACTCTGCCAAATTAAAAGTAGTCAGGGACCGTCCACGTTTTAAAAGATTTTGAAATAATTCAGTATCGAAAATTAGTATAACCTTTATACATTACTGTCATCTTCTTTTTTCTATTCTCTTTTCGATTACAATTCTTTTATAACTATTGATTTCTGTTACTTTTGTCATCACGTTATTTCCTAGACCTTTTACATTATACAATTTCCAATCTTTCCCTAATACGGTTACTTGTTCCACTTGCTTGTACACTTCATTCCTCCTTTTTTTTATGAACGGTTCTTTACTCAACGTTCGTTCCAAAAATTCTGTCAGCTGGTAAATGGCTATGCCCTCTTATAGGAAAAATCAGAGTAACCGATTCAATATCTGTCTTAGTATTTTGGAGCCAATACATCAATATATAAACTAAATGACAGTTGCTGTTTTGCCCCCCCCACACCCATCACAAAATAATCTGATGTACTTCAGTTGTTTCTCCTTTATTTTTTCTTCAAAATTTGCATTTAAGAAAGAAAACAGTGCTGAGGCAATTTCAGTACTATCTCTTCTGGCTTCGTCCTCAGTTCATCTGTAAAACTGCAGACTTTTTGAATTCTGGTGTACAATGACATAGGTATAATAGCGAAGCTGTCGCAGATAGAGAGCGTCACTTATAGGTGATATAAGGACTTCACTTTCTGTCAGATTTTGCTATGAGAAGAAAAATTCTATTCTTCGAGAATTGTTCAACAATTATAAATGTTTTCTGTATGGTCGTTATTCAGAAAAAGTGGTGAAAATTGAATTTGAAAGAAAAGATTTTTTTGCATAAAAAAAATTTCAATTAAAGTTAAATATCTTTTGAATGGATTGAAGTGTCCTAAAATCATGTCTACCATTTTAAAGTGCTATTTTCTTTAGTTCACTTCAAAAAAAACATTGATGAAAAAGTTTGGGCAATCATAAAATGACATAATAATTGAGACAAAATATCAGCTACTTAATTTTTATGTCTTAAATTGTTAAAATGTGAAGGTAGTTGTAATTATAATACGCAATTATTATTTAAGAATAATTCTTTTATTACTTTCTAAATCTAAATCTTCGTTTTCATCTCGTTCGTCTGGATTTACCTTACCATCTATATCTATATTTACATAGTAAGGTAACTCATTGTTTTTATTTTTATTTATTTCGAATTAACGTGCCTCGAGTACTAGTGGTCAATGGCACAGGTACAAAAGATTACAAATATTTTCATATGAGGTTATACATATTAATATCATTTAAAAAATTTATTATCTTTTTACAGTTTAGCGGACTGGGGTCTTCTTTGAGGTCACTTTTGAGGTTGTGGCGCTGTCGAGCTTCGGAATGTTGAGGGCATTCCGAAAGAATGTGATTCACTGTCAGGTGATGGTTACAATGGCTGCATATTGGCGGCTGGTCGCCGGATTTCATCAGGTAGCCGTGTGTGACGCGGGTATGCCCGATTCTAAGTCTTCTCACTATTATTTTGTCTCTTCTGCTCATATCTGGAATTACTTGTATCGATTCTGGGATGTATTGCATACAATTTCATGTTTGACTGGCTCCACAGATTTTGCCATTTATTAATAATTGTGTGTTTCAGCGTATTTTTTACGTCTTTATGGAGCTGGATCACTTCTACGGGTAGGTCAGACTCTAACGCTTCCCTAGCTGCTTGGTCGGCTCTCTCATTGCCGGCAATACCGACGTGTGATGGTACCCAGATGATGGTAATAGGTGTACTTTGGGCGGCGAGTAAATGGCAAGTCTTATGTATATTTTGGTTCAGAGGATTTTTGGTGTACTTATTATTTATAGACTGGATGGATGCAAGCAAATCTGTGCAAATTGCAACCGTCCCATTCGCTTCTGTTACCGACTTTAGTGCCATTAAGATTCCGTATAATTCACCAGATGAACACTGCAGTAGGTGGGAAGCAGATGCCTTGCTATGGTAGAGTTTAATAAGGTAACTTAGCAGCTCACCTCGTTTTCACTTTTCGAGGCGTCAGTGTACAGAATGTTATCGAAGTGTTTTGAGTTGATAACTTCTAAGAAGGCTTGCCTGAGGATCGAATTGGAAGTTTCATGTTTTTTATATTGGCACAAAGATGTATTGATTGAGAGCAGCGTTTTGACCCAAGGTGGTATGGGTGAATTAGGGTTGGCAGATGTCTTCTCTAGATTGATGTCTCCTAATAAAGGTTTTAGTATTTGTGATTGAGTGAAGCCTTTTGGGAGGGTTTAGTGGTAATATTTGAGTACAATTGAAGGTACTGAAGATTGGATTGTTTGGGTTAGCAGATACATTGACGGAATATGACAAGAGAAGTTGTTCGCGGCGTAGCGAGAGAGGGAGCTCATGTGACTCACAGTAGAGGGAGTCAATAATGCTAGATCTAAAGGCACCAAGGCAAATACGAAGTGCAGAGTTGTGCACTGTGCTCAGGATTTTTAAATTAGATTTGCTGGCTGAAGTATAGACTGTGCTGCCATAATCTAATTTGGAGCGAACTAAGGCTCTGTATATTCTCAGCAGGGTTTGTTCTTCGGCTACCCAGTGGTGGTGCGATAATGCTTTTAGAATGTTTAAACGATTTATACAGTTTTCTTTGACGTCTTGTATGTGTTTTTTCCAGGTAAGCTTGCTGTCAAAAGTTAGACCTAGAAATTTGTGATGATCTACCACTTGTAGGAGTGCCCCGTTTAGAATTAAATGTGGGTTAGGTCATAGACAGAATTCTGTAGTAGGTTGCATGTGGTCGAGGTATTTTTCCCTGAGTAATAGAGAATAAGGTCATCTGCATAGAGGGCTTACTTGACTGGCGATTGGATGGAGGAGCACATGCCATTCACAGCTAGTATAAACAAGGTAGTACTCAGGACGGAACCTTGAGGAACTCCGTTCTCCAGGATGAACGAGTGAGAATTTTTACCGTTGGCTGCCACTGTAGATTATCTATTGGTTAGAAAGTTTTTCAAAAAGGATATGTTTCCTGATAAATTAATTTCCCTTAATTTGTTATAGATGGTAGGTCACTGTCAAAGGCGCTTTCTATATCAAATATTACTGCAACCACGTTTTGTTTAATAGCAAATGTTTCGGCTATTTCTGTTTGAAGTGCAACTAAATCGTCTGTAGTGCTTCTGCAAAGTCTAAATCCAGACTGAGCTTTGTTCAGTAAGTTATGTCTTTCAAGGTACCAAAGCAAGCGCTTATTGATCATTTTTTCTAGCAATTTGCACATAGTGCATGTCAAAGAAATGGGCCGATATGATTTTGGATGGGCCGAGGTGGAGTCATTTTTCTTAAAAGGCAGTATGATGGACTGTCGCCATAGAGCGGGAAATTCTTGACTTATCCAGATTTTATTGTATAATTCCAGAAGTTTGTCTAGGCTGGCTGGGGGAAGCTTTTTAAGAAAAATAAAGGGAATATCATCCGGACCGGCGCGGTAGCAGAGTTTTTACAGGAGGAGAGGACAAAAATGAGTTCTTCTTGGGAGAAAGGGAGGTTGAGTGTCTCAGAATCGGGTAATACCAGTGAACCTGTACTTTGTGTAGCTTGGGGAATATTGATGTTTTTGGTTTTTGTTTGAAAATGATCAGCAAGAATGTTGACAATGTCTTGATTATCAGTGACGATTTTGTCATCGTGCATTATGGCAGGTATTTTACTGATTGTGTTGCGTCCTTGCATTTGTCTTATTTTTCTTCAAACTTGTCCAGGGGGGGGTCTCAGATGTTATCGTATTCACATATTTGTTCCAGGATTGGTTTTTGCTTACTTTTAGGATTCGTTTTGATTTGGCCTTTAATTTTTTAAAATCGATTAAGTCTTCTTGTGACCGAGTTCTTCGATATTTGTTCAAAGCTGTTTTGCACTCTCGGATGGCGGTTTTGCAGGCATCATTCCACCATAGGACTACCTTTTTTGAAGAATTTATCTCATATTTCCCGATGTATTTTTCAGCAGATGTAGTAATACAGTTAATAAACTGGTTTGTTGCTTCATCAATATTATCAGAAAACTCGAGTGTGTTAGTCTGTGTTTCTGCATATGAACTAAAATTATCCCAGTCGGCGTGTGCTATTTTCCACTTACAGTGTCAACTGGTTTAGGTGTATCGTCCGATATAATTATCGGGTAGTGGTCGCTATCATACAGACTATCTAAAGTGTGCCAGCTAAGTAAAGGAGTTGTTTTAGGGTCACTGAATCTAAGATCGATAGATGAAAACTTTCCAATAAAAATATTAAAGTGTGTGTTACTTCCGCAATACATAGTCTGGTTACAAGCTGGTCGAATGGTACCGTGGAGACTATTCAAACGGCTTTACGACGAATATTTGGTACTACACAAATTCTCAAACCACCGTTTATATATGGAAAAAGTACCTCTAATCAGTGCATAGAGTGTTGGTGGTCGAATTTACGGAAACAGAATGCACAATGTTGGATCAATTTATTCGAAATATTAAATGAGGAAGGTTTATTCAACGCCTCTCATCTTGATAAGTCACTCATTCAATTTTGCTTCTTGAAAATTATACAGGTATACCTATTACAGAGTCCGGTGTACATTAACACGCATCGTGTTTAATTCTGCCGAAATCGATGTAAAGTCCATGTTTCTATCAAATATATAGCACATTTGGCAACATACGGTTTCTTTTAAAACGCATCACCCACCTTAATAAGTGATATTTGAGAAAAATCTCGCAAAAAACGTATTTTTAATTGCACTTTTCAATAAATTTATCTTGCAGCCTTCGGTGGAATGCAGGTTCCATCGAGTACAGCTACTCCTAAAAAATATATGATGAACTTTGATGAACTTCTGAACTTTTAAGCTCGAATAAAGCTTTATATTAAAGCAGTTTAATTATGAACATATTAATCTTTCGTCCCCTAGATTTCTGAATCAAGAAAAACTTAGGTACTAAAACATTTTTTAGTATTTTCTCACAATTTATCAAATTTCTAAACAACTGTCAACGCGGAAGAGAACCCGGAAGCTAATCTACAAATCATCACCAGCTCCGCGAAAGCCTTTTTTTTTAGATTACTCTGAAGGAGCACGCGATTGGCCTTTCCCACTGCGACCTACAAGGTCTATTGTAGTACTCCTTTTTTGTGCCTATCGAAACATGGTCTTCCTACACTTCGAGTCTGTTGATAAGGACCCCCAGGTACGGTTATCAGCCTCTGTCTTTCTCTCGCCGAGCCGCCTCAGTCCAGTCAAGCTTTTACAGCTCAGCATATGGACTGAGAACTCCAACGAGAATTTGGGTCTCCAATCCAAGCGCCGGATGCGACCGACGTTGCTTAACTTCGCCGATCGAGTGCCAATTCCAATTCCAATTTATTTTATAAGTTAACACTTCATTAAGTATTGCATTTATTTTATTTAGTTCATGTATAGATACAGTATAATTTACGAACGCTTACAGTCGCGGGGACGTGATGCGTCCGCAAACGGGTTGATGGTAGCCCAAGAATAAATGCACAACTTTTAATATTAAGTAGTGAATGCGTACTTTCAAATGTAAATACGCGTTTGTTTAAATGTGCCGTAGCTTAAGATAGTAAAAGGATATAGATTATAAAATGGATAACGTTTTATCGTTCATGCAGGAAAACATAAAATAAAAACCTGCTTTAAAATTAGTCAGCTATATAAAATGAACAAAAAAATAGTCAGGCAAATAGGTATACACTCCTGGCAAGCCCAGCATTACATAGGGGGTTACAATGTGAATAAAGAGATGGATTTATGCTAAGCTTTAAAATAAACAACGATAGATATAATTTGCAGCGATGTCAAGTTAATATCGTCACAAAACAAAAACTTCTCGGCGCGGCTCGTACGTTCATGACATGACCAGTACACATTATCAGAGTGCAGGGTGCACATCGTTATTAGTAGATTTCGTAATAAATTCGAATGTATTCCCGATATTTTGAAATTATTTCATACATATCATCATTAGGTTAATGTATGAAATTAATTACATTGTTTTTAAAATTGTGGTCATTTCGCCGGTCTGATAAAAATAAAACTGATATTCTGTATAAAAAATAAATGAAAACTAAAAGAAATCCTAATTGGAAATAAAGCGTATTCTGTACAAGAAACAAATAAAAACTAAAATAATAAAATTAAATAAAAAAATTATCTTAATTCAGGTTCAAAAATTGATCCCCCTTGTGCTTCGCAATTCTGTTATTACGTTTGTCAGTACTTCAGGGGAAATGTTATGTAGGACTTCCACAATTCTGGCCCGTAAATCGTCTAAATTACGTGGCCTTTCATGTGCGTGTCCATAAATGGTGTCTTTTGTATGTCCCCACAGAAAAAATTCACTGGGCGATAAATCGGGAGATCTGGGTGGCCATTTAATTGTGCCCCTTGTACTAATAAGCCGCTCAGGAAATGTAGCTTCCAAGAAAGTTATTACTCGTAGACAATTATGAGCCGGACAACCATCTTGTTGAAACCACACTTCCTCAAAATTAGTGGGCAATGCCTGAACAGCCGGAATAATTTGATTTTCGAGCATCGTTAAATATTTGTCGGCGTTTTATAAAAAATGGCCCAATAATAGAAGACCCTAAAATGCCAGCCCAAACATTCACTTTCTGTGGATACTGTGTACGTAGGGTTGCCAGGCGTCCGGCTTTAGCCGGACATGTTTGGCTTTTTACGATTTCGTCCGGCTAAAAATTAACATGTCCGGCCTGTCCGGCTTTTGTTTGGATTTTTGCCTAAGGCTCTAAAACGTGATTTTTTCGTTTTTAGTCGCTGTTTTATAGATACATTTTACTGTTTTGCTATGACTTTTTTTGTTCCCATGTATCAAATGTTTATTTTTAAATTAATCAAGTTTAATAAAAATATTAAAAGATTGATTTTGTGTTTTAGTTATTTTCGTATGGCAAACGAATGCCGTTCGGCTTTTTGAACCAAATGTCCGGCCAAATTTATAAGTAAAGTCGGGCTTTTCAAATTTTAGGCCTGGCAACCCTATGTGTACGTAAAGGCACACTCAAGTGTTTGTTTTCCGTCGACCAGTAACAAACTTTAGCAAAATTGTGGGCCCCATGAAGGGAAAAGGATGTTTCATCACTAAATAAAACATTGCTTAGAAAATTTGGGTTCGCATCTGCTTTTTCCCTCATGGATTCACAAAACTCAAGACGTCTGTAATGATCGTCGGGAAATAATTCTGAGTACGTTTTAACCTGTAGCACGAGTATCCATTTTTTCTCAAAATATGCCGAACTGTACGCGGAGGCACATTAACTTGTTCCGCGATTTTCCTACTAGAACAAGGTTCACTTACTTCCACCGCCGCACAAATGGCTATTTCTTTTTCTACCCTACGCTCACCAAGTTGTCTCTCGGGTTGATTTGAATCCGAGCAACACTTTCTACACCCAGTAATACAACCCGACGTTTCAAATCGATGAAAAATATTTAAGACTGTTTTCATAGTGGGTACTGGTCGATTTTCGAAAGTAAATACAAATCGCTCAACGACTTCTTCCGCACATAATAAATACCATTTAATAATTTGTACTTTCTCCTCTACTGTGTAAACAGACATCGTGTAATTTAAATAAGTTTTCAGTTGTATTTTCAAACAGACACGGCGGAGGATCGATGATCAATAAATGAGTAATATTATAATTCACCGAATTCCGCTCCGCTACCCTTCTTTGTTTCTAGGCATGCGTTCTTGTGCGCGCGGGGCGTGGTCAACAAACTCGAGCAAACACAACACGTGGCATCAACGGATGTATAACTTCTCTGTCTAACACCCGTCAATATACGTTTGTCCTCGACTTGCACTGTAATTGCTATAGGAAACGATAAGCTTGCCAGGAGTGTATGCTATTCCGAATGTGAATAAATTAGCAGGAGCGTTTTATTTACCTCCTACATTTTATGCATTCCTAGTGCAGGATTGATGATAGGATGTTTGGGGGAGGGGTGTTAGAGGGATTAGATCGAGTGCCTTCGCCCAAATCGGAGGCTGCACAGAGAGCTGTCCGCGAAAGCCTTAGAGCCAAGACAGTTCAATATGATTTAAATTTTAATTGTTTCCGTTTTTGTTGAATGTTTTTTTTTTTGAATTGGCAAAGGCTTCAACATAAACGTAGCAATTATTATGTTGTTTTCAGGACGACATGGACTTTGTGGGGTTCAAGTTTGGAACACACACAAAATTCGGGGAACTAGAAAAAGCAGGTTATTAACTGGAAGCCCCTTGCAGTGGTCCATGTGCTAATTCTATGGTGGAATTGTGCACAAATATATCAGAAAATATCTTGGCAGTAAATGGTGGAAATAGTCCCTACGATGCAGTAAAATTATATATTGAAATAAGAACAATCGTATATCAGCTACTACAGCAAGTTTAACAAGTTGATTTATATAATCTGTAATAATATAAAAATAATCTGTAATGTAAAATACAATGTATGTACAGGTACTTCACATTGTAGAATAAAACAAAAATATTTTTTCTAAAAAAATGAATATTGACATTAGGCAAATGCGAACTCCTGATAGTTAACTATACCAAACGTAACATGTGATTTAAATTCCTCGAATTTTTGGTGCACCATTGGTAGTTTTAATAGGTACAAAGTATCTTTTTGAAAGGTTGTTGTCGGTTTATGTTCAAATCCTAGTGGCGGTACACAATCAGCTCATGTTGAAAAAACTAAAATGTCTAAAGATATGTTAACAGTCTCCATCTGTAAAATACTCATTGTTGCAAACGTCAAGCATGAGGTAATATAACTTACCTTCACAAGATAGTAAAAACTCTAGCCAAAAGGTGATACATCTGTTTTCAAGCCTATGATTATTATTTTAACCATTCTCAGAGTATATAATTGTGAATAATTCCTCTAATGCATTTGCAGTAACAGGAACTTTGTTGTTCCTTGGGATAAGTTTGAATTCGGCTTCATAATTTGCAGCAACTCGCCTTCTTTCAGATCATTTTGTAGCTGTTTCAATGCCAGTCTAATGCGATCGTATGCATAAAATTTAACTACATCTGAAAAGTTGAACTCCTAAATGTTGGAAGCTGTGGTTGTGCTTCTAACTAAATATAACCAGTGGTGGACGTGTACACATAGAAGTATCGTCTAGCTCTTTGAGCGGCGATTCTGGCAGTCAAATAATGTCCCCAAGTGGAGCCATAAGTTTCATAAAAAAAAAAATTGATAATTTTGGGATTTAAGTTAGGAAACATGTTATTTAGACAACACATTTTAGTGACTAATTGAGAAATTAGGGTGGTTTATTATTTGTACTACCACTCCACAAGGGTGTACTTTGAAAATATTATCATAACGTTTATATTACATATGTATTTATAATATCTACAATATATAAATTATATTAGGAAATTCCTGTTTAAATAAATAAATCAGTTAAATAATTAGAAATAGCTTTATATAGAAATGCTATGAACAAAATTATATTTTAAACTTAAACTATTTATGAAACTGCTGAAAACAAGTTTTGTCCTTTCCTAAGCATAAAGGAACCTTACAAATTGAACACATCCAATTTGATCTAATATCTTTGGCCTTAGTGCTGCAGAAGGCGCATCGTCTTCTTGTAGAGTGCACAGGTTGATGCGCTAACGATTGTAAATGTTAGAGTCGATGGTACATGTGGTTTATTTCGTTTTATTGTAACTCGACTGACCTTGTCTGATGATGTTATTTTTCGGGAAGTCGTCGATTGAGAAATTAACCCGCGAATGATTTCCAACCTAAATGCTTTTGACGTCATAGGTTGTGCGTGAAGCGGCACTGTCAATATTTTATATATGCAGTATGCATTTACCACAGAAGCATCCAACAGGTAAAAAAAAAATGCGATGCCACCACTTTCGACTACGACGATCTATTTTATAGCTCGACAACAACTGATCAAATCGATCGACGTAGTTCATGTTTGAATTGTAATCCACTAGAGCTTGTGGACATGAAACTTGAGATTTATTTCCTTCCTTGTCTCTACGACTGACCTGAGTTGAATCATCTGGATTGCTGTAATTTGACAAAAGGTGCACTGATCTTTTGTCCTTCCACTTCATTACTGATAATCCAGTGTCGCTTGTAAACCACTCATATTCACCCCGTTTCATGTTTTTATCCGATTTAAATGTAGGCAGAAATATTCGCCTTGCTTGCACAGTACCTAAAGCATGTATATTTTTTGTTTTAGATATTCCATTAATTCCACACCATTAAAATAATTATCAAAAAACAGCAGGTGGTTTTTACCCCCCAAATCTTCTGCAAACATCTTAACCACTCTACAGCCCAAGTCTTTTTCCTTCTTGCCAGTAGAAGCTTTCCCAGTGTATAAATCAAATTTTAAACAGTAACTTGAACTATCTGCAAGCATCCACATTTTATACCCTCGTTTTATAGGCTTATTGGGCATATACTTAAATTTTATCATAGATTCGTCAATAGCCACCGTTCTACCGGGCTGAAGGTTGTTCTTAAAATTTTCCGAAACTCGTGTCAATAAGGGTCTCACTTTATACAGCTTATCATAATTCGCATCATTGCGGGCGGGCATCCTTTTGTTTTCATTTTGGTGGAGATGTCCCAGTAACCAACCAAATCTTTTCTGAGTCATAACGGAAGAAATATAACATTTCTTTCAGGAGAGCTTTACCAATAATCTTTATAACTAGGTAAGTATTTAATTCCCATCAAAAGATTCAGTCCCAGAGAAGCTCTCATTTCCACTTCATCAGTTTTTATATAGTTTTTCCCCATGTCTATCTTTTTCAGCTCAGCATATAAATTTGTTTGAAACGCTGAAGTTTTGAATAATATCATCCGTAATAAAACACTTGAATATATTATATGGGGTTCGTTCATCCATATGTTTTATGAAGTCAGCTACTCCCGAAGGGTGTACGAAATCGGAAGGCTTTTTAGGCCTCTCACCAGTTTTTCCCCATTTGGGCGGATCTCGTTCAGCCCATTGCGGAATGTTTGACATTGGAACATTCAGTAATTTTTCTCTTAAATTCGCTAAAGAAATATCATCTTCATCTTCCTCTTCTTCGAAGTCTGACAGCTCCATTTCTCCACCAGAAGCATACAATTCTGCATTTTCATCCTCTGAACCAGCCGCATCATCACACTCCGAATCGTCACCTGAAGGTATATCTATGTATCTATGTATATCTATGTAGGACTCTTCTAATTCCCTATAAAATTCATCTTCAGTCATGTCAATTAAGTTGAAAGGCAACTCTTCTTTACGTCTTGAATCCATTTTCTAGAAGTTTGCCCCTCTTCTTTGTATCATATAATAAAGAATTTGAGTGCTGCCCAAAAATATGGTTTTGGCAAACATTACATTTTACTTTAAGTCCTACTTTTTTAACAACAAATTCACTAATATATCGCACAACATCGTTGACGTAAGGGGTCAATTGAAATATACTGGCACAATAATCATGATCTTGTGCTGAGAAAATAACCGAATCGATATCTTCCAAGAGTGTATTAGGTGGCTTTGGAATAGTACCACACCCAACATTTAAAATTGGTAAATTGTCAAGAATAGCACAATTCCCATTTTTTTACCCCTTTATTCTATGCTTCACTAGCAATCTTTTATAAGACGTTTGAAACTGAAGGCAAGATGGGTTATTGTTAAATCCGCCTCTCTGTCTAACAGCGCCAAAAAAAAATTTCTATGTGATCTTGGCTTAATTTATAAGTCAAAATGAATTTTAAATAATTTGTAATCACCAAATCTCTGTACAAATTCTGTACAGAGGTTAACATACAATTAATCCCAAAAACCCTGTTTTCCGTCTAGTATTTATAAGTAAATTTCCAGTAGTATTTGTTAATTGTTTTAAATAATCAATATAGTCTAATATTTTTTTTGAATATACATCAAAATTCTTGTCGGATAATGCCTGCCCATACTCACTTCTCAAAAAAATATCAAAAATATTATTAATAATTAGACAAAATTCTGCAGTTGCTCCACAACCGTCAAAGTGTGTCAGATTCAGTTGTTTACAAAATAGCAAAGCTTTGCTAACACTTGCACTTAATGTCTGTACAGCCAAACCAACTTTCATTATTTCGTTTTTATAATTGATATGCCTTGCAGTTAATTTTGTTGCGGCATTCAATCCTTCATTTTTCTGTGTTTCATATAGTGCCACAATAAACCGCCACTCTATTTTTCGTCCTTGTGGACTTACTAAAACACCCATATCACCTAATGCATTACGTACTAATTGTCACCATGTGACAAGCGTCCCATATAGTGTGAATTTGTTTTGAATTGGATGGGTTATTAAAATAGGGCCTAAAGTCTTCATTTAAAGTGTAATTTGCACCTAGAGAATTGCACATAGTAATATTTACAGCAGTACCATCGAAAGTAATTGAGTAGCACTCGGCACCTGTCTCATGGAGTAACTTCAAACATGTTTTGAATAAACTTGCCCTTTCATTGTCACTTAAATCATTTACAAGAAAATATCCTAACGGAATTTTCCAATCAGAGTTTAAAGCAACCGCCATGAAAACTAGTGCATTTTTTGCTTTTTCGTTGCTATGACTATCATTCTTTAAACCTGTTCCCAAGTCAACATAGCCATAATATTTTCCATTTTGATATTCTATTCTTTCACGAATAGAAATTTCATCCACAGTGATGTTTACAACTACTTTTCTGTCACTTTGGTGACTTCTCATTTTAATTGCCTCAAAACTCTCAGCTGTAAAACTAGGACTTCCATCAACAATGAGATACCACTGTCGAATAGTGTCAGGATGGGGCAGTAAATTTTTAAATTATATTCTTACAAAACTGTAAGCCTTCACTGAATAGAAGTGCAATGTTAAAGCGAATGCTCGCAAATCTGGCGTATATTTTGCATTTCTTGCAGAAAACTGCCTGTCCATTATATTTCTTATGGCGTCTGGAGTACCATCCTATAACAAAAATATATATATATATATATATATACATATATATATATATATATATATATATATATATATATATATATATATATATATATATATATATATAAGGTATCAGGTGGCATCCAACCTAATAACGTTCTCACTTGGCATCCACCAATATACACACTGATATACATAAAATTTATTTAAAGGCTATATATATATATATATATATATATATATATATATATACAGACTGCGTAGGATACGGCTTCCGATGAAAGCCCATTTACATGCTATACGACTTCCGACTGCGGTACGGCTTCCGTATACGGAAGCCGTAACGCAACCAATGTAAAACGTCTCCATGATGCCCCAGTTGTCTGCTGTGCTAATTTCAGCTGGAAGTCAGATATTCGGATTTTGAACTCTTCCGCATATTTTAATTGACGAGGCGGCCACATCAACGAAGGCGCCACGGTCCCCGTATATTCCATGCCGTATAATATACTATCAATTTTACAGTGGATACTGCTTCCGGTAAATATTGGCAACCTTGGATCACATGGCATTTAGAAAATTAGGTATGATCTTGTGTGTTTTTAACGTATCAAATGACTCTGCAAAGTGTTCATTGTTGCTACTCGCTACACCACAACGACTTTTGTTTTTGTTATAGGACAAGTACCAACTTTTACAATTGCTTAGAAATACTTATTAAAATACAACTATGTTATCCGAAATCATAAATATTTTGAATTTTTAGTGAAAATATCTTTCAGTTAGTATGGCGTTTTTGATGTGTTTTAGAACAATAATTAAAAACAAATTTTTTGATATTTTACTTAAGGTTTACGCATGGGGTTTTTCGAAATCATAGATAGGAATACGAAATTGGAATTTAAATATATTGACACTTCATTTCAACTGAGAATATCCCATAAATAGCGGAGTAGAAAGAAATTTAATAAAATTATATAGAAAAAATATTTTTAAGAAAAAGCTTTTATTTGAAAAACTACTAAAAAGTAATTTTTTTTAAATTCATACATCTAGAAGCCAAAAGCTTTGGGGGCGGTTACTTTGCTCAATTGACCGCCCCCAAAGCTTTTGGTTTCCAGGTGTATGAATTTAAAAAAAATTATTTTTACTTTTTAATAGTTTTTCAAATAAAAGCTTTTTCTTAAAAATATTTTTTTTATATAATTTTATTTTTTACTTTTTAGTCTACTTATTTTACAGAAAGACAGACATAACCCTTTATTTGCCACCGACATCCACACCTTCCCTCTCCCGTATTCTCACCCTTCTAACACTACTTCCCACTTCTTCCCACCCCTTTCCCACGTCTTCCCACGCCTTTCCCATCTCTTCCCACCTCCTTCCACCCCATCCCCACCTCTTTCCACCCCTACCCCATATCTTCCCAACCCTTCCCATTCCTTCCCCACCGCTTTCCCACCTCTCCCACGTCCGCCATATTGAATTTAAAATGACGTCACATAGTTTATCGTATTTTACTCGTCAAACCTTTTCATTTGATACCCATATCAAGGGGGTTGTGAAGAAAAAGGCGATCCGCGAGCTTGGGACGTTCGCCATATTGAATTTAGAATGACGCCACATTGTTTATCGTATTTTGCTCGTCAAACCCTTTCATTTGGTTGTGACTAAAAAGCCGATCCGCCATCTTGGGACGTCCGACATATTGGATTTAGACCGATTGTGGCTATACTATGTTGCATTGTCACCGGACTTATACACATGTGCCAAATTTCAATGCTCCAGCTTAATTAGAACTAGTCGAAATTCTTAACTTAAAAAATATTGGTCCTTTTAATGAAATTTTGACCCAGATTTTAATTCGTTATGCAAAATGTTCCGTACATAATTGGCGATAGAGGAGATCGAGCTGATTCCAAAACTCTTTCATATGTACCCTCTGGAGTCTTCTCTGTTATTAATATACAGAGGATTTTCTAATTTATGCCAAATTTTGAAGCTGTCATATTTTCTAACCATTTTCCCAAGTAGTACATGCTTTTGTGGTAGTTTGGGCTGCACGCAGTAATGTTTTAAAGAAATACAGTGTAGGACTGGAGAAACTTTGTTTTTTTTATTAAGGATACGAAAACTACATGAATCAGTAAAAGATAAATATGCAACAACATTCTTGGACATCAATACTACAGAACACTAAGACTGTTTGTAAATTCAGTTTCATAGTCTCTAGATGATGCCAACATGGTTGGCGAAACGCGAGTCGAGCAATATTCAAGTATTTTGGTATAGAAACTACTTCAGAGGCAGCGCCACACCGAAGGTTCGAGTCCCCTCAAAGATTTATTTATTTATTTATTCATTTTACGAACCCATCAAATTCACATTCTCAGTATAGGGTAGGTACTGTCGTGCGCAAAAAAAATGGGACAAATCTTATAATGTATTTTTGCTAAAATCTAGTTGTGTACGTCTAACTTTAAAGTTTTGTGCGGTTATTTGTCAAAATTCATTGCAAGTGTGCAAATAGAGACAGATGTACGGTAGAAAAAAATAGTTGTCCTATTTTTTTTTGCTCAATGCTCACGACAGTATGTTTAGTCGGATGTAATATTGAGTAATATCAAAGAAAAAAAACGTTTATAATTTTTTTCAATTTAAACTAGTAAAAAAGTAGTATTAAATGAATACCAATGATTATTATAGTAAGTTTAAGGATATTTTACATAAGTATGCTATTTTTTTTAGAATGCAAGCTCATACCATTAAAAATGTGTATTATTTAAGTTCCATTTATTGAACGAACCTGTCGATTTTAATTCCATATTTTGTTTTACTTCCAAATCCAGGTAGTGGAGTATAGCAACAGTAAAAAAATATTATATTTCGTTTTATTCTAATGGACTATAGTCCAATCAGTGGGAGGTTTTGACCTGCAAAAGGTGGAGTAGTAATGATTTTGATATGTTTTTTTTTAAGGCGTTCGGTCAAGGACCAAACTGCCAGCCGCAATTTTTTAAAAGTCGATTAAAATCTTAAATTAATATATTGCTTATACAACATACATGAATACTATGATGAGTATGAGAAAAGATCCTATGTCTATGTCTAACCTAACACGAGAGTTGATGAAAGGTACACAAGTTGTTGATGAAAGATACAAGGTTTTGACCTAGGGGAATCTTGATTGAAAGTTGCAAAAAATTGGTTTTCAAAATAATTCGGCAACACTCGATCCTAAGAGAAAAATGTTCGAGACAAAATTGAAAACGACAAAATTTCATACGTTTTACTTCCACATATATATTCCATATTCCATATTTATAGTAACGACAAAAAAATTTTAAAACATTTTTATTTTCCAAATAGGCTTAGAATGTCATGAAAGGTCGAGATTTAAGTTTGAGCGGAAAAAACTTCTGTCGGTCTGTCTGTAACTTTTTTGTGCTCACGTTTACTCTGGAACCGTTTAAGATATTGACTTGAAATTTGGTGCACATGTACTTTTAGCGAGATTCTGGAACTAGATTATATTTTCATCTTGTTCCGTCAAAGGGTTGGGGGGAAATTGGGGTAAATTTGGAGTAAATAGCTAAATCAAGCAGGTAAGAGTCCAGAAAATTGGTATTTAGTATATACAAGAGAAGCTAAGGTCTCAAAAAAATTTTTGGCATTATCCACCCCCACCCCATTATTAAAGGGGATGAAAAAAAATGTGATTTAGTGTGTGTACCAGAAACCTCAAAATATTGTTTTGCTTCATCCACCCCCACTACCACCCCCTTATCACCACCCCCACCCCACTACCGATGTGGGGTTTCGTTTTATAGGTTTTTGGGGTAGAGGATTTCAAATATTATATTATTAAAGTTCCATAAGCAATTATTTCCACATACAAAATTTTTTCGTTGTGAGTGAGTTGGATCGAAAATCTGGATGTGGAAGTAGTGATTCCTTGGGCAGCGGTTTTTATTGTAAGTCTAATGTTTAAAGAGATACAGCGTCAGAAAGATGAATTTAAGAAGAGATTTTTTTTTTATTATATAAAGTACGTTTACAACATAACATATTTTATATTATTTATATTATTATAATAAAGATCTACTTGTATTGAATCTAAAAAATAAGAAATTGCCGGGATAGTATTACAGTGGCTTACATCACACCTCGAAAATAGGAAAACAATGTATTAAATTTAATGACAGTTATTCAGAAGAATTGACTATAAAACATATAATACCTCAAGGGTTGGTACTTGCTCCTATACTCTTTTTATTATTTTTATACAATCTAACATTTTTTTAATGACCTTATTCGTATCAAAAAATTTCAAATTATAAAATTTTATGTTATCGATTTAAAAGATGAAATTTACTCCAAAAAAAGATAAGATCTTTAACTTCTTTTTGTCATTGTTCGTCTAAGTCATAACTTGATGGTTTCTTCCAGCCGACCAAATTTATCCGTGAAAGTCAGATCAGATCACCCGTTATTCACTCATTAATACATTGTTCAAACATACGGCTCATTCAATATGAACGTGAATGGGTATAATATTTAAAAGTCTTTGTTTTTATACTAATTTTTATTTAATTAAAAATTGATAAATTGAAAGTGGAAATTAATTTGACGATGTATTTATTTATTAATTTTCGATAAAAAAATAAAAAATCATTGTGGGTCGATTATTCCGAAAATTGTAAATTGGTGTTAACTTTTTATTCTCAATAGATTTTAATACAATATTTTTGTAATTTGGAAAATAAAACCAGTTTACTTTTGCCAATTCTAAGAAAATTGGTTCTAAAATACCCTATATATAAATAATTTTAATAGTAATTGGTATATCCTAATTTCAAATCAAGTAGGAGCTAAATCCAGAACATGAACACCCATCAGCTCAAAATTTTTTGTTCATTTATAACTATTCATATTTATCCATGAACACTTGCATATTATGTATATATAAAACCATCAAAATAAAGCAGAATTTAAACTCTATAGGCTAAATGCATGGCAACACTGCTGGAAGCCGTATCCACTGCAGATCCTAAAATAATGTATATTTCGGAAGCTATATATCTGCAGAATGTAATCAGCCATATATTGTCGGAAGCAGTATCCACTGCACTCTATGTCGGAGCTCATATCCATCGCGATTTGTTCATGTGATGAAAACTGTTCCTGATTGATAACTGAGATGTGAATCACAAATGATGATATATACATGAGTCAAAATATATATATTTCTACTCCTTCTGGTGGAAGCCATATATACGCACCATATACCGGAAGTCATATTTATATGGAGATGTAAATATATATATATATATATATATATATATATATATATATATATATATATATATATATATATATATATATATATATATATATATATATATATATATATATATATATATATATATATATATATAGAGATATGCATGGTCATATACAGGCCCGTTTCATACACTGAGCGGTTGTAGTGCAGCCCGATTTAACGTTGTGCAGCCCGAGGTCGGGCTCATCAACGTACCCCCGTGTATATCATCACTAAATGGCCACAAATCACATTAGCTTCCTTCCTACAAAATTTTGGGGTGGGCTTCAAAAAGTCATATTTTCATGTTCCGAGATACACTTTTAGTTCAGCACTACTGAGTCAGGCGGCGCTGTTCCTGTATATCCAAGACTCTTATACAGCTGATATCTATCGCACGTTATATAGCCCGATATTTGGCATCGTTGCAATGGCTCGATAAGGTTCGATTCTTATTTCCTCTTAAATACTTTCTTCATGAAGTCACAATCGATGAATGAAAGCTCTTTATTTGAATCAATTTTTTAACCTCACAAGTATTGTATCATATTTGAACAATTTTTCTAAATTCAAAAATTCATATGCCTACTAAGAATTATGAAATACATGGTACAGTGTTATGAAAGAAGAATAGTTGTTAGCATCTTAAACGTCTTAAAATGTGTTTTGAAGTGTAATACAGAAATTCAAATAAATGTCCCTAAATTAGGATTGTGTTTTTTTGCATTCAGTATTCAATAATACTATACTTAATTATTATAATTTTGGTACTAAAATTTTCATGGAGAAATATCGGTCATTAAACAATAATTATTATTATGCAGAATGATGTTTTATGTATCATAAGGATAGACAGGCATTGCCCATAATCACTATAAGCTGGTACTACTTCCACATCCACATAGTGGAGTGAACGTATAATAAAGGTAAAAAAAATGTTTTTTTAAACAGGCTTAGAATGCCACGAAAGGTCGATATTTTAAGTTCGAGCAAAAAAATCTGTCTGTAATTTTTTTTTTGTGCACAAGATTACTCTGGAACCATTTATGATGTTAACTCAAAATTTGGGACACCTGTGTATTATAACGAGATCTGGAAATAGATTATGTTTTGATCTTATTCCGTTGAAGTTTGGGATGAGGGGATAAATAGGCAAAGCAAGCAAGTGAGAGTTTATAAAATTGGGATTTAGTGTATGTACGAGAAGCCAAGTACCTACTCAAATTTTTTTTGACATCAGCCACTTCCACTATCACCCCCATTACCATCCCTACCTCATTATTAAAGGACGAAAAAAAATAAAATTGTGATTTTGTGTGTGTATAAGTACCAAAGGCCTAAATTTTTTTTTTGCATCAGCTATACTCCCCACTACCATCCCCACTGTCGATATGGCATATTGTTTTATGGGCTTTTGTGGTAGACGATTGCAAATATATTATTAAAGTTCTATGATCAGTTATTTCCACATAATGGACTGCAAATACAGTATCAACCTTTTTTTCTTTGTAAGAGCCTTGGATGTTGAAATAGTGATTCTTTACGCAGCGGTTTTTTAAGTCAGGTTCCCTTTACTGTATGGTGCATCTAACTGCATGACGTGATCTGTCTTGGTTCCCTGTTAAGCCTACATGGTTTCTAAAATAGCACAATTTTGATGGGCTAACTTGAATCGTTTTATTCTATTTGGACGTGCAAAAGAGAACAACGTCATAACTGCGGAATACTTATTACTTATACATCCACGTAGTGGATTTGAAGTATAGTAATCGTAAAAAAAAATTTTTTCTCAAATTATTAAGGTGATTATGGAAGGGAATAAAAAGATAAAATTGTGATTTAGTGTGAATAAAGGAACAAAAGGCCTGAATACTTTTTTGGCACTCGCCACCACCTCTACCACATTATTAAAGGGAATAAAAAAATAAAATTGTGATTTATGTGTACAAGAGCCTCTAAATTTTTTGCCAACAACTTCCCCAACTACCTCCACTACCATGTTGCACATCGTTTTATGGGTTTTTGGGATAGACCATTTCAAATATTATATTATCAAAGTTCTATCTATGAACAATTATTTTTACACAGTGGATTGCAAATATAGTATCGAAATTTTTTTGCTATAAAAGGCTTGGGCAGGAAAATCTAGATGTGGAAGTAGTGATTTTTTAGGCAGCGGTTTTTTTTATTAATGAACACATATATTTTTATAATGGTTATTTGAATTTATATTTGTAGTCGGTCTCCCTGCATGGTGCATCTGACGTCATGCACCTACCTTGATTGCATTGGATTCGGAATGACGTCTAGAAAAATGTGCAAAAGTTTCAAACCCGCACATAAACAATTGCAAAAGTTATAAACTAATGAAAATTGAAAAAAATAACGAGTTCCGTTTTTTGCAAATAACTCGAAAACTATTAAAAATTTTAAAGAAAGAAAGATTCTTAAAGAGGAAGAAATTCCCAATAAAAAAGTCCCGACTCCCGAAACTCTACATCTATTATTAACGAGATTATTAATAATTTTAATTTAATGTTGAAAATAGAGCTCCGCGCAGCGAACACTAAGGCGTTACGATGCTCTGAAACCGTCCGGAACAAGTAAAAATATTTTTTGTTATTAAATATTAATTTTAAAATTCATAAAAATTATGTTGTTATTTAAACACTTAAAGGAACAGTATCCCGTTGGAAAAAAAATTTTTTCATTAATTTTAATTACTCTTATTGTTTTTATATTCAAAAATACTATAAGATTACATAAACTTAAAATTTTTATTGCTATTTGTTTAAACAAATTTTATAAACAAATAGATAAATTACGTGTTTTTGAAAAATATTTTTCTGCCATTTTATTTGTTATAGAATATTATGATTAAAAAAAATTCTTAAAAATTGTTTTTAATTGTTTATAATCACTTTTGTCTTTTTTCATTATTTAAACATGTTATTAAGAAAAAATTTTAGTCCTAAATTTATTATTTGCAATTATCCAAAAGGTGGAAAAAAGAATTTTTTTTGTTGTGAATTTATTTGTTTATTTAATAAACAATTTGTTATTAACAATCGCCGAATGTGTTTATATTTATTTTAGATAGAAAGAAATAACAAAAACAACCGTATACATAAACATGAAAATTCTTTTGTGAATAATAATTTAAAAATCGAGAAAAGTATGCCGTGGAAAATGACAAAAACTAGATTCAAAACATTAATTTTGTCTATATAACCAAAGCGTTCTGTCCGAAATGTCCATTTTATTTAACATATGTTAGAATCAAAACATAGCCTACTGCTATTCTTGTTTTATTATATGTAGGCAAATAATATACCTACATATTTAGATAAAAAAGGTATATTTTAATCACAGTTAGAAAACACTAACGAAAATATTAGTGGGAAAAGAGCAGAGCGTTTGCCCTAAACAATTTTATGACAGCATCAAAAAAGGTGATTAAGGAATTCTTTCTGCCGCGATTTTATTATTTTAGTTTGTTTTTGGTTTTGGTGTGGTAACAAATGCAATAAGAAGTCCTGAACTAAATCTAAGCATTGAATAAAAATAAACAAAAAAACTTTCTGATAATTTGTTAACTAGCAAGGAAATAAAAACCATTAAAAATTACTGTCTCTGTATAATTTAAGAAATATAGTGTAATAATGCATAAATCTGTAACGAAAGTGAGTGGAACTATATCTTTTATTGCTTTTTTCGAGTTGTTTATAAAATATTGAAGTTAAAAATATCACGTGTCTATTCAAAAAAAACCGCTGCCCAAGGAATCACTACTTCCACATCCAGATTCTCTATCCAAGTCACTCACAACGAAAAAACTTTATATGTGAAAATAATTGTTTATGGAACTTTAATAATATAATATTTGAAATCCTCTACCACAAAAACCCATAAAACGATACCCCACATCGGTAGTGGGGTGGGGGTGGTGATAGGGGGGTGGTAATGGGGGGTGGATGAAGTAAAAAAAATATTTTGAGGTTCCTGGTTCCTGTACAAACACTAAATCACATTTTTTTTTCATCCCCTTTAATAAGGAGGTGGGGGTGGTAATGGGGGTGGCTAATGCCAAAAATTTTTTTGAGACCTTAGCTTCTCTTATATATACTAAATACCAATTTCATGGACTCTTACCTGCTTGATTTACCCATTTACCCCAAATTTACCTCAATTTACTCCCCAACCCTTCGACGGAACAAGATGAAAATATAATCTGGTTCTAGATCTCGTTAAAGTACATATGTGTACCAAATTTCAAGTCAATATCTTAAACGGTTCCAGAGTAAACGTGCGCACAAAAAAAGTTAGACAGACAGACCGACAGACCGACAGACAGACAGAAATTTTGTTTTTGCTCAAACTTAAAACTCGACATTTCATGACATTTTAAGCCTATTTGGACAATAAAAATTTTTAAAAATTTTTTTGTCGTTACTATACTTCCACTGGACGTGGAAGTAATAAAGAAAAAAATTTGTACCATCTACAAATAATTCTTTTCGTGAAGTATATGTCATTACCTCTAGGACTGCAGTTTTCGCCATGTATTTTTACGGAATTGAAAATTATTTTTTCTGTACTAAAGCATTTCTTATAAACAATTACTTTCATTTTATTTTAAATTTCCAGCTGCTCAGTTAATTTGTTGTAATGTATTCTAATGTTTTGATTATTTAATTTTAACAAATTCTAAAATAATTCTTTAACCTCATTTATACATTTTATTTTCGTCACAGTAATTTAGGACTAATAATTTTTTAGTTAGATTTATGGCTAAATACTGTAATATAACTCTAACTTGCTTTAAACAGGCGTTGTGTAGCTTTTGTATACCATTGGCAACAGTTCTTTTGGCATTTGAGACGCTTTAATTGTTTTATTGCTCTGTGCAAGAAAGTAGGTAACTGTCACCAGATTTAAGTTGAATGTAGGTAGAAGAATGTAAGAAAAAAAGGTGCACAAAAGAGTTTACACACAAAAGGAAGAGGTTAGCCTTAAGTAGCTTCCCCATATACATTAAGAACACATATTATGACTGTACGCAGTATTACATTAGATTGAGAAAACTATTAAACAAAATTTTTACATAATAATAAACAATTATATAAAATAAAATATAAATATTATATTACCTTTAATAACGATAATTTAACTATCAAATGTACCGTTTTTTATTATAACCATTATACGAGAGAATTTTATGCTCTACCGAAAAGTTACGTATATTGTTTTGCCCTATCATGCTTAATTTTCAAAATATTGACGAAAAAGCATATTTTGTTGCAATTATTGTTAGTAACTTTTGAACCCGAAAAGAATATCACACAAATTCCTTTTTAAGAGTATGACTTGCGAAGACTAATTAATGTCGGACACAAGTATTTTATATGCTTGCACTAATAGTACAGTAACTAGAGGTTTTAACTTCGGAATAATGTCATATTGAACGGATTTAGTTAATTTTTAGAGGTATAATAGTAAATGCTTGACAGAAAAGTTTCTAGACATAGAATCAAACTTTAAGAAGAAAAGGTTCTATGCAAATTTTCACATAAATTGATAGTTTTTAAGTTATAACGACTTCAAAATTGCGATTTTATCTTAAAAAAAAGGTATTTCCAAACGCCTTTCGTCAAGTATCTCGAAAAGTATTACTTTATCGAAAAAATGTTACAGACCAATTACAAAAGTACAAACTGGGAAATAATTATATTTTTTGTTTATTGATGTAGGATTAATAATTTCGGAGATATTTAAGTTTATATTTGGTAGCCAAATTTCGAAATTACCTTTAAAGTTTAAAATGCATTTTTTTCTAAAGCAAGTGCTTTAAATGAGCAAAAAAATTTGAACATCTAGGTAATGCTACATCCTAACGAAAAACTGTATTTGAGATAATTTCTTTACATTCCTTGCTAATTAGAGTAACAAAATGGCGTCCTTTTTATATAAAAAAATATAATACGCTCATTTTTACATCATAACTTCTTTACTTCTTATGCTACAGGAACGAGTAAAAAATAATTTGAAAGCGCAATTAATTTTCTTTAATTTCATTTCTTAGTGTGCGTGACGTAGGTGTCTCAATTTCTGAGATATTTAACATTTAAACTGCATTTTACGACTTATAAACGTTCGGACGCCATTTGTAAACTTTCATATCTCCGAAACTATTAAATCTATGTAAATAAATAAACAAGCTAAATTCATCAGTTTATGAGCTTTATTTTTTCAATAAAACTAATATTTATTGAGATACCTATTTGGAAAAGGAAAACAAAATATCGTTTTATCGAAAATACCTTTATAGTTTAAACTGTATTTTTTTGTAAAGCAAGTGCTGTATACAAACCAAAAAATTTGACATCTACGTCATGCTATATATTAATGAGAAACAGTGTAGTCCAATTAAATAAGTCGGCAAATCAGAATTTTGAGGTAAATACTTGAATTTTTGATATAACTTACTCTGATGTATTAGAACACGATTAAAGAAAGAAATTTTTTTCTGAACCCCCGGCAAGGGGTGAAAAAAAATACAATAAAGTGTTTTTTCAAAATTACTCAAAATGCGTAAAGGCTAGTAAAAAAAGTTTCAACCAAAAATTGTAAAGCATGAAATTTTATATAAAAATGATCTCTAGACTTTTTTTGGTATTACTAAAATTAACGGAGTTGGGCTGGTTAGAAATTAAGGGATGATATGTACAACTTTAAAAAATCATAGCGTGCTGAAAAGGTAATAAATTTAAAAAAAAAAATTTTCTATTTACTCAGAAAAATATAAACGTTCCTTTCAGAGAAATGGATTTTTTTTTAAATTGTTAATAAAAAAGTTATAAAAATTTTAATTTTTTTATTTTCAATTAAAACCACTTTGAACGGTGAAACGAATTTTTTTTTATACCATTCTGTTCATTATTTCATATATTGAACATCTGCTTTTAAAATTTTTTTTACCCTTCATTTTCAAGAAGGTATGAATTTATTTACTTGCTTAGTTTTTTCCAAACGTAAGACACTGCTCTTGTGAAGTCATGATAACTGAAAAGATATAAAGAATGCATACGACAAAGATAAAATTGTTTCGTAGCTGCTGCGTTGCCTACAAGACGCGCATGCGTCACATCTATAGGGCATCTGCACGTGACGTCACAGCTAACCTCAAAAATATGTGTTTCTTAAGATTTAAGAGTATTACGCAGCTATTATTAAAATTTCTGCCTGGTTCCCGTATTTTCAACTAAAATCTAGTTCAGTGTAATAATTATGAAGTTTTAAACACTTTCTCCTAATAAAATAGGTCTCTTTTTGTAGGCTGGAAATCTAACCTGTAATTAGCAGTCTATTTCTATTAATCAAGAATATTGAAAAATTATTTACGTGAATTTTTAAATATTTGCTTGGAGCCAATACCGGCTCCAAGCTAAAAATGCGTACACAAACATTAGAAATGAAAATAAACTTGAAAAACTTAAAATTTAAGGTTATGTTAGGTACATGATGCAGATACAGACTAGTTTACAAGTTCAAGGCCGTGTTAGTGCTTCATAAAGCTCGTAAAAATATTAGTGAGGGCTCATTGAATTCGGAGTGACGTCTAGAAAAAGTGTATAAGTTTCACACCCGCACATAAACAAAAGCAAAAGTTATAAACAAATGAAGATTGAAAATATAATGAGTTTCGTCTTTTGCAAATAACTCGAAAACTATTAATATTTAAGAAAATTGAAAGAACGATTCTTAAAGAGGAATGAATTTCCAACAAAAAAGCCGAACTCCCGAAACTCTATCTCTCAGCGCTCTGCGCGGCGAACACTAAGCCGTTACGATGCTCTGAAATTGGCCGTAATAAGTAAAAATATTTTTTTTATGTTATTAAAAATATTAATTTAAAATTTTTTAAAAATTATGGTATTATTTAGAGACTTAACGGAACAATGTCCCGTTGAAAAAAAATGGTTTCACCGATTTTTCATAAAATGAGCCTATTGTAAATTAACAAATTTTTTTAGAGTTTACGTTTATATTTCAAGTCGGATAATTGTTAAACAAAAGCCACTAAAATTATTTCGCTTTGTGGAGAACTTATGTCAACTATACTTTATGGGATTACGACATTGCGATGTTTTTAATTTTTAATCACAATATTTTTAGGCTATTGTCTATGTCCAAAAAAAGGGGGTTGAAAGGAACTAAAACGTTAAAGGGTTTTTATTATTTCTTATGTTCAATTGACCCCAAAATATGAGAAAACCGCTGAGTGCTACCATTTAAAAGGGTGCGTTTTTGAGATCGAAGGAAAAAGGTCTACTTTTCACATTTTTGAGTTTTACTGGAAAACTATGCATTTTTCCTATAAACACGTCAATAGAAAAGTTGTAGAGAACTAAATTTCCAATCGAAATGGTACCTTCAGAAGTCAATTTTTTTTTTACAAAAATACGCCCAGAAAACAAAACAAAAAGAAACGGAAAAATGCATTTTTTTTTTTAATTTAAGCCTGTAACTTTTTTTCGGGTACATTTAGGCATAGATATCACAGCCCCACAAAAAAAAAGTTCAAAGCACCACCCCCACGGGGTTGAGAGACGCCACCCCTATAAAAAAAACTATGGAAATGAAACGAATAAGCAACAGTATAGCTTTTTCGTTACATCTTGAATTACGGTAGTTTACATCCTTTCTGGGGGTGTTACTTAATAACATTTATAGGACATGAGATTCAAACCCTTAGTGTACAACGCGATTTTTGCCAATCATAGCATCCGTGAAAATGTAAATCCGGTTAGTTTCTCTCTGTTTTTCCAGCATCCTACAGATATTGCGGTAGTATCTCGCAACCCCGTGGGGGTGGTTTTCAAGCACATCGTCGAACATAGTCTAGTTTCTTCTCTCTTCCACACAACGCAGGTGTTTCGAATTTTTATAGAAGTCACTGTAACTTTTTATAGTTAAATCTTACAGGGTTTTCACACCCTCTGAGGGTTGACAGTGTAGGATGTTGATGGTACGTAAGTTTCTGGTTCTATTTTAGAGTACTACGCAATTTCAGCCAATTATAGCTTCCATGAAAATAGAAATCCTGTTGGATTTTACGTTTTTTCTTGTTTTTCTCGTGTCCTTTGAACTTAAAGGTGGTTGTTCTCAACCCTATAGGGG
The DNA here is from genome assembly GCA_936432065.2 of Rutpela maculata. Classification (NCBI taxonomy): domain Eukaryota; kingdom Metazoa; phylum Arthropoda; class Insecta; order Coleoptera; family Cerambycidae; genus Rutpela; species Rutpela maculata. Next base: position 88,131,900 of record OW386292.2, read on the forward strand.
CAGTTTATGAAGATTACGTCGGACCTGATGTAGTTTCTTAACACTTTAACAAAACTTAGATATTTCGAGATTTTTCAGCGGTCATTGTTGTTTTGGATCGATTTTTTTATATATGGGGGCTAGTTTTCGCCCCTCCCTGGGGCTGTGTTTCATATCTATTGTATGTACGCTGCTGTATAACCTTAATTTGTATAATTCGATTGATTAAGAAGTAACAACTATTCTTGTAGCTTAATCTTCCTTTTGGGGGTGTAAGATTTTTTTTAACCCCGGATTCGGATTCAGCGACCGAAAATACATAAGGATACATGGGTCTGGTTCGCTACTTTGAACTTTTATTTTTTTTTGTGGGGCTGTGTATTCTGCATAAAAAAAGCTGACGTTTTACCCGTTAATAATCATTTTAACGGTAAAACGCCAGTTTTTTTATGCAGCAATGTCTATGCCTAAATGTACCCGAAAAAAGTTGCAGGCTAAAATTTAAAAAAATAAAAAATTGCATTTTTTCGTTTTTTTTGTTTTGTTTTCTGGGCGTATTTTTGTAAAAAAAAAAAATTTGACTTCTGAAGGTGCCATTTCGATTGGAAATTTAATTCTCAAAAACTTTTCTATTGACGTGTTTATAGGAAGAATGCATAGTTTTCGAGCAAAACTCAAAACAACAATAGGCCCATTTTATGAAAAATCGGTGAAACAATTTTTTTCCAACGGGATATTGTTCCTTTAAGCGTCTAAATAATACCATAATTTTTTAAAATTTTTAAATTAATATTTAATAACATAAAAAATATTTTGACTTATTACGGCCGGTTTCAGAGCATCATGACGGCTTAGTGTTCGCCGCGCAGAACTCCATTTTCAACATTAATAGACGTAGAGTTTCGGGAGCTCTTACTTTTTTATTTCAAATTCATTCCTCTTTAAAAATGTTCCTTTAAATTTTCTTAAAAATTAATAGTTTTCGAGTTATTTGCAAAAAACGAAACTCGTTATTTTTTCAATCTTCATTTGTTTATAACTTTTGCAATTGTTTATATGCGGGTTTGAAACTTTTGCACATTTTTCTAGGTGTCATTCCGAATCCAATGAGCTCTCACTCATATTTTCACGAGCTTTATTAAGCATTAACACGGCTTTGAACTTGTGAACTAGTTTATATATCCCAATGCAGCGGTGGTGTATGTTTTGGTGAACAAATGCTCCTAAAAATTGTTAACAAATTTGTTTTTAATAATTCTTATTTTAACTTTTTATAAGATTAATTTAATATAGAATGGATCATACATTTTGTTTTAAGAATGAATTATTTTCTTCTAATTGTTATTATCCATCCAAAAATCAATTATTATTATTTAATTTATCCAATTTTATTATTATTTAGATTAGGAATAGAATAATATCAATGATCTATTTTAATGGAAATGTATCGATCATTTTTTTTTAAATGTCATTTTGTTTTCATTCAAAATTGAAATTAATGATCCAAAAAAAAAATTTGTTGATTAACATATTTCTGTATACACAATTTTTAAAATATGTATACAATTATAATAATTTTTATAATAATTTCTTATGGTCTTAAAAAATAATAAATTAAAATAGTTGAAATTTTGTAATTTAAAAAAATAAGTAATGTAAATATTTGTAATTGTCAATTAAGAAGAAAAATTATTTCAGTTGTTAATGTGGAAAAAATATAATTTTCATTATAGAAAAAAATATTCATTTTTGCAAATAATTTTTACTTCTACATTACGGATTAGTTTATTAATTTAATCTAAAATGCATAAAAAACCCATTTTTTGCAACCTTGGTTAAAATACGCGAATTTCGACTAATTTAAAACGATGTTTCAAACAATTATTTCCAATGCTCCAATAATTCATCTGCAAAATTTTCTCGCAAAAAAAAATTATATTGTGTACTTTATTTTTAATTTATATCAATAATGTCAAACAAATAATTCTAAATTTAGTAGAAATCAGCAAGTATTAACAGTAATAATAATTTCTTTCATTACAATTCAAAGATTAATTTAAAAAATATTTAGATCACGTAAACAAAATTCCACGTGTCTAATACCTATAACCAAAATGTACATAAAACGAAGCGTGTATAAGTATGTAGATTTCGCAAAACACTCTTATTATACTTGATAGTCGGAGAGCAGCCAATCTGTAGGAAGCATTTTAAAAGTAGTCTATACAACTCGCGAACACCCACCTAAAAAACAGATGATATTATGTAAAATGACCTTCTGGATTTGATTTTTGAGTTCGCCCATTGATTTGAGATTGCCAAATCGGTCAATTCGCAAATTTTTTGAAAAATTTTAAAATTATGTGTTAATTTTTGTTTTGCACATAACACATCATATCTTTTTTATTTTAATTCCGATTTTGACCAATATTTTACACATTATCCCTCCAATATTCTTGGACAGGCTGACGGCAAAGAATATAGTGTAACTAATAATATAGTGCCTCAAAAAAATATAATTACCCTCTATTGTCGCGGTTTTTTAAAATTTGCGTTGAAAAATACCCGATCGAGGTAACTTTTTTATTTTTAAAGAGAGAGTTATAGTATAAACGAGAAAAATGTTCCATATACTTTAAACAAACTTTTTTATAAAGAGATTTTTTGGAAATTCGGCTCATGTAACGAGATGACGCTATTGGAAGCGGCCGCGCAACTCGTCCGCATTAATTTAAAGCATAACTTCTGTTAACGTCGCCCATCTGTGGTGTCGTTTAAGCGATCAAGTGAGTCTACGGATTATTTAGTTTCTATTTGCAATTAAATGTTATACAATTATGTAGATAATCTCGAAACATACACATTAAAAAATATATTTTCATTAATTATAACAGCAAGTGGGTACTAAAGATTACATTTTCCTTCGCATAAACAACTTATGTTACATTGCGCGTTTGCTTTGCTACACTTGCAGCTTGTAGTACAGTTATATAATTTACATTTACAAAATGGAGTTAACTTAATAAAATTGGGTTTTGGGCTTTTTGAAATCATCTTTGGAAATAAGATTTCCTCCTTTAGGTACCATCCAAAATCTAAAACATTTGGAATTCTGGGCTTAATTTGGTAGGCTGTCTTGTAAACAGCACATTGCAGAAATGCCCTTTTTACTTGTATTCTCTGTACTAGGATTTACAATATCTGATTTTCTTTTATAAGCAGTTCGGGTATACGATCTTCTATATTGTGCATGGTAAACTGGATTTAGTGATAAAAATAAATTTTCGTAAATTTTTCTGTTCTAAATATTGTTTTAGAGCCACAGAAATGTCATCGGATTTTGCATTTGATCGGTACATTTCTAAAGCCGTAAATATCGCTCGCAGACAAAAAATGTTCATACCATTGTGTTAGTGAACGAATTCTGAACAACTTTCAAAATGTCCGTCTGTCTGTCCGTCCGTCACGTTTCTTGTAAGCACGATAACTGAAGAAAGAAAATTCCGATTGTACAGAAATTTGGACAGTAAATTAGTGTTAGCTAGAAGAAGAACCCTATTTGAACAAAATCGATCGATAAATAAAAATGTTATTACTTAATGATTTAAATTTGATAAATTAACTCCTATATAAAAAAGTCTATTTGACAGTCACATTTTGTCACTTTGACAGCGATAAAAAAGGTGCATCGTTTCTTATCACGATAAAAATGCCTGTTCCTCAAAAGCAGAGTACATCTAGTAGTCGCACGTCATTTTAAAATCTGTACTGTCGGCTATAATTTTTAAGTCTTGTGGAAATTATACTGTACGATATGAGTCGTTTTGAGAAAATTATAATTATTTTTAATTGTTATTCGTTCACATATTCTGTCGTTAATTTATCTTGCCAAAAATCACTCGAGCTTTTCTTTTATGGATAAATTTCTTTTTAACTCAATATTTTGTCAATCAGTGATTTTGCTCGAAAAACTGACATTTGCGCGATTTTTTCATGTCAGTTTTTCTCATAAAATCACTGACTGGCAAAATTATTTCGTTACAAAGAGAAATGTATCCGATAAAAAAAAGCTCTTGTGATTTTACTGTTGAAAATTTTTTTTTTTAATTTTTATGTTTTTGTAATTGAATAGAAATCTGGTGAAATATTTCATTTTACTATTTCTAATTATTTATATATTTTACAAATATACATTTCATAATGTAATATACAACCGTGAAAATATGATTTTATAGCTCGTGTCTTATAATGTAAAAATTTATATTCTTCTACGTGTAAGGTGGTGGTGTAGTTCTTTTGACTCGTAATCGAAACCTAAATGGGGTTTGGTATAGTTTTTTTACCAAGTCTTTTACCAACTAAGATCGTACTATAAAATTGAAAATGTCTAAAAGTAACATTATTTACAAAAAACTGCGAAAAGTATCCTATTGAATGTATAACAATTATATAAAAATCCAGTTAACAGGCGAAGAGTACGTTTTTAGCTTGTTTCCTTTGATTTCCTATCCGAGTAATTATAATTTATTATGCCAAACTATGTGTTTATAACCAGGCCCGTGGAGAGCCAGTACGGGCCCAGGGGTAAAATCAAATTGGCGGGCCCCCCTCGGCTAGGACAAATAAAAAATACTAATTTTCAATACACAATTTGAAATGCAATCAATACAAAAATGTATTTAACAGTGATGGTGCCGGGCCTTTTCGGGCCCGGGCCCCGGGTCTGCAGACCCGGCTACCCCCCCCCCCCCCTGTCGTCAGGCCTGTTTATAACGCACTAAATATAAGGACTGAGACAAAAAGCACTTTCAACTTAACATAAATGGATACTGGAAAATAATAATCACCCGGCACGTGTCTGCGTTTAGCTCTAGATGCGATTGCGGCCGATTCATAGCGCGCATTCGTTCGGACGCTGAAACAATCAATGAATATTTCGATAAGGGAGCAAAATTTCAAAAAAAACTTCTTATAAAAGATTTTATTTAGTTCATTCGGAACATTTTCTTCGGTTATAGTAGGCACCTAACTTTAAAAATAAAAAAGATACCTCGATCAGACATTTTACTCTGCAAATTTTAAAGATTTTGCGTCAAAGAAAAGTTGTTATTTTTTTTTTGCCAACTAATTATTTTTTAGGTAAAGTTTTTTACTTTCAACATATCAAAGAATAGTTAGAGAATATTATGTAAAAAAATTAAAAAATTCTGAAGTAAAATAAAAAATATATGACGTGTTATATGAAAAACAAAAAATAACACATAATTTTTATTTTTTTTAGAAAATTGCCAATTTGGTCATTTTGGCAATCTCAAATCAATGGGCGAATTCAAAAATCAAGTTTAGCGGGTTATTTTACATCAGATTACCTATTTTTTAGGTGGGTGTTCGCGAGTTGTATAGAGGGTGTCGAATTCAGAGGGTCTGGTCTTCCACTATGACCACAATTAAAAATTTTGTTAACAATTTGTAGGAGCATTTCTTCACCAAAACATTCACAACCGCTGCATTGAGATATCGGGCATCTGCATCATGTAACCAACGTAACCTTAAATTTTAAGTTTTTCAAGTTCATTCTCATTTTTAATGTTTGTATACGCATTTTTAGCTTGGAGCCGGTACTGGCTCTAAGCAAATATTTAAAAATTCGCGTAAATAATTTTTCAATATTGTTGATTAATAGAAATAGACTGATAATTACAGGTTAGATTTCCAACCTACAAAAAGAGTCATATTTTATTGGGACAAAGTATTTAGAACTTCATAAACATTACCCTGAACTAGATTTTAGTTGAAAATACGGGAACCAGGCAGAAATTTTAATAACAGTTGCGTAATACTCTTAAATCTTAAGAAACACATATTTTTGAGGTTAGTTGTGACGTCACGCGCGGATGCTGTTACTGCCGTCTTAAGGTGAAAAGCCGCATCTAGATATTTGTCATAAATGAGATCCTACTAATATATGAGCACCCAAGAGTTCTGCAGTTAAAAATATTATTAAAAAATTATAAAGTACAAAAACATAAGTGGATAAAAAGCAGCTACATGATTTCCTTAATTAATATTTACTAGTTGGGAAAAAAACAAACGCCTTTGTTACTTTCCTCGCCAACCGACAATTTGCAGATGGGCTATTCTCCTTATGACTTATGACGGCAGTATAATAGATGTGACGTATACGCGTCTTGTAGGCAACGTAGCAGCTACGAAACCATTTTATCTTTGTCGTACGCATTCTTTATTTCTTTTCAGTTATCGTGACGTCACAAGAGCAGTGTCTTAGGTTTGGAAAAAAATTAAACAGTTAAATAAATTCATACCTGCTCGAAAATGATGGATAAAAAAAAATTTCAAAAGCAAATGTTCAATATATTAAATGATGAACAGAATGGTGTAAAAAAAAATCGTTTCACCCTTCAAAGTGGTTTTAATTGAAAATAAAAAAATTAAAATTTTTATAACTTTTTTATTAACGATTTAAAAAAAAATCCATTTCTCTGAAACGAATGTTTATATTTTTCTGAGTAAATAGAAGAAAAATTTTTTTAAATTCATTAACTTTTCAGCACGCTATGATTTTTTAAAGTTGTACATATCATCCCTTAATTTCTAACCAGCCTAACTCCGTTAATTTTAGTAATACCAAAAAAAGTCTAGAGATCATTTTTATATAGAATTTCATGCTTTACAATTTTTGTTTGAAACTTTTTTACTAGCTTTTACACATTTTGAGTAATTTTGAAAAAACACTTTATTTTTTCTGAACCCCCTTCCCGGGGGTTCAGAAAAAAATGTCTTTCATTAGTCGTGTTCTAATACATCAAAGTAACTTATATCAAAAATTCAAGTATTTACCTCAAAATTTTGATTTGTCGACTTATTTAATTGGACTAAGTGTTTGAAATTCCTTTTTTTAATTACTGGCTAATTACAGTAACAAAATGGCGACGTTGTTTAAAAAAAAATGTGTAGACGCACATTGCTTCGGTCATAACTTCTTTGTTTTTTATGCTATAGAAACAAATAAAAAAACAGTTGAAAGCTTAATTAATAACCTATTATTCTACCTACTAGCATCCTTGACGTATGTGCCACAGTTTCTGAGATATTTAACTCTCACTCTAAATAATTATCTTATGAATACTTGGATGCCAAATGTAAACTTAAATATCTCCGAAATTATTAATCCTACATCAATAAACAAAAAATATAATTAATTCCCAGTTTGTACTTTATGTAATTGGTCTGTAACATTTTTTCGATAAAGTAATACTTTTCGAGAAACCTGACGAAAACCGTTTGGAAACCTTTTTTTTTTAAGCTAAAATCGCAATTTTGAAGTTGTTATAACTTAAAAACTATCAATTTGTGTGAAAAATTGCATAGAACCTTTTCTTCTTAAAATTTGATTCTACTTCAGCTCCAATAAATATATATATTTTTTAAGTGCCATCCCCTGAGAAGGGGTGGCATCTACCCCCTATAAATTAGCAAGCCCCCGCACAATATAGAAACTTTTCTGTGAAGCTTATACTTCCAAAATGAACGAAATCCATTCAATATGACATTATTCCGAAGTTTTGCATATTTTTACCTCTAGGTACTGTACTATAATAATAATTATTATTTTTATTAGTGCAAGCATATAACATATAATCAATAAAAGAAAATATTAAATTTGGCTTGCCATACTTAAAAGGGAACTTTGTGCTTTATAGTACGTCGGGTACATGGCTATATAAGCCAAAAATCTGCACTTTTTGATTGGGATGTGCCACTTTCTGTGGTCATAGTTGATGCCAAAAGGTAACTTTCCAGATAGGGAGCCACTTTAAAATCCGTGCAACACCAAAATGGCGACCATTAAAGATGGCTTCCATTAGCCACAATGAATGTTTTTTTATCTCAGCTCCTAATGGTTCGATTTCTATTTTCTTTTTTTGTTTTGTTTGAAAGCTCTTGTAAAGAAGACACTTTTTTGTCCCTATACGTTTATCTGTACACTTTAAGGGTTCTGCGCAATTTACAAAAAATATATATTTTTTAATTTTTAAAGATATTTCTTTGCACAGTGGGACAAACTGAATCTGAAAACTTATTTCATATAATGCAACTTTCAATTGATGTTAACTTGGGACAGCTGGTACGTAGTAAAGGTCATTGTAATAACTTTTTCAAAATTAAGCCTATAAGTGAAATAAAATTAAATAAAAACTTATAAATACTTCAAAGAGAACTTCATGCTTTGTTATTATTTGATGGCAATCATTTTTTGCTCATATTTGACCCATATACTCGGAAACACAAAGGTCACTTGCTGTGGCAAAATAAGTACATTTTCAAAAGAAAAATTGCATCAAGGGATTCTTTTACTATTATACCTGATGTTACTGTACTATTAAAACAATTCGTTTTATATATCTATGTTAGGTAAATAAACGTAATTTAATTTCTACCCCTTTGCATCTTTTTATTTTACTGTTAATAAGGCAATACTTTAAAAGTGGAAAACAAAAAATGAGGACAAATTCAAAATATTTAAATACTTATAGGCCTACCACGGAGTAATTACATTATCAGTTATTAATAATTAATGTCTATTTGCATAAAAAAATAACCTAATATTTTTTTAGGTTCTTCTAATATATCTTCAAATTCGTAACAATGAATAATAAAAAACGTAACTGTTATATTATTTTGGCGTTCAAAGAATGAATATATTTCCTTTAATAGCTGGCCCTCCATTAGCGTCTCTACTGTAAACAGTAATGGTAGTGGCGCAGTATAGCAAGTACTCCTATTATATTGTGCTTCGTGACGATGCATGCATCAAAGAAATATATATTATAAAAATATAACCTACTGAGGCCCGATTACATTGGCAACATCGCTGGGACGGAGAACGAACGCTAGCTATATTCTTATATACAGCGGGCTTTGAAAGGATCAGTAAATATATCCGGGCTCTGAAATATGCCATGTTTATATAATTGAAAGAAAAATAATAATTAGCTACCCCTAGTGGCTTCCTATTAGAAAAGATTCATAACAATCGCCATATTTAATAAATTTGTTAATTTATACACTCGGGAAATGCCGGGCTTATGAACGACCTGTCGATATATCGGGCTACGCAACATACCGTCTATACCTATATATATATATATATATATATATATATATATATATATATATATATATATATATATATATATAAATAAAAGGAGTATCATATTGGATTAAACTAATACAAGTTCTGATAACAGCTCTGCCAATGACGATATCCGTGCCTCCAACCTTGTTTTCTCAATAGACAATAACCTTATCTTTTTGTTTTTGTCGCTCACAACATTTTGTACGAAATTTAAATTTCGTTTGGCTTTTCTTGGACTTGAAAAATCTTTTGTGGTTAAATCACCAACGTATCGAGGTGTACGTGTCAAGTTATCTTTAGGGGTGAACTCATTGTCTGGGGCACACTGTTCTTCCTCACCCGCCGTACCTATAAGTAAATAAAAGGAGTATCATAAATAAACAAAAGATTTACAAAATAAATCCATTTGGATATAAACTAATACATTATCACACTACGATTTACCTGCATTTTTATCAATTTCAAGATTAGATGAACTTTGACTTTCACCGCCGATATTTTTTAAAAAGGGTATAGCTTTTTTATTTAATTTCCGTAACGCCATAATATCGTTGTTGTAGTCATAATCTCGAATGTGTTCGGAGCACACTACTGAACGTGGTTTTAAATCATTGTCCGTTAATTGACATGCTTCCATCCAGGCACTTCGTTTGTTTTCATCCCTTGGAAAACTAAAAAATAACGATATAAATAGTAAATTTAACATGAATTTAGTTTCATACGATACGAGGTCAAACGTAATACCTGCATTTTTATAAAGTAATGCTGATTTCTTGAGAAATTGTTTTAAACGAAGTTTTATACTTTATACTTACAGGTGAAAGTTTAATAATTTGCCACTTGGGGTGTTTGGAGAAGATCCACACACAATACATTTTTTTCCCATTGTTTTTAATAACTTGAAAACAAAACTCACTGAATAAGTCGGTGTTATTGTAGAAGAACGCACTACCGGGCGTCAAAATGACGCGACACCAATTTATTTCTCAGGGGGCGCCAGTCGCGTATTACCCCGTTCTTCTACCTCCCAGGCGGGTTCGAGATAAGATGACTTCGGTAGCTGAAAAGCGGGACCAAGGCTGCACTACCACAGATCGGAAACTACGCTCTCTCTGGACCCGAATTCCCTCGTTAGGGGTTTAGGCACCTCTTAATTTCCTGAATTTTTGCATAAAAAAATCCCAACCGAAGAATTTCTCTGCGGAGGGATTAGTTTTGGTACGCGAAAATCGCGTTTTGGTCCATTAATAACGGAATATATTTCTCAAAAAACGCATAAAAAAATCCCTATCGAACCTCCGTACAACAACCAGAAGGTCGAACGTTAATGCGAATTAACTCGACACATCCGGTTTTCTATACGAAAGTTCCAGGGATTATAGACCGTCAACAGGCCTCAAGATCAATTAAGAAACATTAGTTCAAAGAATCCGTTTATTTAACAGAATTGGTTATACAAAATTCTCAAGAAAGAATCGTGCCTTCCCCAATCAAGGTAGTGACTTTCAGACCATACAAGCGAGAGCGCTCGCGCTAACGATCGATTAGGTAGAAAAGATTCATACGTACCTTCTCAGAATCAAAATGCGAGCTTTTAGAATCATTTCAGACTCTGGGTAAATGAATAATTAAGGCTGACTGAAATTAACTTAAAAAAGTTTTACTAAATGAATTTAGTTTCGCTAGAGACTACCTAGCTTTAAAGTTCTTGTATCGTGGAGATTCACGTACTCAAACACATTCAGAGGACTTATTACTGCATAAGTTGAGTGGCGTTCGATCAGTCCACGACTTACTAACCCTTATCACAGTCGATTAATAATATCGATTTGGCAGCGTCTCACCTTCGAGCGACTATTAGGCAAAATTGAATTTTTGGATTTTTATGCACAAGGCGTTTTCCTTTATAACTTTGTCATTTGAAAAGCCCCGTTATTGGCTTTTCTACCATCACTTTGTCTGGACCACTCAACGCGCTCGACCAAATTGCGAGCCGCTGGGTCAATCCAAACTCTTTCTATGCGAGAAACCGGCCTTGTACATGTGCATTGATTTTTATCAATTTTTGCTTATCGGCACTACGCCGGCTTTGACAAAATCTTCTTTTTTGCCTTTCGGATGCAGTGCATCGTTAAATTTTTATGCTCATATTTTAGAATTGGGCTTTCAATGACCGTACCTCAAAGGTCAATGTCTTTGGTTGAGGAATAAAAAATAAAAAATAATTTAAAGTATATTTTCGTGGTACTTTTTAAACTGACTTTGTGGTACTTTTGAAAAATCCATTTAAAGACCAATTTTAGCGTACTTTTGAAAAATCGATTTTCGAGCCAAATTTCAAGGTACTTTTGAAAAACTAATCTGCGGGTGAAATTTTGGCGTACTTTTGAAAAATCGATTTTCAAGCCAAATTTCAAGGTACTTTTGAAAAGTTAATCCGCGGGTGAAATTTTGGCGTACTTTTGAAAAATTGATTTTCAAGCCAAATTTCAAGGTACTTTTGAAAAGTTAATCTGCGGGTGAAATTTTGGCGTACTTTTGAAAAATTGATTTTCAAGCCAAATTTCAACGCAGTTTTGAAAAATTAGTCTGCAAGTGAAACTTTGGCGTACTTTCGATAAATCGATTCCTGGGCCAAATTTTGACGCCCTTCCAAAAATATTATTTTTCAAAGTCCAATTTATGATACCTTTGAAAAAGTATACTATTCATAAATCTTTGTCATTATATACTTCTACTCTGATATTCTGAACCAAAAACATTTTTCCTAAGTGAAAATTCGGTGTTTCTTCGAATTTTCGCCTGGTCATTTCCAACGCCTTATAGAACCCGAAACGGTCCTTGTGGACTGATCTGCGCCTCTGCAGACTCCCAAAAATGTCTTTAAATGAAATTTTTGCCTAAGTCGAATTTTGATTATGTCTTCAACTTAGGACGATTTTGGAGAGTTCTACAACACTCCCCTCCTTTGGTTGAATCTTTTCTACTCATCGATTGCCTTTAATTTCCATATTCACTTGTATGTCTGTATGCCTTCATTTGACGGTCTGACCTATGGTACAGATGTTTAAAAATAACGGCCTTAATTGGGGCAGACGGCTGATTCGCCTATCTAACTTAAAAATAAATACATTTTTTAAACAATACGTCAAGTTGATACAACATTTTTATCAACTTAATTACACCCGCGTCGAGGTGCGAAGCGTAGCACAATTTTGATTAGCGTCCACTCTCACTAATTCGTTGCACTCGCTTTTTCGCCCTGGTCTCGCTCTTGCTTAACTTCGGCCCTTTCTAGAAGAGGCTGTCTATATCTCCATGCCGCAGCTTGGACGGTCCTCGCCTTTGAGTTCCAGACTTCACCATGCCGCGCCCTTGCGACAGGCTGGGTCATCTTTCCATTTCTGCACATGGAAAATGCAGTTCAGCAACTAGATTGACTTTTTAGCAAGTCGTCGACTGGGACGCGTCGACTAACAAACACAATGTGTTGTTTTTAATGAAATATTTTTCTAACATGAATTTTGTTAACTTATAATGGTTAGAAATTGGTTCTTCGTAAGGTAGATTGAATCGGCTTACGATACTCGTGCGGTCATCACTACTTTGTGAAAAAAGTATAAAAAAAAATTGAAGCGTCTTCTTGAGCGAAGAACGGCTTCTGAAACTCGTCTCGTAGTTTCTCCTTCGTAAGGTAGATTAAATCGGCTTACGATACTCGTGCGGTCATCACGACTTGTGAAAAAAGTATAAAAAAAAAAATTGAAGCGTCTTCTTGAGCGAAGGACGGCTTCTGAAACTCGTCTCGTAGTTTCTACTTCGTAAGGTAGATTAAATCGGCTTACGATACTCGTGCGGTCATCACGACTTGTGAAAAAAGTATAAAAAAAAAATTGAAGCGTCTTCTTGAGCGAAGGACGGCTTCTGAAACTCGTCTCGTAGTTTCTACTTCGTAAGGTAGATTAAATCGGCTTACGATACTCGTGCGGTCATCACGACTTGTAAAAAAAGTATAAAAAAAAAATTGAAGCGTCTTCTTGAGCGAAGGACGGCTTCTGAAACTCGTAGTTTCCATTTGGGGTATACGTTAATTTTGTTGACTTAAAATGATTAAAATTGAAGTTGTCTTCTTGCATAAGAAAAACAGCTTCCGAAACTCGTACTGATTCGTACTTATGCCTACGTCCATTACTCGAACTTGGCGGCTCTCGCTCTTGAGAAGCTAGGCTTACCGGATCGCGCTCTTGCGTCGGGTTCGCCGTCTTTCCATGTCTGCTCATGGGGTAGACTTTAAATTTTCGATTCGACCGCATACAGGTCAAAATCGCTACTTAGAATTTTGAGAAAAAATATAAAAAAAAGCGAAAACGGCTATTAGCCGTGGTCGACCTCAGAAATATCTAGAGGTGACTCTTCTATGTCTGGCTCATCTCGAGCATCATCGGGATCTCGACTTATTACATCCTGCTCATCTTGAGCACTTGCGGGAACATTGATTTGAACTAGTGTGGTATCGCTACGTCGCTCTGACCTGGGCGCGATCTCATTGTCTGATGAGGAAGCGTCGTCACTAAGATGAGTTTCATCCGGACTATCTTCTGATTCTTCAGACAATTCCAATTCAACATCGGGGTCTCCCTTAGGTGCCGGCCTGATGGCATCGACATGTAATCTCGTCGAAGTTACCCCCTTGTGAATGAGGTAAACTTCATTAGACAATCTCTTTAAAACCTTGTGTGGCCCACTCCACGACGGTGTGAAGGTATGATCCTTCCTGATCCTTTTAGTCATTACCATATCTCCCACTTTATATACGACCGGCGTTACCGCCACTTTGGGCGCGTAACGCCATTGGTAATTTGTTTGATTTTTACGAATTTCCTTGACTCTTTCAAGGCGGGGAACGTCCGCTTGATTACGACGTTCTTGTCTATAAGCGAACATATTCCAATCACCAATCTGCGGTAATTCATAGCCGAGCACTACGAAACTGGGCGTATGCCCCGTAGCGGCGTTTTTTCTTGTTCTCAAGATATATGCCATCTGACTAACATGTCGATCCCACTCGTCGTTGGGTGAACCATATAATAAGGTTTTTAAGATCTTCTTAGCTTCTTGCACCCTCCTTTCTATTGGATTAGCCTGTTGGTGGTAAGCTGCTGTGAAGAATCTTTCAATATTGTTACGTGTACAGAACGTATCGTAAAAGCCGGAATTGAAGTGGCCTCCCTGGTCGGAAATGATGACCCTCGGAACGCCATATCTCGCCACTAGTTCCTCTTCGATAAATTGTGCTATTGTTTTTCCACTGACTTGGGTGAACGCCTTGGCTTCGACCCACTTACTAAATACATCCTCTACCATTAATATATATCGGTTATCTGCATCTTTGGTTCGCTGAAGCGGTCCGATTACATCGACGCTTAGAACTTCGAACGGATGCGATGGAGCATGGCTTCTGAGAGGAGCCTTCGGTTGTGACTGTCTGCTTTTTACGGAATTACAAATAATGCACTCATTTAAATATTTGTTAACTAGTCTCGACAAATTATTAAAATAATAGCGGCCCGAGATGATTCTAACAGTTTCATCGCGGCCGGGGTGACCTACTTCCGGTCGGTCGTGAAAATGAGATATTACTCTCATGACCATACGTTTTGGTACGTATAATTTTTCTATAACATTTTCGCCTCTCGTCCAAAGTGTGCCGCCTATCACTTGTCTTGTATTGACGAATTTCACCTCTGCCTCGGTTTTATCTGCTTGTCGCACTAGAGTATTCCATCGTTCAATTTGGTCTTGGATATCTCTGGAGTGCGTTTGCGCTTCTCTGACCTGATCGTTTAATTCCAATGTGGTAATCACTGATATTCGTTCCTTGTACGAGAATTTTGGTGGGTACATTCTCTCCTCTTCGTCGTCTGCTTCGATGTTTGGGCCTTGAGGATTCCTGCTAAGATAGTCAGCCAATATATTTTCCTTGCCGGGACAATGTTCTATGGTGAAGCTGTATTCCTGAAGTAATAATGACCAACGAGTAAATTTCGTTTTCTCGTCCTTATGCTTATTTAACCATAGTAAAGCTCGATTGTCGGTTTTGACTATAAATGGACGGTCTGCCAAATATATTTTGTATTTCCTTATATAATTAACGACGCTCAAACATTCCAATTCATTAATATGGTATTTTCTCTCCGTCGGAGATAACGTATTACTAGCATAAGAGACGATGTGCTTCTGGTCATTATCCCCCAATTGATATAATACTGCAGATAATCCTATTAAGGATGCGTCCGTCTGCAGTATGAACATTTTATTGAAATCTGGCCGGTGCAGTCCTAGAGGTTTATTCAATACTTCTTTTAGTAAAATAAAAGCTTCTTGGGCTTCCGGATTCCACTTGAAGCGCCAGTCTTTCGAGAGTAGTCGGGTCAAGGGCTTTGTAATTATTGCAACATTAGGGATATATTCACGTACCCAATTACATAGACCAAGGAAACTCTGAAGCTGGCGCCTTGTCGTAGGGGCCGGATAATTTTGTATCTGTAATATGTGTTTTTCTAATGGTTGAGTGGTGTTGGCATTTATTTGATGCCCGAGATAGGTTATGCTTGACGTGGCTATCACACATTTTTCCGGTGACACCTTTAAATTATGCAAACGCAGGCGTTCAAAGACGGCTCTCAGATGGTTTACATGCTGTTCTATATTTTCGCTGTAGATGATAATATCATCGAGATATACTTTGCAGAAATGATGCAAGTAGCCGGTCAATACGTCTCTTGCCATAAATTTTTGGAATGTACATGGAGCGGTCTTCAATCCGAAAGGCATCACGTTAAATCGGTAAGATGCTCCATCTAATGTTGTAAACGTAGAATAGTTTTTTGACGACTCCTCAAGAGGGATTTGCCAATATCCGCTCTTGAGGTCCAACACCGTAAATATGTTGGCGTTTCCTAGATCCTTTATACTCTCGTATATCTTTGGTAAGACGGATGCTTCGTCTTCCGTTACTTCATTTAAGTGACGATAATCAATGCAGAAGCGAGGCTTCTTGCCGGGCCTTTCAATTATAATGGGAGGCGAACTGTACTGAGCGGTACTCGGTTCTATGACCCCGGCTTTCAGCATCTCTTCAATTTGATCGTACATAACTTTTTTCTTAGAAGGAGACATGGGGTAGGGTTTGATATTGAACGGGCGGTCGTCTTTAACTTTTATTTTATGTTTCGTTGTCACCGTGGTAGCTTGGGTAGGCACCGCGGTGAACAATTCAGCGAATTCCTCGAATAGAGGTTTTAAATTATCGTTTCCGATGATCAGTTCTTCGGGAAGCCGGCATTGCTTCCTTGCTTGATGTGCTGCTTGATTCCAGAAGACGGTTATTCGCTCTTCAGTGCCGACGTAGACACATTTACGTTGATAATCGAATACGACATTGTGAGCATATAAAAACGGGGCTCCCAGAATGAGCTCTTCATTTAAATTTTGAATGACCTGAAACGTGGTCTGAAAGGGTACATCTAGTACATTAACGTTTATGGTCGTAGTCCCGAGGGATTCTACTAAACCATCGCCACAAGCCATAACAAAAGTTTGGGGAGCTGTAAGTTGATCAATGTCGTTCAAAAATTTCGGTTGGATAATATTCCTTGTCGAACCTGTATCCAATAAAGCGTTAACCGCTCGATTATTAATTATAATCTTAATGCGAGGCAGAGGGAAAGCGTCGTTGGTTTGATTGATAGATTCTAATGGAGTGAATCGGTGGGGAGATAGGTTGACTTCTTGATCCTTAAACAGGTAATTAAGGTCAGGAAGGTCATCGAAGTTTTTTAATTTAAACTTCTTGCTTCGGAGCTTCCCCGAGGGTCGCTTCGAGCCTGCTGGGGCCTGGTAGGCGGGGCTGGTACAGTTCGGCCTGGGCCATCGCCTCTGACCCCCGCTTGGTTTCCCGTATTCATATTACGATAGGGATTGTTTGGGCATTCCGCATGAAAATGCCACTGCTCCGTTGGGCAATATCTGCAAGGGCGATACGGGACTCGGGAGTTCCTTACGTCTCCAGTACCCCTTCTCGGTATATCCCCTCTAGGCAGCGAGGAAATATTATTTGCAAAATGCACCCTTGGTGCTGGCGGATTATCTCTTCTTTGAGATCCATTGAATGGTGTCCTAGATGCACCAAAGGAACTGGAGGACGGCTTCGCTAATGCGGAGGGTTCCGTTCTCCAGTTACTGCTCGATTGCTGATTCCCTTGAGCTGAAGCGGTAGAGGTGGACGCTTCTCGGTCTTTGCTTTTCTTTGCATTTTGCAGAATCTCGAATTCTTTATTCTCATCCATGATTTTGGCCATTTGTTCGGTCATCGTCACTAGTGTATTTGTATCTAGTATGACGGCACTCTTTAGGAGCATTTTCATATCAGGTCTCAACTGATTGAAGATGGTAGCCGCCTTCATCGCCTCCGGCTTAAACGGATCGATCCTCTTGAAGAGGCATACCTTCCTTGAAATAAATACTGACGTATTTTCCTCGGCATCTTGTTTCTTGCCATATAAATTAGCTACTGCTTCGGTGAGTACTTCACCTGAATCATAACGGCTTCTGAACCGCTCGAGGAATAGAGGATACGTGGTAATTAGGGTTCGATATTGTTCGAACCATTTCTTAGCATCATCTTTGAGCTGTTCTGATATTTTATATAGTCGGTCGTTATCCTGCGTAATTCGTACTCGGACGAAAAATTCCTCCATTTGATAAATGAAGGTTTCAGGGTCTTCGTGTTCGAAGCCATGAAATTCCGCATTTGGATGCTTCGACCGATACTTATGCTCGTGCGTGGCTTCGCTTAGAGCTTTGGCAAGACCTGCTGCCATTTGGGCGAACACTTGTTCTGAGGAGGGCTGTATGACTCCTTCAGTGGTACTCGGGCCAACCCCCGAACTACCCAGTACATCCTCCGCGCACGGCCTCTCTAACCCTCTAGAGACGTTGTCCATCACAGATGTCGGCTCGTCGTAAAACTGGAAAGGCGTTGATTCATCCATATCCTTTCCAGAAAGCCCTGCTGACTAACAACGCCCCACGTTGGGCGCCATGTAGAAGAACGCACTACCGGGCGTCAAAATGACGCGACACCAATTTATTTCTCAGGGGGCGCCAGTCGCGTATTACCCCGTTCTTCTACCTCCCAGGCGGGTTCGAGATAAGATGACTTCGGTAGCTGAAAAGCGGGACCAAGGCTGCACTACCACAGATCGGAAACTACGCTCTCTCTGGACCCGAATTCCCTCGTTAGGGGTTTAGGCACCTCTTAATTTCCTGAATTTTTGCATAAAAAAATCCCAACCGAAGAATTTCTCTGCGGAGGGATTAGTTTTGGTACGCGAAAATCGCGTTTTGGTCCATTAATAACGGAATATATTTCTCAAAAAACGCATAAAAAAATCCCTATCGAACCTCCGTACAACAACCAGAAGGTCGAACGTTAATGCGAATTAACTCGACACATCCGGTTTTCTATACGAAAGTTCCAGGGATTATAGACCGTCAACAGGCCTCAAGATCAATTAAGAAACATTAGTTCAAAGAATCCGTTTATTTAACAGAATTGGTTATACAAAATTCTCAAGAAAGAATCGTGCCTTCCCCAATCAAGGTAGTGACTTTCAGACCATACAAGCGAGAGCGCTCGCGCTAACGATCGATTAGGTAGAAAAGATTCATACGTACCTTCTCAGAATCAAAATGCGAGCTTTTAGAATCATTTCAGACTCTGGGTAAATGAATAATTAAGGCTGACTGAAATTAACTTAAAAAAGTTTTACTAAATGAATTTAGTTTCGCTAGAGACTACCTAGCTTTAAAGTTCTTGTATCGTGGAGATTCACGTACTCAAACACATTCAGAGGACTTATTACTGCATAAGTTGAGTGGCGTTCGATCAGTCCACGACTTACTAACCCTTATCACAGTCGATTAATAATATCGATTTGGCAGCGTCTCACCTTCGAGCGACTATTAGGCAAAATTGAATTTTTGGATTTTTATGCACAAGGCGTTTTCCTTTATAACTTTGTCATTTGAAAAGCCCCGTTATTGGCTTTTCTACCATCACTTTGTCTGGACCACTCAACGCGCTCGACCAAATTGCGAGCCGCTGGGTCAATCCAAACTCTTTCTATGCGAGAAACCGGCCTTGTACATGTGCATTGATTTTTATCAATTTTTGCTTATCGGCACTACGCCGGCTTTGACAAAATCTTCTTTTTTGCCTTTCGGATGCAGTGCATCGTTAAATTTTTATGCTCATATTTTAGAATTGGGCTTTCAATGACCGTACCTCAAAGGTCAATGTCTTTGGTTGAGGAATAAAAAATAAAAAATAATTTAAAGTATATTTTCGTGGTACTTTTTAAACTGACTTTGTGGTACTTTTGAAAAATCCATTTAAAGACCAATTTTAGCGTACTTTTGAAAAATCGATTTTCGAGCCAAATTTCAAGGTACTTTTGAAAAACTAATCTGCGGGTGAAATTTTGGCGTACTTTTGAAAAATCGATTTTCAAGCCAAATTTCAAGGTACTTTTGAAAAGTTAATCCGCGGGTGAAATTTTGGCGTACTTTTGAAAAATTGATTTTCAAGCCAAATTTCAAGGTACTTTTGAAAAGTTAATCTGCGGGTGAAATTTTGGCGTACTTTTGAAAAATTGATTTTCAAGCCAAATTTCAACGCAGTTTTGAAAAATTAGTCTGCAAGTGAAACTTTGGCGTACTTTCGATAAATCGATTCCTGGGCCAAATTTTGACGCCCTTCCAAAAATATTATTTTTCAAAGTCCAATTTATGATACCTTTGAAAAAGTATACTATTCATAAATCTTTGTCATTATATACTTCTACTCTGATATTCTGAACCAAAAACATTTTTCCTAAGTGAAAATTCGGTGTTTCTTCGAATTTTCGCCTGGTCATTTCCAACGCCTTATAGAACCCAAAACGGTCCTTGTGGACTGATCTGCGCCTCTGCAGACTCCCAAAAATGTCTTTAAATGAAATTTTTGCCTAAGTCGAATTTTGATTATGTCTTCAACTTAGGACGATTTTGGAGAGTTCTACAACATTATCAGGAAGATTAATTGGGATCATGACCTTTTTGATTTCTTGTTCTTTTATCTTAATTGTCGGTTTAGTAAATTTTATAGGCAATTGACATCGATCGTTAAAAATTACATTTTCTGCGAAAGAAATATTTAATTTTAGTTTATTAATGTCTTCGATTCCGAGGGCACCGCCAAAAAATTCGTGAAAATCGAAAATGGCATCAAAATTTAGGTCGGAATTAAATTCTGGAAAGGAAGGAAAACTTGCTTGTTCGTGTGCAATTGCTTGTCCAGTGCTAGTTTTAATTTTTACTGGTTTTTAATAATAAATTGAGGACAAAATTCTTTAACAATCTGTGGTTTAATAATTGTTTTTGAACTGCCAGTGTCAAGAAGTAATTTAATAGGAGGATTTTTTAATGGGATGTAAGGTAATTGATTATTTGTGAAAAGGGTGTTACATTCTGTTTCTGTAAAATTTGTTATGTCTGTTCGTCTGTCTGAGGCTCGATTGGAAAATTTAGATCTTCGTCATACTCTTCATTTAAGAAGCGACTTTCTTCATCTATTGCTTCCTGATTAACATTTTCTTGATACTGTTCTGCGAATATATCGTCAAGGTTGTAAGGAACAGGTGGACCGGAAGGTTTATAACAATATTCTGGAGGGTTAATGTCTGTTTGGGTGTGATACATTTGTGCTTGAGGTTTAGGATAAAATCTCGTACGATTTATCGTTGATGTGTCCATGGGAGTTGGCCTTGGATAATTTTGGTTTTTGAAATTTAAATTTCTGGAAATTGTAGAAATTTCTATAGGTGTTTGTTAGCTCGGGTAAGAATTTTTATTTGTATTTTCCCATACATTCTGTTTGTTAGTTGAATTGAATTGTTGCCTGTTAGGTGGATTTTGAGTATTAGATTTATTTATGGGATGAGTTTGTGGTTGAGAAGCGAATGGTTGTTGGAAATTAAAATTGGATTGTGATTGAAATTGAGGTTGTCTAATGAATTGGGGTTGTGGATAATATTGAGGTTGTCTTATAAAATTGGGGTTGATGGAAAGTTTGTCTTGGAGTAGAATTAAAATTGTGAGGTTGTGGATAATATTTAGGTTGATTATTATTAAAAGCAGATTTGACTGTTTTGCCATAGTTTTGAAATTGTTCTTCCTTACTTACAAAGGATATAGTATCTTTAAAATTAGTGAGGTTCATTGTTCTGACCATAATTTTGAAATTTAAAGGAAGATTTCTGACGTAAGTGTCGAGACTGAGTTGGTTGTAAACTTTTGACATTGCTTGTTTAATTTTTTGTGACTGTGGAGATTGAGCTAGTTTTGAGGTTAAAAGAGGTTGGTAAGCCATTATTTTATTTCCAAATGCAGTTAATGTTTCATTTTTATTTATATTGAGATGAATTAATTCGGTTTGTAATGTGGGTAAATCGCGTGCATCTCCGAATGTATTAAGATTTTTTTTATATCTTCCCATGACTTAAGGTCAAGGCGGGTTGATATGTTAATCTAAGCTTGACCGGATAGTTTATTTATAATTGCTCGATACACCGCTTTATTTTGAAGTGGACTGTCACTTTTGCCATATATTTCTACCAATTCATCACAAGCCGTTATAAATTGATTTAGTAATGACGGAGAACCATCAAATTTTGGGACAATATCAATAAACAACTTGAACATGTGAAAATTGATTGTACTTTCTTGAGGAACAGGAATATTTTGAGGAGCTTGAGGAGCAGGATTGGTTTGATTTTCCATTTTAAAATGAGGTTAAAATTAAAGAAATAAATTGATTAATAATAAGGAATGAAAAATAGATAGGAAATAACTTCAATAGTTTGTAGTTACTACTGATAAACTAATGTAAAAATTAAAAATTAAAACTCAATATGTTAAAAAAAAAATTCAATATAAAAATTCAAAATAAATTCAGTTCAATATTAAAATTCAATGTAATAGTAATTCATAAAATTCAAAATATTTTCTGCAATTTTTCGAACAACCTTAATCTATAATAGTTTTCTGATAAACAATCAGGAAACTATTGCAATTTTATAAAAAATTCAAAAAACCTAAAACTAACCAATTATTTTTGATAGAAAGTCAAAAAAAATTGGCGATTTTTATAGAAAAATCCAAAAAAAGATGAGCACGTACCAGTCTTAAACCAAAAAGGAAAAAGGAAGGGAAAACACTTACAATTGGTTAAAGATTGGTGGTGATTGCCGACTGCGCCAGTTAGGGAGGTTCCTAGGTTCGAAACACTGTTTGGACTGTCAACACAACTTTATTTCAATTAGGTTTACAAATATCTCTTCTTTTCTATTTGGAGTTGATTTTACAAAGGCTGGTATGATACTGATGTCATGTTGGTTTCTGCCAGTATTTATATAAAAACGTTATCTTGTTTATTTTTGATAGCGGTCAGGGTAACCTTCATAACATCTTTATCTTTATGCGTAAAAGAAAACATGTTTACAAAAATAATAACTAAGTCCAAGAGTACACGTGGTGATAACTGACGCTAGGACTAAAATTTGAATAATAAGACAAACTCTTATTATAGTGAAACAAACACGTCAGTAAACATAAAGCAAATAAGTTTTTCTACTTCTTTAATAAGATTTTTTGTAGGTGCTGGATTTTAGACTTAATTACTAAAACATGGCGTTCAATCTTTGTTTCACTTAAATATTTTTATTTCGCTGGCAGAAGGATATGAACCATTTTCTATATGTTTTTTAAAATGATTTTCAAGAAATTCGATTTCTTTCTGTGTCCACGGTTTTCTTCCATTTATTTTTGTCATTTTCTTTTTTTTTTAAGTAATTTCCGGTTCTTCATCTTTTTCATATTCTAAAAATCGTTACGGTTACTAACAGTTTGAACAGATGTCTTTTTGGCAAAATATTACCAGTACTTCCTTGTTTATTTTTGTCATCTCTATAATCAACTGGATCATCAGCAAGTTGATCATCACTTGAGCATGTGGGATTCGACGGACTCAAGTTTATTACTTGTGCGTTTTTTAGATGTGCCCGGTATGTCTAAAAAAGCAACAGGTTTAATTATTAAAAAATTATTAAAAATTTAGTTTACCTACCATATTCAACATATTCTAAATTAGGATCGAAGTCAATTTCTGCCCAATGATTTTTCCTTAAGTTGAACTGGTATTCCCTTTTCCATCAACAGTAATATTTTGGAAATCTTTGCTGTTTGGTACACATCTATTGGTAGTCTAAAAAGAAGCTTCATAGAATTATCTTTATTTTCTACCAAAAATAGTTTTAAAGTAAATTTTGTATTACAAATGGACCAGTAAAATTGTTATGGAGTTAAAAATATTGTTTAAAAGAGCCTTGCATTTAAATTAGATAATTCACGTTTTTGTTTTTTTTTTTTACATTTATCGGCTATTTCATGTTCTGAATCTTTATTTTTATTTTAGAAAATTTTAAATAATCTTAAATACACACGTAAATAATATAATTTGGGGACATCATATGAAGGTGTTGGAAGCAAAAGGTATAAGTGCTTAAAGTAAAATTATTCAGGAGGCTCATTCAAAGTTAACAACTTATCTGTAATTCTGAGTGATAATTACAAAATTAGTTTAATGGCCATTATATGTGCAAAAAGTATATGTTTTTTGAGAATCTTAAGAGCTATATTTCAAAATTGCGAATTTTTCAAAAAAAAAAACCGCTTATATTGTTTTGCCACCAAACATTTGTAAATGTTTGTTAAATAAATCAGGAAACTATCAGAGATAATTTTATTATATTATTACATCTTAATCGTCATAATCTGATTCTAATTCAATTCTAATATTTTCATCAGCTTCCTCCTGGTCTTCTTCACTTAGTTGGGATTGTTTCTCCTCTTCTTTCTCCATTCCTTTCGTCTTCTTCTTTCCTTTTTTCGGAGAGATATTTTCATGCATCTCTTCTTCTTTCTTCTTTTTCGTTGCCTTTTTTGGAGGGGCATTTTCATGTGCCCTATTTGTGTAATACTCGTTGTAGACCGGCGGAATGAACTGAAGAAGCTCTATTAGATTACAGTATTTAAGGTATTTTATTTTAATAGGGGCAGCATGGAGTGGTTCAGAAAAGTTACTCAAACTGAATTTAGGTTTTCCTGGTGTCAATGTTGAACAGCTTTCAGTCAATTCAAATTGATACTGCTCATTTCTAACATTTTTGTATAGAAAGCGGAACAAATGTTGCTTCTGATATTTGAACCATACAATACTTCGCCATTTAATAATATTGTCCTCATCATCTTGTTTTGAATCCTTCATTTGGAGATTTAAGTAAGAGAATGAAAAAAAATCTTTTCTCATTTCATAAACTTCAAAGTTTTTGGAAGACTTTTTTATTACAGATGCCCAGTGGCCAGGTACGAAAACTTGGGGTATTCGTTTTTTATTTTTTTCAATTCTCCCGAAAGATCTGTCGCACTCCATGTAGGAGTGTCCAGGTTCAAAAAACTTGTGCTCAATTGTTTGTAAGTTTGTGGACTGAACAATGTGCATGAATCATTTTGAAATATTTTTATTCTTATTTTGTCCACCGCAAGAGCCACTGTAGCAGATAAGGTGTTCCACTTCATGGGGTAAATCTTTTATGAATTAAAAACAAAGACAGTAAGTGACATGAATGATGAAAAAATAATATAAATTTTACCTTTATTAAGCAAGATCCAATCTCGTACGACCCACGAGATGCTATGGTTTCATTCCAAATATACATGTACGACTTTCCAGAAACAATATCGTGCACACGAAAGTTATATGTCCATAACTGTCTAAGGTAATATACTTTGTTTGTGGTAATGTTTTCTGTGTCAAAACAAACTATACGTGTTGTATGTTTATTCTCAGAACCAAATATAACGTCTCTTTTTTTAGATTCCCCAACGCTTTAAACTTTTCTTTGATGTAATGTCAATTCGTTTTTTGCTTTATTTCTCTGTCCCTCATCTTGAGAATTTTTCAAAGTATGGTTGAGCCGATCACAAGTGTTACACGTGTCAGAATGAGGCTTGTGAAATTTGAGGTTGAATTCAGTGCAAAATATGTGTCGATAATAACTTTCTTTTACTGGTTGCTGATTATTTTCAGAACATCTTTCACAATAGAGGAAATACATCTTTCTAATATTTAAATTCTGAGGCAAATATCTGGTACAATCATTTTGTGATCTTGAATAGTGACTTTTATAGCGTGGAAACATTTTAATATGTTCAATAACATATCTCTTAGTGTTGTCATCTACTTTATTGGAAGGTTCATGTCTGCCGCGCCGATCAGGTTCTACGAAATCTTCTTTAGAAATTTTGCTGCATGCTGTAGTGAATCGGCTGTTTGATATATCCAGAGTGGCTAAAAAGAAGGCCTTACAAACTCTAACATTCATCAACAGCTGTAGTTTTCTTTCTAGCGGGTTGACTTTTTTTATGCATGAGGCAATAAAATTAGTTTGCAAATCATACGATAGTAGTTTATAAAATTTTTCAAATAAAATGTGTCTTTCTCCTTCACTAATTTTCTTGCAATCATATCTACAGTTATGTTCAAACAGCTTTAATTCTCTTCTTTTAACCAGCTTTCCTTTTGGTGTTTTATATTCCTCGCCGTGTAGTCTAGCCTGTTTATTTACTGCTCTTTTCCATTCTTGTATTCTTCTTCTTCGCTTTCTAGTTCTCTTAGGGGTAACTAAAATACAAAATTATAACATTAAATAAATATCAAACATTTAATTTTTTTCATTTACAAACCATGTAATGTAGAGCTACTTTCAGCCACTGCATCGGCCACATTTTCACCTACATTGTCATCCGTAATAATGAAGTCCTCTTCTGAACTGGGATTATAATCACTATCTGGGTCTGTTTCATATGGATCATTTTCCTCATCATCATTATCCACATTAAAATAACTAGTGCTAGCTATAAGATGAAAAGAAATTTCATTAAAAAAGTATTTTAGAATGTAAATATGTACTTTTAATTCCAAATGTTTAAATAAGTTTGGTGCTTATTTCAGAATACATATTGTTAAAAAATATACTTTATGTTTTACTCAGCCCAAGAAAACAAACACTTTTTATGCATTAGGCTTTAATAAAGCTATATTTACAATATGTTTCAATATTATTCTAAATTAAACACATAATTATTCGCTTTTCACATTTAAATATTTTAGGTTAGAATCACATACTTTAAAGTGCTTAACAATATAACATTATGTACTGGAATATGTCAATTAATTACTATATAAACTCTTGTCTTTACATTCTCTGTGTTTTCTATCCATATTTTAAAATATGTTATCCAATAATACAAAAATCTGCTTCACTTTGGACAGCGAATAGCCAATGTTCACTCACACAATGCACTCCTGGTTGAGGAGCACAACAGTATAAGTGATTTTATACTGTTATGCTACGAGATAAAATGTAACATTCATTTGTATACTTTTTCTACTTCTCAATAGATTTTCTCCGTGTGGCCCATAAAATTAGAGAACTCTTTTGCTTCATCTTTAGAAAGATTTAAGATTTGCATGACAGTAGCTATGTGTTTGCGTAATTTATTGCTAGTAATAGCTGTGGGATTCTCCAATTTAAATTTCTTTGTTAAAATTTTAATGGCTATATCGCCTTGTCCCCACTGAATCTTGCTCCCCGGAAGTGCAAATAAATATTTATTATTAGGCAAAACATATTTTGGTCTATATTTCAGCGGAATCGTGATATAGTGCTGCAAAATTTCCGGCACCAAAATCACGACTGACCTAGATCCCTTTCCTGAATTCACTTTTATATTTGGTAGCCAACATCTCAGTTTCGGTTAAAGCATCTTCAAAGTCTTCAAATCTGTTTTTCTGCTCTGCCATACATTGATGTACTTTTAGGTACTGAACATCACCAATACGGCGCCTGTTAAATATAATTAATAAAGTCAGTCAATAATTTGTAAGTATCTCCAGTGTATCAACTTTCCTAAGAAAATTATTCTCACATTCAGCAGCTAATGCTAAAGTTCCTAAATATTTTTATGTCACTGACCGAGGGTTCGAGTAATGGCTTACTCAGGCACTTCTTCTGCAAATCCTTATGAGCTAGAGAGGAAATTTCATTATTCCACCTAATTGCTACCAACATTTTAAAATTTTTTACATTTTCTTGCCATTCCTGTGATTTTTCTTTTGACTTGCTTTGAAAACCTTTACTTTCTTTAAGAATTAAATGAATTAATTCATCGCAACATACTTTTAACAGTGTTCCCATATGCATTTTTGTAGAAGGTGCTGAAAAAGTTTCTTCAACAGGATCATATCGGGATACTGTTCTTGTGGCCAACAAGACACTATCAAAATTTTTTGGATGGAGAAGGTCTTTTATACTATTTTTATCGTTAGTTACTTCCCTGTAAGTTATTAGTAATCTGGCGAGATCTCTCATTTTGCTGCTGCACGTATATTCTTTTCTTTCTCTTGTCTGGGATTTAAAATAAGTTTCTCCATAATGTGCAATAAGGAGGTCCTTTTTTACTTGAAAAGAAATTTCGTCGCCTCTCATCTTATCAAAGACCTAAAATCAGTATAGTATGTTAAGGCTAGGATCTTGCAGAGTGAGAGGGAAATATGCGTTTATTTTCGATTTTTGTAAATATTTAAAATATCATAAATGGTATAATTTTTAAAACAGTTTCAGGTACTTCCCATTGCTCTAAGGAATACAACATTTAAAATTTTTATCATAAAATTTGTATACAGTTAAATGCCATGCTTTATAGTCCACAGTACATAGCCCTTTTTTTTAATGATTAGTAACAGGCTGAATTTTCGTGAGTAGCTTCGTTTTGACGAGACGCCCAACTTTTCTCTCTGTGAAAATTCTCGGTAGTGGTAGCTAATAGTAAAAATTATTTTTTCTATTTCACACGA
Organism: Rutpela maculata; assembly: GCA_936432065.2. Lineage (NCBI taxonomy): Eukaryota > Metazoa > Arthropoda > Insecta > Coleoptera > Cerambycidae > Rutpela > Rutpela maculata. Next base: position 88,160,114 of record OW386292.2, read on the forward strand.
ATTAGACAATTCGACAATCTGTCAAATTATTTTGGCAATATAATTTTCATTCGTTAAACGTTTGTTAAAGAGTTTGTTTTTCGATTGCCTGGGTTACGTTTGCGCGAGTTAATTATAATAATCCCCGTGTTTATCCATAACAATACAATTTGACAGGTTGTCGAATTATCTAATTCGTGTGAAATAGAAAAAATAATTTTTACTATTAGCTACCACTACCGAGAATTTTCGCAGAGAGAAAAGTTGGGCGTCTCGTCAAAACGAAGCTTCTCACGAAAATTCAGCCTGTTACTAATCATTAAAAAAAAGGGCGATGTACTGTAATTATTTCACGTCGACTTGGGAATATTTTAATAACTCGTTAGTGTTTGAATACTTGGCTATGAAGTTTTACTATAAAATTAAATGGGATAAGCCCAAACTGACATTATCACTTACAAATTAATTCATAGTATAAGACAAGTATATTCCCCGTATGACACAAAACTAATTCGTCTGGTGACTTAAAGTGTTCGAACACACAACGGTAATACTCTATAACCAAAACAAATTAGGCACGGCTAGCCAGTTTTTTAGGAGGCCAAGGGCCATGGGTAAACGTAAACAACAGTAACGCTAATGCGGCCAAGAGTGAATAAGTCGTAAAAAATTTTGTTATTTTTTTTTGTTTTTTTTTTAATTTTGAGTTTTAGTTTGCAAAAGTTCAAGCCTTGGGCGCCAGACCTTGGATAAATGTCAGAAAGGAAGGTAAGATACAGCACACACACACCAGAGAAACAAGAATATAAAATAACAATAATTTAATAGTGAATTTAAAATTTAGTTAGGTTAGTAACGACAGTTTGGTTGATTTTGAAATCAATTAAATATATAACGTACACGACAAAGCTAAAAAGTTAGTACCACTTATCATTAAATTTAGTAACAATAGATGACTCTAGCGCTAAACAATTTTCTACACATGGAGACCATCAAAAATTTCCCAATTTTAACTGGACTATAATGAACAAACCCCAGTAAAGTTAAGTCTGGCAACAAAAATAATTCAAAAGAATATCCAATTAAATCACACGATTTGAAACTTGTAATTTCAGTTGTTAAAGCGTTGTGCGACAGAAAGGACGGGATTTAAATTACAGTTGTAAAAACTTTTGACTAGTCATTAAAAAAATATCAGTTAGAACTGTCGCTAGGTATGATATAAGATAGTAACTTGAAGGCTGAAATCTTAAATGCAGATATCGAATATTTATAGCAAAACAAAATAGTCGAAGTAAAATAAAACAATTTCACGACAGGATAAACCAACGGAAGCAAACTTCCTACCAATATATTTTGCTAGAAATACTGAAAACACTGTAAATTTTGACGCATAAGTTTTAATTTAATTAGAAAATTTAACGCTGAATTACCGGTAACCTTACCTTACGGTTAACTTTACTAGAGCACGGAATTTACATTGCAAAATGTACAGTACAAAGTAAAAAACACTGCTATGAAAGTAACAACCTAGTAGCTATATATAATTTCATATTGTTTAACACTTAGCACCATATACTCTATTGTATAATCCCAAAACTCCAGAAAAATTCTGTTACTAAACTATCATACCAATTAACCTAAGACATGAAACCATAAATATAGCGTTAACTATAACATTTAAAAAAATTTCAAAATTACTCGTGGTAACCTTATATCTAAAATTCACTTATTAAATTTAACAAAATTTTGTGACGCACAGTACCCGAGTGGTACACAATAAGGCTCTAAGCCACAGACAATTATGTTGAGCAATAGGGCTCTAAGCACAGACAATTTACTGGGAAATGAAAGTTCAAATTACAGCTGCACTTCAACATGTGACCGCAAGGTCAATAATAAGGTACAAATGCAAAATTAGAGTTAACCAAACGATATACAAAAATTTACCATACATAAAACCATTACAACATTAAAAAAATCAGTGAAAAATTCACTAATAATACTGTTACATCGGCTTATGGCTTTAAATCCGTACCTAACGAAAGATATAAACAGTAAAATGTACGAAATTAATCGCTAAGCGCTTTCTAGTTTGATCGTAAGAATATATAGCACAATTTTGCTGACTTTAAAAATAATTTCTGCAGAGGCAGTGGTTGCTATGAAAATCTAACTAGTTGGTTAGGGTAAAGGTAGTAAAATAAATACACTTATCTTGAAATTAAGACTTGCAGTTGTCCTAAACCAGGAGGTCCTCCAAGGTAAACGACACGTGATGATTATTAATATTGAACCGCAACAAGTTGGATAAACAGTGAATTTGGCACTTTCGCAAAGTTAGGTTATAGCTTCTCGTCTGGGCTGCCGACAATATGACATAAACAAAAATCCGGGCTTCCCAAATTAAAATCCAAAACTTTATCTTCTTACTGGAAATTCAGTTGCATCAAAACGGTCGATAATGTTCGTCAAAATTAATTTCCAGGGTCTTGAATAACAGAAGGCTAGGCAGTAGCCGTAGGAATAATACTTCAACTTAATTTACTGTTAAATAAGGTACCATAAGTAGCCATTTGTAAAATCATAAAATCGCGCCTTGAAATTTTTATCATATACCCATAACGAAACTTGGTGACGATACTTTTTACGGTTACAGTTTACATTCTGTACATTATGTACCTATATTATGTGTTTTATTGCATACTATGTATATAGCATATTGTTTATTGAAGGTAACTTATTCTTGTATTCGTGTAGATAAAGTACTCATGTATATTGTATTAAGGTATTCGTTGTATCAATCTGAATCTACAATAGAAATAGTGGCATTTAATATTTATCTCTCTTGGGTAATTTAGCAACAAAATAACTTACGGCTTGATCCAATTAAGATGACTGAACAATCATTTAGACAAGTTGGGCGGTACGCGTCTTATATCGTCAACGTTCAAACTAGAAAGAAAGCCCTTTTCCTGTACCGTTTATCGATTCATGTATCGAATCATTACCCTTTCACGCCCTCTATTAAACGGAAGCCATACTAACGCATTTATATCTTTGGATCCCGGTAAATAAATACCCCAAAATATTGGTGTTAGACTGTAATGACACTAGGTGGCGTTACGAATACCCCCTTCTAACAAATTTTTAAAAGTAAGCTTACATCAAACCAGAGTAGCGAATACACAGTAGTTACTGACTAACATCTAGGCATTTTGACAGAATCGATAATAAATACACAAGGCTCTAATCACTAAACATAATTATTATAGCTAAGAAATATATACAGAACAAAAGACATACAAAGCAAACAATGCACAAAAAATTTGAGTAGGTACAACAATTTAAACTCTACCAAATTTTATAACGATAAGTAGGCACAATATATACATGGATAATCAGGGAGACAATTCTACAAATCTTCTTAACTACTAACTGAGACAAACAATTTACCTTCAGGTAAGGACAAACTGAGAAACCCTATATACGTTGGGATCATCTTCAGGGGCTTGCTTAAGGTCTTTAACATGATATCTACCTAATTCTTTTTTATGTTCATCTACCAGCTCGTAGATAATAGGGGAAATCTTTTTCACAACGGTACATTTAATAAATTTAGGAGCAAGTTTAGCTGAGAAATAACTTGCGGCATCTGACAACACATAATTTCTCTTATTCACAGTGTCCCCAACATCGAACTCAATATTTCTTTTTCTAAGGTTTCTTATTCTTTTGATAAGATTTAGAGATATTGTGGGCGACATCTTTGTATAAGTCTTGTAACTTTTGCAGCTCAGAAGCCAATTTATTTCTTTTTTCAAACTGAACGGGAGCATTATTTTTCGCAGTTATTTCACCATAATATTTTCCAGATGTAGGGAGTTCCCTACCAAATGTCAGGACAGCTGGAGAGTAACCAGTAGCCTCATGAACACAAGTATTAATGGCATTCGCGATTTGAGGTATAAGTTTGTCCCAATCTCGGTGATTATTTTCTCTCAAGTAAGATCTGATCGCAGTACCTATGACGCGATTGGCGTGTTCTACATTATTACATTGTGGGTGGTATTTGGCGTTGTACCACGCATGCGAGATGGAATATTTGGTTAACAAACCCTTAAACTCTTTTGACGTAAATTGGGACCCATTGTCCTGGACCATAATTTGTGGAACACCGAAAGTTAAGAATACTTGGTTCTCAATAAAGTTACAGATTTCTTTAGCAGTAGCTCTTTTCATTCTGTGTATAAAAGTAAATTTAGTGAACCAGTCGACTACGACTAAGAGGTAACAATTGTTTAACTTAGATTTGGGGTAGGGCCCCGATATATCACATGAAAGTAGTTGAAATGGTTGATTAATATTTTTGATTCATGAGTCCAATTCGGCCCAGTTGCGATACTTTCTGCGCATGACAGTTATACACATATTTCTTGACATCGGCTTTCATGCCTGGCCAATAATAACTATTATGAACCCGTTGATACGTTTTATTAAAACCAAAATGGGATGACAAAGGGTCATCATGACATTCTTTTAAAATATTTAATCGTTCACATTTTGGTACCACTAACTTCCATTCCCTAAAATTTGTTCTCAACTTGTACTTATTTTTAACGAACTTAAACAGCTTATTGTTCTCTAAGTGCCACACTGGTTATAATTCGGGATTTTTATTTACGTTAACTAACATTTTAGCGTACCATTTGTCAGGTTTACTCTGGATACTATCAATGTTTGTAACCGCTCTGCTTAAGGCATCAGGAACAACGTTTAATTTACCACTACGATGTTCGATATCAAAACCATACTGGGACAACTGTACTGCCCATCGCGCCAAACGACCACTAGGGTTCTGTAACTTTGTTAACCACAAAAACGCGAAATGATCAGTGATCACCTTAAACTTAACACCCTGTACATAACAGCGATATTTAGACATGCCAAAGATCGAACTCAAAAGTTCTAATTCCGTGGTTGTATAGTTACGTTCGGCCTTGGTGAGCGTGCGTGAGGCGTATGACACCTCTCTCTCGTTTTCTCCCTCCCCTTGTGTTAAAACACAAGCGACGGCGTGTGTGCTAGCATCGCATTGCAAGAAAAAGGGCTAGTCAAAATTGGGACTAGCTAGTACCGGGGTGGTAATCAAACGCTGTTTTAATTCGAGAAATGATTTTTCTGTAACATCAGATCATTGGATACTTTGACATTTTTGCCTACCCTTTATCAACTCGGTTATAGGAGCAGTTTATACTCCGAAAAACCACTAATAAAACCAAGACGCCATGCCTAGAAATCTTTTTACCTCGGTAGTAATTTTTAGGCCGGGGGTAATCAATAATAGCTTTGAATTTATCAGGGTTTGTGTGAAGGCCATTTTTGTCTACTACGTAGCCCAAAAAAGATAAATTGGACTTACAAAATTGGCATTTGTCAACGTTTATAGTTAAATTTGCTGACTTTAAGCTATTCAAGACCCTTAAAAGTGTTTTCATGTGTTCATCAAAAGTTTTATTCACCACGACCAAATCATCTAAATAGGTAAAAATATGTTGCTCTAGGGAAGGGTCGAACAACCTATCAATGAGTCTTTGTAACTGCTGAGCAGAATTACACAAGCCAAAAGGCATCCTAGTAAATTCAAAGTGCCCTTTACCAACTACTGAAAGGGCTGTTTTTTCACAGGAACCCGGTGATAATTTTATTTGCCAGAAAGCATGTTTGAGATCTATAGCTGTTAAAAAATGGGCATCTCTAACTTTGTCTAAGGTTTGAGTTAAATTTGGTAAGGGATAGGAATCTTTTTTTGTTATTGAGTAAGTCTCCTACCGTCAAAATATAGGCGATATTCCCCCGAGGGCTTTTTAACTAAAATGACATTACTTGAATATGGACTTTTAGACGGTTGTATAACCCCAAGTTCTAACATTTTGTCTATCTCTGCATTCAGGTGTTTTTGCATATAGGGTGACATTGAGAAATTTCTTTGCTTAAAAGGTACCGACTCTGTTAAAATGATTTCATGTTCAACGAGTGTGGTGCAACCTAATGTAGTAGAGTTGGAACTTATTTCCTTGAATTTAGTAATAATTGACTCTAATCTTTTGCTTTGGGCCTCATTTAAATCAGCCTCACTCATAATAGAACACAGAAAATTTTCGTGGTTAAGAGATAAGTCAGATGGAAGGTCACTCATAGCAAAGGACTTATTGTTAAAGTCTAAATTTAACCTAAATATTTTACAAAAGATAATATCGTTTTTAATACTGGGAACTACTAAAGTTTTTACAATTTCTGTTTTATTTTCTAAGGTAATAGGTAGAAATACGGTACCGATAACTTTTTGAAATTGCCCATCCGCCGTGGAGACATTGAAATGTTGGATGTATTCAATTTCTAACTCTGTGTTGAGAATAAAGTTAAGACCCTTTTTTCCTAAAACTGTTTGACTAGCCCCCGTATCTAAAAGAGCATCCATCTTTATACCATCGACAGATATGGTGAGAAAAGGTCTATTATCAGATAGTTTATTAACAAATAATGGCCAAATCAATTTCTTTTTATAAAAATCCTCGACTATTAATAACCAATCAGACCATTTATCATCAACATTTTTATTTTGTGAGGAGAATTTATTAGGTATTTTATTTTTTGACATTGGTATAGGTGACCTCATATTACAATTTTTATTTAAGAAAGCCAAGTTTGATTTACGGCGAGTATAGGTACAATTTTTATTGGTGGATATTAGGTTTTGTTTATGACGATAATAATTAAAAATTTTATTTGTGCCGGTTTTAGGACTGAAATTTTTATTTAAGGTGCGGCCGGATTTACTGGGTCTGAAACAGCATCTCCCGACCTCAGATCTGTTGTGACCTCGTTTTTTGGATTACACTTTAAACATTTGGTTTTAATAACACCTTTTTTCCCACAAGTAAAACAGAAAATCGTTCTTTTCTTAGGGCACTTATTATAAGCATGACCCTGTATATCACAATTCCAACATTTTATAGATTTTACAGCATCTATGGGTACGTTCAAATTTTCAGCCGAACTTACAGGGTGTTTACTAGCGTCCACGACACCCTCAGAACTTTTAGTATCGGGCATTTGCAAATCTTCTAAAATTTCACTAATATGGCCTTTGTGCGTGATACCACGAGTAGTAGTTTTAGAAAATGACAAATCAGGCCCTATGATGTTTGAAAAATTGCCACTTGACTCTTTAAAGTTACTATTACTTATTTTAACGTCTTCTAATGTTTTACACAATTGTTTTAATTCTGAAATATTATAAGGATAACGTAAAGATAAACGATCTTGAAAATATGGTCTTAAATTTTTTATAATGATTTTTAGTTGGGTACTTTCATTGACAGGGTAACTAAATCTCCCAAACAGATTTTCCATAACAGCGATACAAATTAAAACCCGCTCTGACACGCCTTGTTTCCTGTCTCTTATCGCATCCCATAAATCTCCCTCAAAATCACGGAGTAAAAATACTAATTTTAATTGATTCTCTAAATCTTGCCAAGTGTGGCAACTCGAACGAACTGACCTAAATAAAATTAAGGCATCGCCTTCAAAGAATTCGTGAGCAAAGGTTAACAAGTCATTTTTGCTAATTTTGTGGGACCTAGAAAATTCTTCCACACGCTCTAAAAAATTATATAAAGTCTGGTTTCTGCCATCAAATTTTAATAAACTCTTATTAGTTTGGGAAAGTCTGAAAAAAGCTTTACTGTAGTCAACATTTGGGTGATTATATGTTACGCCCGGTGCAGTATGCAACCCGTCGCGCACAAAAGATCGTTGATTGTCGGCAGCTCCAGAAGGTAACGTATTTTCTTGCCTGGGAACATATAAATGTCGATTTGTGCTATTCGAATTATATATTGGCTCTCTAAAAGGCACATTGTTAAACAACTGTGTCGAATGACGAGGTAATGTAGAAAATTTTGCATTAAGTTGATTGATGTCATTAACATTATAATTCTGTTGATACGTGCCAAAATTTGTTCTAGGAATATTTTCGTGAAAGACGTTATGACTGAGTATAGGTACATTATTATAAACGTTGGTATAACTTACTTCAGGTATGCGAAAAGAGCTAGAAACTTGATAGGCCCGTGGGACTACATTATTTATAATATGTGAACTTGTAGTGCAAACATTTACATTAGACTGTGAATTTAAGGTACTATAATTTAAGTAATTTTGCGAATTTAAAGTATCGACATTTGAATTATATTTTGAATTTAATATACTGGCATTTAAATTATTTTGCGAAGTTAAATTATTGACATTTAGATTATTTTGTGAACTTAAATTATTGGCATTTGGATTACCTTGTAAATTTAAATTACTGACATTTGGATTATTTTGTAAATTTAAATTACTGACATGCATAGTGATTTGTGGGAGAAAACTTGAGCTGGTAACTGAAAATTGGTGACTGATCGAGGTTTGGTGTGACATATCTGCCTGTGAAATTATTAATGGTGAACTAACAGTTACCACGGGAGATAAAGTGTTATCATTTGCGTTATTAAACTCAATTAAATTTACTTCTGGTGCATTACCAGATTTATTTTCTAGTAAATCAAAAAGCAACATAATTTTTGTGGTTTATTCAGTTTTAAAATTAGCTTCTGCCTGATACTCAGCTGTTAAATAATTTACTCTATTTTTGACATGTAAGAGTTTACTTTTTAATCTTTTATAGTTAGGGTGACGTTTATCAAATGTAAACCTGTTTACCATACTTTCCAATGTGTTGACCTTGTCAATGCAGATAATTCTTTCCATCCCATTATCTACCGGAACCTTTGGATGAGACGTTGATTGACATTTTTCGCTCTGTAGATGTCCTCGTAAAATTGACCTCTTGACGTCACAGTTTCCCTCGATATTCGTACCTCGTATATAAAGTTCAAACTTCAGCTCCTCCACTGACAAGTAGTTTGGCTCCATGACACTAGGTGCCGTTACAGTACTGTGGACTATTAATGAAACTAGGAACTATTTTCATTGACAAACTACGATATTCAAGTACAACAGAAATTTACAATAAACACAATATATAGTTTTATTCGTTAGAACAATAGCAAGTATCTAAAACACTTTTAAGGATTATACTATATTTAGTTTGTTAAATATTTATAATAAATCGAAAATAAATGCATATTTCCCTCTCACTCTGCAAAATCCTATCCTTAAGCCTTAATGTACACAAAACTGCATGGCGCTAAAATAATATTCTTTACTAATATATTCAGAATGAAATGAAAAATTAAACAATATTATCATTTCTAATAGAAAAAAAACATGATTTGGGAATTTTCATTTTAGCAACTCTAAGAATACTGACAATAAGACACTTGTTTACGCTTTGAATTAGATGTGGTTTTAAAATTATTTTGATAAAATATACTGTGTAAATGAATAACGGTGAGCTCATATAATTCAATTCTAATTTATTTTTAATAATTTATTACCTCGTTTTTTATGTTTAATTTGCTGTTTACATTTGTGGGATCCATGGCACAGGCAGTCACTGTCTGTGATTGAGCTGCATGGTAAACTATGCCTTTGCTGGTGCTGCTAGTTGAGGCCTTTTGACCAATGCAAGATTTTGCGTGTCTCTTTAAATACTCTTTTTCAAATACTCCCTTGCAATATGCACAAGGATAATATGTTACATTTTTATCTTTGGAGCACTGTTTATTTGGCCTAATTATTCCCTGTATGTACAAATTGAAATTGGTATCATTCCTCAATAGACTCAGAGCTTGCCTTCTCTCCTTACTGTTCCTTGGATATTCAAATATGTTTTACGTCTTTTTCATGTTGATGGTGTCTCTCTAAGTGTCTCACATAGATGTTGGATATTACGTCCTCATTGCAATATTTACAACTCATTAGTTTTTTCCTTTTTTCTCGCTACAAAGAATTTGACTTTATTAATATCAGTATTCTAAAAATATACAAAATGAGTCAATGGGATGTGGACGGTCTCTGTTTGCTCGTTATTATTTACAATGAAAAGAAATATATAGTAAAAGGTAGGGAACTATCTAAATGTGCCCGGTGTTTGCTCGGTATTTCAGTTATCAGAATGGGGAGGAGAGCCACTTCACGCACACAGGGCACTTGACATTTTAAACAGTTGAAGAGATATTGATTGTCCACATCCTACAGACTAACCATGTATGTTGATACAAATAGATTCAAATATAAACTAATTTAAATTTATTATCGGTAAAAAATTAAAAGTACTTAAATAAGAAACTATTTTTACATCATTATATAATCATATAAAGTTTTGCATAAATATATTAAGAGATGTAAAAACAAAATCTTAGTAAATGTGACATAACCTTTTCTTACTATAATTATTACTCACTATTAATAACATCAATATAAGGCAAGGTGAAAAATTTCGATTTAAAATTACCAAATATATCCAAAAACGGAAATGTCTTAGTTGCCTGAAACAAAGCATTATTGTATTAAATTATTGTATTAAATAGTAAATATAGGGTTTCTAGTTCAATTTTTATTTCATCCCTCTTCTTCTATCCCTCTTCATCGCTTTGTACCAAGCCATCAAAACAAGGAACTCTTTTTGGTTACTGGGTTCTCTTTTTCAAATTTCGAAAAAGGGCCTTTCCATCTCGCAATTTATTTAAAACTACAGTATTGTCCTTTCTACGTGAAGACGTACATGGTTTATTGCCAAAGGGTCCTTTGCTATTTAAGCAATCAAAATTTAGTCAACGTTTTCTACAAAATCCGTAGTATTTTTTGCAGTATCGTTGATTGTTTCCTTTGTAGCAACACAATTTCTAATAGTGGCAGCCACTGAATGACTTAGTACTTGAGTTGCTAATTTTACAACCATTTTTTGAAATGAGTTGGGAAACATACGTCGGTCTGTTAATTTTAAAAGACCTACTTCGTTCATTACCTTTGTCTATAAAATAGGCACTTTTTATGTCCTTAAAAGAAATTCTTTTATTGTTATGAATGAAATCTCCATTTCCATTTAAAAGATTGTTTCTAACACTCTTGATTAAATGTGGAGTGTCATAAACGGCATACATCCCCCTTCCCGAAAAAATAATGGTTTTTCTGTTGTTATTTTCAAATGGTTCATGACACTTTGGTTAGTGGGGCTCTGGTCGCATATCATTATCTTCGGAATCAATCCTATCTTGCGTATATTGGATATTGTGTCCTTAATTATATTAATTAATTGTGCACACTTCACTCCCGAATTAGAAAGAAATATGCAAGAGACAATTTCCGATTAAAATATAGACCACCAATTAAAATAACAAGGACGGTCGCATTTTTCGGCGTGCTCCCATGAGATCCAAGATCTTCCAGTCCTTCTAAAATGTCCATTTCATTGAAATGTTCAGGGCATACCATAATTCGCATTTCATCAAAACATATTGAGCAATATTTTTACAATGAATTATTTTTTATTTATTTGCATTCGTCAGGATTAGAGAATATTATTTAGGTATTAAGCAAATCATAACTTACACATTTTTTTATTTATTATGAATTACCTTCTTTCTGTATATTGTTGCCCTAATCTGGGCACACTAATAACCTAGTCAGATAAATACTTTAAAACGCGCATTATTGGTGAATCATTTAAAACAACTACTCTTCTAGCTAATACTGACGAAGTATTAAATTACATGATATGATTCCTAGCATTTTAAAAAGATAATGAAAATACTTAATTCATTTGTTTAAATCCAGATATTCACATTTTTTATTTAATTTGAAATTATCTACTTTCTGGATATTGGTACCTTAATCTGGTCACTCTAATACACTACTTAGGAAAACACTTTAAAATACTTATCATTGGAGAACCAATGCTAACACTGATGAAGTATTGAATTACATCATAGGTTCCTAGCATTTTAACGCAAAAAAATATATTGAAAATACTTCAATTATTTATTGAAATTCAGTCATTCACAACAATTATTGAACCTTGCATTCTATTTCAACTCTAGAAAAGTTGTACAAGTTTTTTTGGAACTCGTTAGTTCTCATCAGTAGAGTATAGAAACATTCATTCATTATTTATATGTCAATTCTTGATTTATTTTTACAATAAATTATTTTTTATTTATTTGCTTTCATCGTGATTAGAGAATATTATTTAGATATTAAGCAAATCACAATTGATTAGGGCAACAATATACAGAAAGAAGGTAATTCATAATAAATAAAAAAGTGTGTAAGTTGCGATTTGCTTAATACCTAAATAATATTCTCTAATATTGACCAATATTTAAAATATTTGGATTTACTCGAAAATTCTAATATTATCTGCTATATATAATAATATGTTTCTTACTAATACCTAACTTTGTTTACTATGTTTCTGTCAATTTAGAATAGTTATATTTTGTATGAGTACAGAAATATATTATTATGATTACATAAGACTTTCCTCTTGTGTTTGCTAAAACTCAGTCTTGTTCTCTGTCACAGGGTTCTTGGTGAGTTGCTATTTCTTTTATATTAATTTGTTTTATATCGATTTTAATTAATTTCGAAAAATTCTTTATTTTATTTAAAAATTGAAAATTTAATTTTATATAGAATGTTTCCAATTATCTATTATTGGTACAACAGTACTGTATAACTGGTTGCTCAACTCAAAATTCTTTACTGCCAAAAAAAATTATTTGTTTGACTTTAGAATACAAATTTTTATTGGTTTTAATTATACAAATATCATTCAAATTTTATTTGTTCAACTTTTAAAAGTCTGTCCCTACTTCCCTATACTTAGCTAACTTATATACTAATTTTAAAATTATGAAAGTTTTTGTCAAATCTGACTTTACAATTGTCAGTTAAAAATCGTTCTCAGAATAAGTAACTTACTTTATTAAATATTTGTTTCAGTCAGGTTTGTTAATAGTTTTGCACTTTTAATGTATATTCTTAATTCCTTGTTGATTTTTCTTGATATATGTTGCCTTAATTTTAGTTCCGCTTTTCTATTATATTAACCATAAATCCTTTACTTTTAAATCAAATTTGTTTCTACCTGTTATTCTAATGGCTTAATATATTTTAATACTCTTTTTCTTCGTTTTCCTCCTTTATTTTAAAACTGATTACTTGTTTATTCTTTCTCTTCTTAGCTATAACTGTTTACTTGCTTGTATTATATTATTATACTTCTTCCTGTGCACCTCTATTTTATATTTGTTTATGTGCTTATTTTATAATAATCATTCTTCTCATATTAAAGACTCCAAATTATATTCCGTTATTTTTATCTACTTAAATCAATATTTAAACTAATTACTTGTCTTTTAACAGTATTGTTTAATATTTTTCTGACATATTCCCCATCTCTTTTCTTGTTATTCTCTTCAAAAAAAATCTCATTTTTTTTTATTTCACCGCCTTCCTTTCATATTTTTCTTTAATTACATACACTAATCGATGCACTATTTTTCTACATTTTTTTATTTAGTTTCACTTCCTATTTTAACAATGGGAATTCAAAATACAAATCTATCCAAAATAAAATTCCAATGATATTTTATTTTTATTTTTTTTTAGCAGTGTTTTATCTCTTGAGTCTTTTTAATTTCATTTATATAAACTTACTTTTCTAATTATGGGTATAAAAATACATGTCAATATATTTCAACCTTTTTTCTGGTACTTATTATACATGGAACTTAGAGGGAATTCTTATAGATGGGGCACAAAGCTATAACACTATGTTATTATATTTCGCAGTCTCGTCTCATATTACAAAACACCTCTATTTGCTGTAGTAGCAGTTTGCTGCACAATTCCATACGACGTTGAAAGAACTGAAAAGAAATGACTCATCTCTACCTAAGCCTCGATCTGACATATCTAGCCTTACTGTAGTTTGTCGTACGAAATGGTATAGACGTGAAATTTCTGATTGTGTTTGAGTGTACATTTATTTAATTTGTGAAAAGATGAGGAAACATAGTCGAAAAAGGTGGAATAAGAGGAAAGGGAACAAAATCTTTAAAAAACTGCGTAAGGAGTTGGAGGATGATTTCAGTACTTCAAGTAAGTTTTAAGTAAACTATTAAATTAATGTGTATACGAGTAGAGCAGAACTAATGGAAACCTAACACCGATCGAAGCGTTATCTGATATCTTTACTGGCATTGCAAAAATGAACAATGAGAATTTTTGTTTACGAAAAATGCTGTTCTTGCCACTTATTGTGTGCAATGATACAGCTGCCACTTATTGTGTACTAAATACTACCACTCATTGGATGCAAATGTACTGTCACTCATTGTATGCAAATATACAGAATTTTGTTTACGGAAACTGCTGGTCTTGCCACTTACTGTGTACAATGATACATCTGCCACTTATTGTGTGCGAAATACTTATTAGAAAATAAATGAAAAACTACTAACGAATTAATATATTAACAGCTCCTATTATTAAAACACTTGGTATGTAACAAATTAGGTATTTCACAAGGAACCGCGCGAGACGCCTGATTCTCTATCAACGCCTTCCTCCCGGTCCACCGCTGCGGTGTCGAACGACGGTAGCTTAGGTCATGGTTTCGTCTGCTAGCAATACTCGAATCAGCACATTTCTTACACGCCCTTTCCTGACTTCTAGAGTGTCCTCACTCCCAGAGCGTTTGTTATTTGAAACCAAATTCCAGCTACCTAGACCGAAAGGATAAACAATTTACTTGCGGACTAATACAACAAATAAAAAAAACAATATAATTAAACATATACTGCTATGGAATTTTTCATCTCGCACCGTTTTCCTGTAAATAGTAATTACAGACAAATAATAAAAGTGTATGCATACACAGGGGAATTAAACAGAAATAAGCAGTTACCGTCTTCATTTAACCAAGATCACATTTCAAAACAAACAAAATCAAAATAACACAGCCCCACAAAAAAAAAGTGTTCTGTTCACCAGACTAGACCAACATATCTATACGTTTTTGGGGTCGCTGAATCCGAATCCGGGGTCTGGTTGACCCCATCACCATTTTTATACGTTTTTGGGGTAACTAAATCCCAACTCCTGGTCTGTTTGACCTATCAGGTCAGGGTCAAGGTCATTCCAAGGTCAAATTGGGAAAAATATTTAAGCTAGAAAACCACGATTTTTATATGTTTTTGGGGTTGCTAAATCCGAATACGAGGTCTGTTCAACCCCATCAGGTCAAGGTCAGGTCATTCCAAGGTCAACTTTTGTTTATCAAATGAAAACGCGTTTTTGACCACGGATTCTGAAAGAGCGGGATGTTTTACGTTCGCATATGGTTTGACCTATGATCAAAGTGACGTTTGGTCATCAGAAGGTCGAATCACTCTCTTAAATTAATTTAATCGAGGATGTGTAGGATGATCCATTTTCCGATCCTTCGAGGTAATTGTAACAGTTTCTTGTCGGGTAGCTGGTTCGGAGATTAATCAGGGTTCAAATTAGTTAATAAGATAGCCCAATAAAAATATAAACAATTTATTTACTTTTCCAAACAGGTAATGTGTGGCAGTGTTACATAACATACAAGTACAGGTTATATGTTCGTATCTTTTACGGTTCTTAGGACAACATTTTCTATTATCTGAGAGAGAGAGAGAGAGAGAGAGAGAGAGAGTAACGATTGCGATGCGACGTTTGTTGTTGCTACGGGAGTGGCATCGGGCGTCGGGTGAATATCGTCGACTCAAGAAGTTTACCAGTTCAACACGATGTAGGAGGTCTCCAGGTCTGGCTTTGGCGGCGAAACGGCGCCGGGGAATGACTAACGACTCGAGAGGTCCCAGTTCAACACGCTGTAGGATTCCCAGGGTCAGATTGCATTCGTTCCGTCGTGTTTGCGTCGGGAGATGCACAAAACTGCAATATGTCCAGCTCAGCACGCTGTAGACAGATTGGCAGAATTATCCACTCTGAATTATGTTGATTTGCGGCCGGGCTTTTATATCCGAGAATCCTCGCTTACTGGTGGCGTAGTACTGCGTATAGTTTAGTGTCGTGTGCAAATCCGCGCCTCTAGACGGGAGCTGGTAGATTTGCGGGCCGTGTGCACATTGGTGTCGTGTGTAAATCCGGAATCTTAGTAATGGAGCAGGAATTTAAAGAATGCTTCATTACACTCCCCTCTTTCTTTACAAAAAAAAATTTTCAAAATTCTATCAAAGAGAAAATTTTTACTAACTTAACATCAAAATAAAATAAGTTACTAAACATCTTCAAACAAAATAAAGAAAGAATGGCCAATTCTTTCGTATACGCCTGGTATATATGTGCAGATGTAGAGAAAAACAAATTTTTAAATAACAAACAGTATGTAAAATATCTTAGAACTATGGTACAAGTAAAATAGTTAAAATAAATGAGCACAAAAAAAATTTCAAGAAACAGGTATACAAATACAAATGTGGTTCTTCCGGACGTCTACTGCAGGGGGCGATGGCGGACAGGGGGGACGGTGCCAGGGATCCTGGAAGCGGGACCATCTTGGTTGTGGCGCCTGAACTGTCGCTTCCGTTGCGGAGCTGGGACCGGGAGGGCTGCGTCGTCGTCCTGGAAAAACACCTGGAGGCAGACAATTGGCCTACCTGGGGTCGGTGGCTTCGGGGGGCTGGGGCTGTCTCCGAACTGGGGACGCATCAGGGACGGTACGTCTCGGACTAGGGACGGCATCGGGGACGATACGCCTCGGACTGGGGACGGCGTCAGGGATGGTGCGTCTCGGACTGGGGGCGGCATCTGGGACGGTACGTTTCGGACTGGGGGGCGGCATCGGGGTTGGCATCATGGACGGCGTCTGGGATGATACGTCTCGAACTGGGGACGGCATCGGGGACGGTACTTCTCGGACTGGGGACGGCATCGGGGGCGGTACATCTCGGACTTCGGATGGCATCGGGGACGGTACGTCTCGGACTGGGGACGGCATCAGGGTTGGCTGTTGCGTCTCGGACTGGGGCGGCCTTTTGGCTTCGGGTGTCGGAGGCAGAGGTGACAGCAGATCTGGCACTTGGACTTACGACTTCATCACTTATTTTGGATGACTCTGGTTTTACTGGACTTGTTTTCGTTACGGTTGCTGGATACAGGGTTTCCATGGGTTGGAAAATTCGGGATCGATAAAACTATTACTGCTCCATATATGGCGGTACAGGATTCCGTCTATAATGTAGTAATCTGGAGTTTTTTCTGGACATCGGTTCGATTAACGTATTTGCGGGACTCTGGACATAAATTTAAATATATTACTGCTCCATATGTGACGGTACATCTATCGTCTCTAATGCAGTAATCTGGATTTGTCTCTGGAATTTGGTTCGTTTAACGTACTTTCGGTACTATTCGGAATCGTGTCTCTTCTGGGGTTACAATTGTAGTAGTCTGGATTGCCACCACAAAATCATTTTCATTTTCGTTTTCTCTCTTGACTTGAAATATCTTTATATATCTCTCTCTCTCTCTCTCATTCGTGAACGTCTCTTTTTGGGCTATCTGGAATAAACTAAAATCTCAAAATCTACTCGGGCGCCAAATTATGTAACGGTTTCTTGTCGGGTAGCTGGTTCGGAGATTAATCAGGGTCCAAATTAGTTAATAAGATAGCCCAATAAAAATAT
This sequence comes from Rutpela maculata, assembly GCA_936432065.2. Classification (NCBI taxonomy): domain Eukaryota; kingdom Metazoa; phylum Arthropoda; class Insecta; order Coleoptera; family Cerambycidae; genus Rutpela; species Rutpela maculata. Next base: position 88,177,786 of record OW386292.2, read on the forward strand.
AAACAATTTATTTACTTTTCCAAACAGGTAATGTGTGGCAGTGTTACATAACATACAGGTACAGGTTATATGTCCGTATCTTTTACGGTTCTTAGGACAACATTTTCTATTATCTGAGAGAGAGAGAGAGAGAGAGAGAGAGAGAGAGAGAGAGAGAGAGTGTAACGATTGCGATGCGACGTTTGTTGTTGCTACGGGAGTGGCATCGGGTGTCGGGTGAATATCGTCGACTCAAGAAGTTTCCCAGTTCTTCACGATGTAGGAGGTCTCCAGGTCAGGCTCATTCGCTCTGGCTTTGGCGGCGAAACGGCGCCGGGGAATGACTAACGACTCGAGGGTTCCCAGTTCAACACGCTGTAGGATTACCAGGGTCAGATTGCATTCGTTCCGTCGTGTTTGCGTCGGGAGATGCACAAAACTGCAATATGTCCAGCTCAGCACGTTGTAGACAGATTGGCAGAATTATCCACTCTGAATTATGTTGATTTGCGGCCGGGCTTTTATATCCGAGAATCCTCGCTTACTGGTGACGTAGTACTGCGTATAGTTTAGTGTCGTGTGCAAATCCGCGCCTCTAGACGGGAGCTGGTAGATTTGCGGGCCATGTGCATATTGGTGTCGTGTGTAAATCCGGAATCTTAGTAATGAAGCAGGAATTTAAAGAATGCTTCATTACATAATGAAGCCAGTAATGGCGTACTGCCCTGCAGGGGCGTTAGGGTGTGGGGATGAAGCCATAGTGTGTCCGACGATGAGTTGACTTTGTCCAGGTCTAAGTATGAAGGCTTTCCGACTTTGACGAGGACAAAGTCAACTCATCGTCGGACACACTATGGCTTGATTCTCACACCCTAACGCCCCACTGCAGGGCAGTACGCCTTTACTGGCTTCATTACCTCGAAGGATCGGAAAATGGATCATTCTACACTACGATTAAGGTAGTTGTCACCATTTCCAGCATCCTCTGAGAAGCAGGATTTTTAATTTTAATAACAGGATCAGAGGATTCCCACAGAAATTAAACATATCGCTCGGATACTGATGTTGGCCTCATCAGTGATGCTCCAGTACCTTCATCAGTCCCTATCACCGAGATGTTTGGGCAGTCAGTATATAACATAGACGTTTCGTTTTTCCCAGAGGATTGGAAGACGCCACTCGTTGGTTGCGTGTGGATATAGGTGTCTGCTGTCTTGGTTCTCCAATCCCCCTCGGAAAAATATCACGAGGCTAAACCATGCTCGATAAAGATTTGTAACTGAGATTTCTCAATACGAATCATCTTTGATCTTGGATAGTAGTAAAGAAATGAGAGTTCTGTGACAATCCCCCCACCACTTTTCAATCCCCCCACCACTTTTTAATCCCCCCTCCACTTTTCTCTAAGCCACACCCTATCCCCTCCACTCTTTCAGAACCCCCCACCACTTTTTAATCCCCCCTCCAATTTCCCCAAGCCCCGCTCAATCTCCCCACCACTTTTGAATCCCCCCTCTACTTTTCCCCCAATCCCCCCACCAATTTCTCAGAACCCCCCTACATTTTTCCATAAGCCACACCCCATCCCCTCCCTACCTCATCACCATGGAAGGCGTAATTGATATGTAGTTGTTGGTTAGGCAGTACATATTTTACTACTTAATCATTATGCCCGTCTGTGTATGGATATGTATCAGATGTAAGAGTGTATTAAAGGAATACATGAAAATCCCATCATAATTCAAACCCCCCACCTCACATCCCTACTATAATTCTGAACCCCCCTCCCCTCACCATTACCATGGAAGAGGGTAATCTGAGATGTCGTAGGTTAATCAGTATATATTTTACCACAATTCTAAACACTTTAACATTATTATACTCATCGTGTATGAATGTGTCGGATGTAAAAGTTTACCACATCACACTGTGTTCTTCGTGATTAGTTACCAAATCAATTGTAAGGATTTTACGGAAAATATGGATCCAGCACTGAGCTGCCCACACTGTCAAAGAAGTGAATTAATAAAAGAGCACCAGCATGGTAAAAATTTGTATGATTTTACCGAGGAAGAGTTACAACATTTCCCATTAATATATCTGATTGAAAAAGTCAAACCCATTGAACTTCTTTATACATGGTCTAAATTACCAAAAGTATATACACAAGATTTTAAACTAATGGTTCAACTACCTTGCTTTGTACACCATAACTGACCAGAATGGCATAGTCATGTGGATGGCCCACCAGACCCACAATCCAGATGTAATGTATGTAAATGGAGGCTTCAAAAATGTGGGTGATTTATGCTGTGTTAAATAATTGTAAATATTTATTTTAATACCTTTATGTGGTGAAATAATAAAAAAAACAAATAATAATATGTCCTTTTATTTAAGAAATAAATTAATTTTTCATTGAACCACCCTGTATAATGAGAGTTGTAATAAGAAAACAAAAATACACATTTAATTTTATACATTTATTTTTGTAAATATAAATTATGAATATGCATATATTAACGAGTATTAACAATAATAATAATAATTAAAATAAATTTAAAAAGCAATTAAAAAAATATTCTATTTAAATGGAAAATTTACCACAAAGTCTCTCACATATTCCAAACTCCCTTCAATTTCATTTTGCTTCGTTTTTATATGGGAGTGTAAATCGGCTAATTCTCGTTGTTTTTTTTTCATTTTTTTTAAGTTCCCTCTTTGAAGTATTTTGCTGAATTTGACAGTGTCGAGTATACCTCCCTGACTCAACAATTAATACCTTCCGTACCTCGTGCAGGAATTTAATTCTAGCTCCATTAATTTCATCATCATGAGCATTACATTTCCTCTTAACTTGATGAATGTAATTTGTGAAGAGCTCATTTTCCTCAGAACTACGACGAGCAACCTCACTTCTCTGATGTGATGCAAATGAGGCTGATGCACAACTCAGAATCTACAGATTCAACTGAACGAATTGAGTTCATTCGCTGACACACTTTTTCTTCAAATGATATGTCTTCATATAATTCATCAGGCGTTGCCGAACGTTTGTTACTTGAAAAACTTTTTTGTGCACACATTTTTAATGATTTTTTATAGTGCAAGAAAAGTGAGACTGAAACTAAATATATTTCTGATAAAGTCAAGCTTTAAATATGGAAATAATGTGCTGAAATTGCAAGTGGATATTGTTTGCGAAGAATTGATAAGAATAGATGAGTACGGTAATAATTTACTAAATGAATTCATTGAAACGAAAAAGATATGTAAGTGTCTTTTATCTACATTGTTATTTATCATAATAATGAAAGAAGCATTGTCAAGTGATGCAGAAACTATAAACACACCACCGAGTAAGGAAATAATGTGCTGAATTTGCAATTGATATTATTTGTGAAGAATAGATGAGTGAGGTAATAATTTACTAAATGAATTCATTGAAATGAAAAATAATGTATGCGTCTTTTATCTACATTGCTATTTATCACAATAATGAAAGAAGCATTCTCAAGTCATACAGAAACTATAAACACATACTACAGAGTAAGGAAATAATGTGCTGAATTTGCAAGCGGGTATTGTTTATAAAGAATTGATATGAATAGATAAAAAAATATGTAGGCGCCTTATTTATCTACATTGCTATTTATCACCTCTTTCGAGGCATTGTCAAGTTATATACTTTGATAGGAATGAAACAAACATGTAACCTTCTCATGAATAGAACTAGTCAGCAAGTATTGAAGTACCTTCATTTCCTTTGTAATGTTTGTTTATTAATTAGTATTATTCATTGATATGACTCACTATATTTACACTATGTACCACAAGTACCCCCCCCCAAAACAAATCCCCCACAAAAGCCCCCAAAAATTACCTCCCCCCCGGTCCCCCAAAAAATTGCCACCCCCCAATTACCCCCAAAGCCCCCCAAAATTACCCCCCAAGTCCCCCCACCTCTGTGGGTACTTCCCACAAACATGTATACTACCTGCAGTCCATATACCGTTCTTATTACGCAATTTATTATAATAACATTCCTTTATAAATTTATCAAGACAATAAAATATAACACCGTAGATAAAATATCAAAGCACAGTTGTGTAATCATATAACAAACAAAGGCTTCTTCATTCAAGATAATAAATGCTTCCTCATTATAAAAACCAGCTATAAATAGAACAATGAGCTATTATTTTCGCAATTTATCAGTTACTGTTCATATATTATTTAAATAACACATAAGTAAATAGAAAGTATTTTATTGTGATAAAACTTATTTTATTACAGCATAAATTTATTATTAATTAAATGAAATTTATCACAATGAAATCTTAAATGATTATAACTTTATTTCACTATGCAATGAAGCGTTTAAACAATAGATAACTTGAGATGCACATCTTTTACACGGTGACCTATGCAAATTTAGTATGCTATTGCAGGTACCCCCACCACTTCTTGTGAGAGATATAAAGAGGTGTGAACATTTCTGATTTTTTTTTTAAATAGTTAAGCGACAGCAGTGAATACACTACGTATAAACATAAGCGGCAATAAGTTGTAGTTGTTCTGACTTGCGACATCGGGAAAAGAGACACCTTACCAGTGTTAACAATAAACACTAGGCTACTATCATAACCCATAATGACCAAGAAGAAACGTAAACCACCGGAAAATGTAATCCAAAACGACAAACAAGATAAACCAGATACATCGAACGCAAACACAAACGCTATGAAAAACAACACACACACTGAAAACCAACACGAACAAAAACAGGTACCAGATTACAACTCTGATAATTATTGCTGGGCTGATAACCATTTAAATAATAGTAATTTAATAATTAATACTAACCAAACTAATAATAACAATTCTGTCACATCCATGAAATCCTTTTACGATACACCCCCATCTACTCAATCTACACCCTACGTCACATCAAACGATCTTACTACCCCCTTAACCTCTCCAGAAAACAAGGCTACACCTACATTAATAAGTCTCACCTGTACCACATCTACCATTAGATATCACTGTACTACAGCCACAACAACAACTATTTCACACTCAACCCCCATAGTTTCATCATCTTATAGCATCAGTCCAACTAATACTTTTTTTAATCTTGATCTAATATCCAGAAATAACCCCAGTGATCATAGTGATATTGACTCATCCCTGGCTTCTGATTCTACCTCAACTAGATCACGCTCACCCCATTTTAAACTATCCTCAAAAAAACCTAAAAGAAGGAAAATAGCTAAAATTATTTCATACGACAGGGAACTAGTCACCCCCAGTCCAATAAACTTTCAAAATTTAGAACCCACCCCCATCCCCCCCATCCCTAAAAAAACTACCCTCGAGGGCAAAAACGTCAGGAATGACGAGAAACATCAAAATAACGAAAAATCCCGACCCACCCCTAAAACCACCCCCCCCCCCCCCCCTCACCCCCAACTACCAAAAAGTTGCAAATCATCAGAAACGTCCAGAAAACAAAAAATCTGGAGCCACCCCCATAACTACCCATGCTGGCTTTGAAAATCAGCTACTTGTTAGCGCAGATATCCATCAGACAAATCAAGCTACTGACTATATTTTATCTTTCCCAGAGTTCACATCACTTTATAATGTCGATCCCAGAGCCATTAGCCAAACTACACTTAAACCTACCGGGGCCATACCTAAAGACACCACTGACCCCAGTAAAAATAAAAACAAAATGAGTCACATTCTGGAAAACCTACAAAAAATACCACAAAGCAATCGTACAACCGATTCTAAAAGTACTCCCCCAGAACCAATGGATATTAACTACAACCTACCCAAAACAATTTCTGTACCCCCCCCCCCCCCGAAAAATACGAAACAATCAGATAGAACATCCCAAGTCGCTACCCCACCTATACATATTTATACCAATAATTACAAAGAGACAATGCAACTAATTAATGCTAAGTCCTCCAATCGTCCCGAGTTCAAATTCAATAATACCACGTTAATCTGCTATGCAAAAGGTCCTAAGGACCATCATACAATTTTAAAACTTCTATCTGCACACGAGGTGGAGTTCTACTCCTACAACGTAAATAACCTTAGGCCGTTAAAAATTGTCATCAAATACCTCCCGCTCGATGTCACGTCTGATGACATAAGAGATGAGCTAAATCGTAGAGAACTACCCTTTATCAACATTGCCAGGGTAATGATACCTAAAAATGGCCGTAAAACAGTGTCAAATATAGTCCTACTAACTATACCGCGGAACGCGGCAGACAACTACTACAATTTAACAGATCTATGCTATTACAAAGTGACAGTAAGTGATTACGTAAACTCGGACATACCACAATGTCATAGATGCCAGAACTTCGGACACTCCTCGGCGGTGTGCAACCGCATACCGCGTTGCGTGAAATGCGGCAAAACGCACAGTGGGGAGCCCCGCCCTGCAGACAAGTGCTGTTGCGCGAACTGTGGGGCGGAGCACCCCTCGAACTACCTAGGGTGCCCGTTGTACCAGGCAGCCAAACAAAGATACGGTCCCAAACAAACCAGAACACAAGTCAACCCCACGAACAGTCAGATAACCCCTGGACAACGACCGATAAACAAACCTAACAACCCTCAACCTAACCCTGCATCAAACAACCAACCCGAAATAAATCTACCACCCCTATCACAAGCAACAGCAGACGAAGTAAGCACTCAGAATGTCAAGGCGTGGCAAAATTTCAGGGCCCGCCAACAAGCTGCAACCCAAAACAGTCAAATGCCAAACAATGGGCAGACCAACCCTGAAGAAAACCCCCTAAGGGAAATATTAGATTTCTTTCGAAGCCACAACTTAAACCAAATATGGGAATCAATCAAAACATTAATAGTTGCCCTAAAAAATACCAAGGATCCTCTTGAGAAAGTTTTCATCCTACTGGAGCATGTTGTTAAATTGTTTGATGGGTAGTAAAATTAAAAATAATTTTAAATGCCTTCAATTTAATGCAAACGGCATTATACGGCAGAAAACCGAATTCCAGCATTTATTAAACACACTTAAAATAGACGTCTGCTGTCTATGTGAAACCTTTTTAAAACCTCATATCCCGTTTAACATCCCTGGCTACACGGTGTATCGCTCCGACCGCACAGGGCGTCGCGGCGGTACTGCCGTCGTGGTCAGGAACAATGTTAAACATTCCCAAATCCCCGTCCCATCCTTGAACTCCCTCGAAACAACTGGCGTCCTACTACAACTTAGCGACAGAGATGTTGCGGTAATATCTGCGTATAAAAAACCACAGCTTATTTTAGACCCAGTTGATCTTGACAAACTTTCCAACACATATAAACAGTACATTATACTAGGCGATTTAAATGCCAAACATTGGTCTTGAAACATTAATCCGGCAAAAGATAATAAATCGGGAGAGATTTTACACGAATATCTTGGTTTATACCCCAACATGGGAATAATATCAACTGACTTACCAACCCATCCACATCCTAGCCAATCAATAATTGATATATGTATCACTAAAAACTTTACCTGCCCATACGAGGTAGAGACACGGCATGCCCTAAATAGCGATCACTATCCTGTAATCACAACGTTCCACACCAAAATACACTGCCCACCAAAAATAAGAAAACCACGAGAAGACGATTATGACTGGACAGCCTTTTCTAACCACATCATGTGGCACATGCCCAACATACCAATCTGCAACAGCACTAATGACATTGACAACGCCGTGCGGGACATTACAGCACATATTTTAGACGCTCTGGACGCCAGTAAAAACCCCATCCTTTCTCGTCCCTTCCAGTTTAAACTACCAAAGCAGTTAATCGATTTAATACGCACCAAAAATAACCTCAGAAAAAGATATCAAAATAGCAGAAATCCGCAACTACTAGCGCAAGTCAATGCCCTCAAAAGGCAGATCGACAAGGATATTAAAGAACATAGGGCAAAAAACCTTGAAAGATTAATTGCTTCCCAACCCGACAATCCCTATTTTGCCCCCCGTCTGTTCACGCGTAAGCAAACGCAAATACCCCCACTCACAACCCAAGCTGGTGTGGCTGTCACTGACAGGGAAAAAGCTGATTCCTTTTCATTTTACCTAACTAATGTATTCCAACCCAACCCTATCCCTGCTACCCCTACTGAAATTGTTAACCCTTACATCCAAAACCTTAACCAAACTACCCTTCCGGCTGACGCGGATCCGTTGTTTTTTACACCGTCCGAGGTTCGAGCCTCTATTCTTTCGTTACACCCCAGGAAAGCTCCTGGCCTCGATAATATTCCAACATATGCGTTACATCATCTCCCAATCAAAACATATTTATATTTAACAAACCTGTTCAACGCCTGTACTAGGCTTACCTATTACCCCAAGTCCTGGAAAACAGCCAAAATAATCAACATACCCAAACCTAGAAAACCATTAAACGATCCAGCTAATTACCGTCCAATTAGCCTAATCCCCTGCCTTGCAAAAATCCTTGACACCCTGATACTAAGACGAGTCCAGGAGCACCTGGAAAATAACGAAATACTGAATAAACACCAGTTCGGTTTCCGCGCCAGCCATTCCACAACTCAGCAATTATTCAGAGTTGGTGAGATAGCCACTACCAACTTCAATCGAGGTCTATTAACAGGGTTTGTCGCCCTAGACCTCGAGAAAGCCTTCGACAAAGTCTGGCACCCCGGGCTGCTATATAAGCTCCATATCGCGGGAATTCCGACTCGTATCATTAAAATGATACAGTCATACATTTCAGACCGCCAATTCCGAGCAGCAGTTAACGAGGAGTGCTCAACACCCTCACCCATCCTATCCGGCATCCCCCAAGGCTCTGCCCTTGGTCCTACCCTACTCAACCTCTATATAAATGACATACCAACCCCTACAGACCACCGAACAACAATATGTTTATACGCTGACGATACAGCTATCCTGACGACATCAAAAAACCCTACATTACTGACAACCCTTTTACAACTACAGACAGACATCACCACCAAATATTATAATGACTGGGGTCTAAAAGTTAACCATCAGAAAACACAGGCAATCTGTTTCACTAAAAGACACAGCAAGCAAACAATCACTAAAGTCAAAATTGACGGACATGACATCGAGTGGACAAATACAATAGATTATCTCGGCGTCGCCATGGACCACAAGCTAACTTTTAAACAGCACCTTACAAATATAACGAGCAAATGCTGGAGTAGAACTACCACCCTGTACCATTCTCAAAACTACCCCATCTCACATTGCTACAACAATATACAAATCGTACCTACGACCCATAATCACATATGCCTCTCCTGTGTGGTACCCTCTAATAAACCGCACTGCGCAAATCAAGTTACAAAGAATCCAAAATAAGTTACTCAGGATCGCTAACAAATTCCATAGATATTTACCCATTACTGACCTGCATAACATCTCTGGTACTCCCACACTAAGTGACTTTGTCCTAAAAACTCTATTGCCAAATCTCTCTAACACCTTAACTAAATCTAGTAACCCGACATTGATCAACCCCTTAACACCCAAGTTTTATACCGCTCCTAAACACCCATCCCTCAATTATGTTTATACCCCCACTCCAAACTAAGAAATGTAAACTAACTTGTTTTGAGAAAAAAAAAAAAAAAACTACTACCAAAATACTATCAATACAAAATAAACTTATAAAAAAAAAAAAAAAAAAATCAGATAATGAACAAAAGAGCCATCATAATAATCAAACAAATACACAATTGCACCACAAAAGAGCCACCCTATAAAACAATACCAAACACTGAGTGCACAAAAATACCCAAAACAAAAATCAACCTTACATATCAGAACAACCATTACGAACAAACACTAATATAATTAAATAAACCAAATCAGGCCAGCCCTAGAGCACAGCTACAACAAAATTGTTCACAACCCGAGGCAAGCATCCCAGCCGATGGAAAGCCTTAGCCCTAAAGGCGCACACTAACGAAGTCTGATTTTTAATACTAGAGTTTTTCTTGTGTCGGAACATACATTTCAACAATGCAGTGTCCTCAGTGCCTAAAAATGTTTACTTTAAAAGGTAATTTATTACGTCATCAACGGGAAAGTTGTCGCTATAGAGAGATCAGTGAAAGTCATACAACCAAAAAAATGAAAGTAAAAAATTCACAATGTGTTGAGGATAAATCGGTAAATCAACCTGGCCCTTCTTCCTCATCAAACACAGAGTTTCCTATAAATTCACAAGAGATTCGTTGTCCAATATGTGATAAAAAAGTGAAAAAAAATGAATTAACTGGTCATCTAAGAAGTTCTACACACAATAAAAGGATTAATATCTCAGAAGATGGAATTGAAAAGCTGCAGAATGCGTTTAAGAATCGTATTGCGAGTTTTCGTTTTTCTTCAAAGGAAAACAGTGTTGATATATCCCAGTTTTTGGATGAAATAAAAGAAAAAGTTTTCCGATTGATTGAGGAATATATTAAAATGTACTCCAGCTTAAAAATTAATGTGGAATTATTTGGATTATACGTTATTGAAGAGAAAGAATTATCAGACATAAAATCATTCAATACAAAAAATAAAATTGTAACACTTTCAACCGATTTATTAAACTTATATAATGACTTCAAGGAGGAGATATTGGAGAAAGCCTCCACATTTCAGGAGCGAGACTCAGGATGGGCTTTGAAACATGTTAGTTTTCTCAAGGTCAACATTAACAAGTATAATCCACTATTTGCATCATCATACATTAAATTGCCGAGGCAAATAGAAAATAGAAAAGCTGTTTTAAATATCGAGAGTGGGGATGAAAAATGTTTCGCTTGGGCTGTCAACGCTGCCATCTTCCCAGCCAATGGAAATCCAAAGAGAGTTTCATCTTATCCTCATTATTCTACATTATTAAATTTTGAAGGTATAGATTTTCCTGTTAAGCTTAAAGACATTCGTAAAAAAATGGTGAAATGATCAATGAGATTGTAGGCCCCCTATATTTCACACACAATCGACAAAATACACATGTGAATCTATTACTAATTACGGATAATAAAGGGAATAGTCACTACACACTTATTAAAGACTTGTCACGATTAATTTCTTCTCAGAGATCACAACATAATGGTAGAAATTATATTTGTGATGGTTGTCTATACTTTTTTAACTCTCGTGAGAAATTAACGACCCACCAAAGCAATGATTGTAATTATTTATACACCATATTACCAGACCCAGACCCTCTAATTATAGCCCGTCGGGCAGAGCGCGAAAAGCCTTCTCTTTCTTGACCTACCCAATACTGAAGTATAACCAGATGGGACCTTCACTACTTATTAAAGCATGTTATTTTACATAGGAAATCAAAATTGACGACACTCTCCATTGGTCGAGACCGAAGATATAAGAAAAAAACTAAAAAAAAAAAAAAAGAAATTTATAAATTTAATATTTAATCAAATATAACTTTAGAACTAAAACAGATAAAAATAAAAATTTTATCTGGTTTTGACAAGTAAACATTGCTGTTTAATTTGAAGTATAATTTATTGCAATAATTAAAAAAATGAGCATAAAAAAACTGGCAAAATTCAAAAGGATACACAAATCAGCAACATTTTTCAAATTCTTAACTCGCCATAACTCGCTTATATAACGAGCTATTCAATTTTGTCTTTCACCAAAAACTGACAAATTTAATAGGCTTCATTTGTCTCGATTCGTGCCAGATCTAATTTTTTAACTAAAAGCGCTACAGCCCTTGAAATACAACGAAGCACACTACGACGACGAAGACACGAGGCTTCCTCTCTCGCCCCCGCTACGCTCTCGGCCCATCAAGAAACGTATCGGCTGCTGGCCTCACTATTGTCTGGATAAGTATTAATATAAGTATGTATTATTTTATTTACATTTAGGCTATTACAGTTTATGTATATTGTAGATACACTATCAATGAAAAAAACTGCATGTTACTTTTGCGAAACTGCTGAAAGCAGAGAAAATCTAATGGTAAAAAACCAACTGTTACTGGCATCAGGTCTATTATACATTGTGCAAATGAAAGAAAAAATTCTTATAAATTAAAGTGGTGGCACTTATTTGCACACTCTTCGGTACTGATTTCATTATTCTTGTCGGACATCTTTTTGTAATAAGAATGATATTAGTAGAGACAAGACATATTGCCTCTGATATTAGTAAAGTGATTAAAAATGTAAGTGAGCCTTCATGTGGTTATAATGAAGATAAAAATCAGATTAAAATAATATAGCATTGTCTGATCTGTGGAAAATCCAGAAAAAATAATAATAAATTAAAAACATTTTTAAGAAGCAATTTGTACAGGAACGGGTGCGGAAACTAGAAAAAAATATATATTAAAGCTGCAGTGACGCATTGTGATATAGAAATAAAAGGCAGGTTTTACTTTAATTCAGATTTATTTGGGGATGACGGAAATTATCATAAAACTTGTTATGCAAAATATATTAGCAAAAAAAATTAAATGTGTACAAACTAAACCACTGAAAGAAAAAATGAATTTAAGGTAGCGTTAAACATTTTATTTAGGGAGGTTGAACTTGCTGTTTTGCAAAAAAGAATCCTTAACTTTAATATTTCTAAAAACACTCCTTAATGATATATTTGAAGAAATCACGGAAGAAGAATTAGATTATTATAGCAGCGGAAATATAAGAAAGAGACTAGAAAGCATTTAAACAGACAACGTGTTTTGGGAACACAAAGGAAATACAACAGTTCATTCAAGTGATAATAAAGCTAAAAAGACTAACGAATTTTTGTTGTCAGATTTGTTATAAATATTTATGTCGTGGATACTAAATATGTCGGCACAGACAAATTTGATTTAAACGTTATTTCTATAGTAATGCAATTTATTTATATTAATAATTATGAAAAAAAAACAACCAGCATAGACCACTTTTTTAATCCTTTACATATAATTACATGTGTATCGTGCCGTCAGAAGAAAAAAACTTATTGATGTGCTTTATTCTTTTGGCTATGGTTATTCCTACGATGAAATACGGATATTTAACATATTTAGCTAGTCACGTATTAGTAAAAACTACGACATTTTTATTACACCTGGAGTTCCTCCAGTAAGTTCTGAAGAAAACAATTACATTCATCGACATCGACAATTTTGATCAAAACTGAGACAGGCTAGATGGTAAAAATACCACTCCCATTACTACTTGGAATGGTATTATTTAAAAAAAATCGGCCTATTTACACAAGAATATCTATCCAATAAATTTTAACTGATTTTAACCCTTCCAGTTTACATGAAAACAAAAATATAGATGTACAAAAATCCAACTAATCGTTCAGATCCACTACGAGTTAGTGAAAGCATGCCAAATAACTGTTTTGATTATGTGGTTACCTCTAACACTATGGGAAATATTAAAATTTACGAAGCAAAGTAGAAACTTTACTAGCTGGCATGACTTTAACAATGATATATCTGAAAATCAGTTATCTCTGTCTGATACCTATTATTTTCCATTTATTAATGCACCACCCGCGTTGTACGACTCCATATATAGCGGATTATTACAATTAATATCATATTATTCAATTTGATTTATTAATTTAATCATCTTACAATAAAGGAAGATTATTGTAAAGCTTTAGTTACGGCCGCTGATTATAGCCTTGCGCGGTTTATGGCGAACGCGGGATGTACCGGGAACGAGAGGGAAGCCTTGCGACTCCGTCGCCGAAGTGCGCTTCGTTGTGTTTAAAAGGCTGTACCTCTTTTATTTACAGAGCTACACCCAGAATTAATTAAGACAAAATGAAGTCTATGAAATTTGGCAGTTTTTGGTGAAAAAAACATTCGAATAGCTCAATACATAAGCGAGTTACGAGTTAGAGCTTTTAAAAAAATTGACAATTTGTGTAACATCTAAATTAACATCAATTTTCTAGTGTTAAAGTTACTATTTTTGTAATAAATTATACATCAAATTAAAGAGAATCGTTTATACTATAAAACTAAAAAAAATATATAATTCTATCTTTTTTCGTTTGAAAGTTATTCGTGGTTGAATTTGAATTTTGTTATTTTCATTTTTTGTTTGTTTTTTTCTTGTAACTTCAGTCTCGACCAATGGAGAGTGTCGTCAAAAGTGATTTCCTATGTAAAAAAACCTGCTGAATAAAATGAAATAGGTTTTGTTTGGTTATACCTCGGTATTGGGTTAGTGAACGCTAGAGCCTGCCATCCGACGTACTATTAATAAGTGTGGTGAAAGGCTTGCTGGGAATATTTTGAAATTTACAAATTTTGAAAAACAATTACCTGTTCCTTTTGTGATATATGCTGACTTTGAAAGTTTATTAAAACCGATTCATCACAATGAACCATGCGATAGTAAATCATTTACTGTTAAAACATACCAGCATGAACCATATTCATTTTGCTTCTACATGAAGTGTAATTTTGATGATAAATTTTCCACACTTGAATATTATCGAGGAACTGATGTTGTGGAAGTTTTTGTTAAAAAATTGGAAGAACATGTTTTACAATTATATCAGAATCATTTAAAAAATATAGTTGAAATGAAGCGATTGACAGAAAGTCAACAAAAATTTTTCGACAACAGTCAAATTTGTCATATTTGTGATAAACCTTTTGAGAATGATGAAGGAAAGGTCCGCGATCACTGCCACGTTTCTGGTAATTTTAGAGGAGCTTCTCATGCTTCTTGTAATCTAAATTTCAAAATTCCTAAATTTATACCAGTATTTTTCCACAACTTCACAAATTATGATTATCATCTATTTATTAAGAAATTAGCCTTAAAGAAAGAAAAAATACAAGTTATTACACAAAATAAAGAAAAATATATTACATTCTCCAAACACATTCTCGTTGATAAATCTAATGACGAAAAACCGAAAAATATTTACATTAAATTGAGGTTTGTGGATTCATTTCGCTTTTTACCCGCTTCATTAGATAAATTAAGTCAAACATTGGAACCACATCAGTGCCTTGAAGCGAAAAAATATTACAGTGATGAGAAACAATTCAATTCAATAAGACGAAAAGGTGTTTTCCCATATTCATACGTTGAATCCACGGATAAATTGAATGACACTGAATTACCATCACTTGAACAGTTTTTTAATATTTTGAGTGGTGAATCAATTTCTCAGGAGGATTATGATCGTGCTTGTGATGTGTGGCAAACCTTTAATTGTCAAACTCTTGGTGAATATTCAGACATTTACTTGGTATCAGACGTGCTGCTTCCTGCTGATATTTTTGAAAATTTCAGACAAATATGCATGCAAACATATAAATTAGATCCTGCACAATATTTAACGGCTCCGTCATTAAGTTGGGATGCCATGTTACGAAAAACTGGTATTCAGCTTCAACTTTTAACTAATATAGATATGCTACATTTTTTTAGGATACGTGGCGGTGTCAGTCAGTGTAGTAATAGAAAGGCTGTGGCAAATAACCCATTTATTTTAAATTATAATCCATTAGAACCAACATCATATATATTATATTTAGACGCCACAAACCTTTACGGTTGTGCGATGAGTCAATGTCTGCCCACAGGAGATTTTAGATGGTCAAATGACTGAAATTGAAAACTTTGATTGTACTAACCTTGATGATGATTCACCAAAAGGTTATGTACTTGAAGTAGATTTGGAATATCTATAATATTTACATGATAAACATAATGATTTGCCATTCTGCCCTGAAAATATTATACCTCCAGACTCTAAAAATTCAAAATTACTATTAAATTTACATGATAAACATAAATATATAATCCATTATAGAAATTTAAAACAATGCATAGAACATGGGTTAATACTTAAAAAAAGTACATAGAGTTATTGAATTTTCACAATCTGCTTGGTTAAAAACATATAGATTTGAATACTAAACTTAGAAATTGTTCAAAAAATGCATTCGAGCGAGATCTTTTTAAATTTTTTAATAATGCAATATTTGGCAAAACTATGGAAAATGTGGACAATAGAACTGATGTGAGGCTAGTATCGCATTGGGCAAATAGTATAGGCAGTGTTGGTGCTGAAGGATTAATTGCAAGACCAAATTTCAAATCCTGTACAGTGTTTTCGGAAAATTTAGTAGCAGTGCAAATGTCTGTTAAAAATACTATACGATAAGCCGCTCTATGTAGGTTTTACCATTTTAGATATATCTAAAACTATAATTTATGATTTTTTTTATAATTTCATAAAAAAGAAATATGATGACAAAGCTTCTCTATGCTACACCGATACAGACTCTTTAATTCTAGAGATTTACACTGATAACGTTTACGATGAAATTAAGAAATATATAGATCTATTCGACACATCAAATTTTCCTATTCCAAATATACACAACATTCCAAAAACGGAATCGGTTGTAGGCAAAATGAAAGACGAATATGCAGGTGTACCAATAGATAACTTCTTTGGCACTGGAGCAAAAGCTTACTGTGTTCATGCAAATGATGACGTCACAAAGAAAGCTAAAAGTGTCTCAAAAAGTATTATAAAAAATCAATTACATTTGATCGATTATAAACAAATTGTTGAGGATGGTGGATTGATATTTCGAAAAATGTATGTATTCTCATCACATCTGCATACTCTATATACCGAACTAAAAAATAAGGCTGCACTCTCAGCACATGACGACAAGCGATATGTTGTACCCGGGAGTACAGAAACTTTGGCGTGGGGCATTACTCTATCAGTAATTTACACAATAACGCTGATCATAATACCGCTGACCATAATACCGCTGAAGATAACCTCACAATTCTTTTAAAGCTAGCCGATGAAATTATTGAACAGGAAAATTTGGCATTGGACTTTAATTTATTGTAAATAATATGAATAACATCACTAACTTTGTCCAATAAAACACTATTATAAAAATTTTGTGTTTTTTTATCGTTTAATCCCATCTTATTACAATTAAGTCATATATGAATTGAAAGTGGATGTGTGTACAATATAATGAAACAACGTTAATACTCTGATTATGTTTTTTATTAGATTTTGTGTATACATTCATAAGCTATTTGGTACAGTGTTTTGGGCTGAGTGATAATCTGTTGCAGGAGACGATCTTTATATTTTTCTTGTCGAAAAGGAGTTCCAAATTTCACAGGACCAAAATTACAGTCAACCAATAAAGCACTTTTTAAGTGTAGGGCTTTTCTAACCAAGACACAATAAAAAAAACACTTCAATTGGAATATTTCAAGGCTCAAATGTATCCCTGGTATTACATTTATAAATTCTATAATTTGTATATTATATTTTCGATGGTTGAATACTTTAAAGACATTGCGGTACCTTGGGGATGAATGTCATTCAGTTTTGTCACATTTCTCGCTAAATTCGTTGTTGAAATAAAATATGTCCATACCTCCAGTGGTGTTAGTTAATTTTAATAGCAAGCAAATAAAACTGCCAGCTATTACCCAATGTTGACCTGGTAAGTTTCTCAAAACTTCATATTCTTCAGGGAAGTGTTCTTTAATTATTTGCACCAATTTATAATTCCACGTGCAATAATTCACTGCAGGACTCCCGAACATATTACGGAGACACACTCTACTTATTTCAGCTATGAAATTTAATTTGGGTTATATAAATTTTATTAAGCAACTGCCATTTACAAGCTTGGGTTTCCTTTTATAGTTGTATATTATCTTTAGCTTGGTTAAGTGGAGGAATAGTTTTGCTGAATTTGCAATAACATTTATATCTAGACTGTAAAGTGTCAACTATGCAAATGCTGATTTGGTAATTAAAAATAGAACTGCTGACTGTGTGGTTAGATAATACAATAATAACATTATTCTGATTGTAAAGTGTTAACTATGCAAATGCTGATTTGCTAATTGAAAATTGAACTGCTGTCTGTGCAGATGGGTAAATCAAGTGATAAAATTGTTTTCTTTGTATAGACATTTAAGAAATAGGTGGGGTATATTGTTAGGTGGAAGTTTCATTATAAAACTCGAGCATTAATTTAACACTTTAGTCACTATCAATTTAATTCGGGAGGAAATAAACAGTAAATTTCAAAATGTGGATGGCGTATGTGAAAGAAATCGAAATTGTTGATTTACAAAGTGGTGTGAATCATTTAAGACAATTATTTTCAAATTTGAGATTCGATGCGGAACATGAAGAGGTTTATGGAATGGGTAAATTTTATACAGAGGAAGAGTGTAACGAACTAGCCAAGTACGATGAAGGTCTTCAAAAATGTGACAAATTTCTGGATGAAGAGATCTGCCAGAACTGCTTTGTACAATCTTTGATAGATTTGAATCTGTGTGTGTATTTGGATCGAATAAAACAATTTTTAAAACCGGATCTTGCCAGCAAGGTGATTGCTTATAATGGGAATCTGACAGTGACAGTGGTGAAGATGTGTAGCTAAACTGAGTACATGCAACGATAAAGTTGTATATTTAGGGAATGGGTAGGGGTACACGTTTAGGTGGGAATTTCATTATAAAACACGGACACTTTAGTGACTATCAATTTAGTTCGGGAAGAAATAAACAGTAAATTTCAAGATGTTGGCGTACTTGGAAGAAGAAATCAAAATTGTTGATATAGAAAGTGGTGTGATTTATTTAAGATATATATTTTCAAATATGAAATATGAAATAGTTTATGGAATAGTAATATACCAAGAGGATGAGTGTAACGATCTAGCCATGAGATGTTCAAGCATTTAGGAAATGCGGCAACTTTCTGGAGATAGCGATGTGTCAGCACTGTTTTGTCCAATCTTTGATAGATTTGAATCTATGCGCATATTTGGATCGGATAAAACAATTTTTGGAGCCGGATCTTGCCAGCTAGGTAATGGATTGTAATGGGGGTTCTGACTGATAGTAGTGAAGATGTGTAGCTAAATTGGGATTGTATTTGTCAGTAGTTGTATTGTTAAAAATTTTTAAATAAAAACAACAGAAATTCATTTATAGTTTTTTATTGTTTTAGTCATGACATACAATTTTCATACAAATAATATACATTAGAAAGTGCACACATACAGTTAGTATTTAAATGATAAAAACATTTTGCACTAGATTTTCGTAAAGGTGGCTGCTCCTCAAATTCAGTAACGGGTTGTGATGTGAACTGTCTGATGTAGTTCGCCTTTTCTCCTCCTTTTATGTAAACACAATTATCAGTTGTGACCAAATTATCAATAATCTTTCCAAACATGTGTAGTGGTGTAAAGCCATCAGACCACTTAATGCAGTGATTTCCTGTTAACCAGCACACTTGTTTTTGTCTGGTGAAAGCATCTTAAATGGGTAGGGTGGCTTAAATATATAGTGACATGTTTTCATTCCATCATATCCTGCCAGTTCTTTAACAATAAACTTATTGTTTTCGATTCGAAATCCTTGAACATCGATAATAATTTTCATATCTTTAAACGTTGTAGTTCTTTTAGCACCTTCTCTTTTACACAGTATAATTCAATTGCTTTTCTTAAGTCACGTAATTTTTTTCTATGTTCTTTTAACTTTTGAATATAGTCTGATCTCATATTCATACTAATAATTTACATTATTATTTTTTTATATATAGGTAAAAATATGTCATGCGCATTTTACTGCTGACGAACGATTTTTGTTAGAGGATTATAGGTGAAATGCTTCTCGTGCAGAATGAGACAATATGCATTAGTATCCGTGGTAGTAGGGGGCCAGTCTCAAATTCTATTCTCATAACCACCGATCCTGTTTGTAAAGCTTCTTTTTGACGAGAACAATCAATATGAGCTATTGAATTCTGTGGGATTGAAAATGGGTTGATTTATTTGGTGGGGGTAATAGGATTCTTGAAAATCAGCAAACATTTGATAAAGAGTTGCAAATTTTTTATTCTTGAAGTCTAGATATAAATCATTGTATGGATATCTTTCAGAATTCAAGAAAACTCTAATGCTTTTAAGATCGCAATCATCAAATTTACTCATATCAGCCCTAATATTTCCTTTCTTATTTTTTTGGAATGCAATTATTACATGCCTAGGAGTTTCAACTTTAGTAGATGTCTTGACAGGCCACGTATGTCTGCTTGAGACCGGTAGAGATGGATATTCAATCAATTCCCTACTTCTAAATGTTATAGGAAGATCCACGTTCCTACTTATAATTTTATTTAATCGAAGCTGCTCTGAAATACCCACGGTAACATGTGGGACTCTCAAAATAATTTAGAAATCGTGATTTTCGGCTTTTCATCTATAGCAACACCATCTTTATCCACTTCATCCTTAGTATTTGTAATGCAGTCAAAATCATTACTATTACGTACCAGTACTAATTCTTGTCGCATGTTAATGATTATTTTTTGAAAATCTTCAAAGAAACCACCAGAAATTTTAACGGAATACAGACGTTGAAATTCCCACTTGTATCTATGAAAATTTTAGGTTTTTACCTTTTTTTATGTTTTGGGAACCATCCAGCATTTTCCATACAAACACTTTCATTTTGATTCAGTGATAGATAATCAAATAGAGTTGAAACTAAGTCAACATTTCTCACGGAATCTATTACTATTCCATTTAACTCATATCTAATTTCTCGAAATAAAAACGCAACACCATTATTGATAAACTGAAAGTTGGTAGGTGAAGTTCCATCCTCCTTTGTTAATTTTCCTTCGATGTATAAATAGCTATGACATGGTGCTGTATAGGTATCTAAATCCTGAATGGTAATTCTTGTTTCATCATTATAATCTAGAGTTCCAGATATATTGGGTTGATATGAATGATACTGATATTCTACTACGGGGTTGTCAATTATGGGTTGCTCGGTTATATTCAGTAATTCCATTATATTAATACTTCGAATCCAAGTGATTTTAAGAACCGTCGATTTGCTGATGTTATTCTGTTGAGAGTGTTTTTAGAACTGTTGAGTTTTTTCCTACGTATCCTTTTATAGTGTGGTTTTTGTGTATGAATGGGAGACCTTGAATTAAATATCAACACCATTTTATTATCGAATTGATTTTCTAAGATGTAGTCTAACAGTTATCGTATTTTTGAAAATTGACAAGATGTCCTTCTTGATCAATCACTTTAACTGTGATGTTGTTAATGGTTTTAACGCTCACTGGGAAGTAAATAATATTTAGAGGTGATTCTACTATTTTATATTATACCCAATTGGAACTGTCGGATAGAACTGATGAATGATGTGAACAGGTTTTCCATTAAAAAAAGAACCAACAGCAATGTTACAGTCAATACAGATAGCATTCACTTTGGAAACCTTTACTGGATCATCGGAAATATTAGTATCATTAGCGTTTAACTCTCTTTTCTTGAAGCCTAATACCGAATCCTCCACGTTAAAATTAATTATCCTGTTTGTTCTTATAATAATTTTGGATCTATTAATATCCATATCAATCCTAAGAACTGCTTCATCATCTTCTTGAACTATTTTATTTGTCATGATTTTTAAAATATCATCAATTTCATAACACCCTACAGGTATTTGAACTATATGTTCATTATTTCTTCCCCACGCAAATTTATTGTTATTGTTGTCAATATTTGGGATAATATTATAAGTATCAAAATTAGTTAATCCAATTTCATAATCTGCCTCATCATCTAAATATATCGGTGGATTGAAATTGTAATTTAATACAGAAGATTCTCCACTGAGAGCGAATGTAAAAGACATAGTGATACTTTGAACGTTTATTAGAAAATGAATAAGAAAAACTTATTTACATTGATTATATAAAAATAATACACATAAATGTCCACAGACATATGAATCATAATTTTGTACAGAATTATAATTATATTTTATTTCAGTCAAGCTACCATCACTTAAAAAATATTTTCTCAACTCATCTGTCGAAATAAACTATTTCCTTATTTTTCTTTATATATGCAATTCAGTGAGTTCCATCTCCATCATTGATATCCAGATTTACTATACCAGATTCTTTTTTCCTAATTTTTTTGGGGAGTGTATCTCTCATGAAAATACCTCGAAAATTTGGAATTTTTAGAATTTTCGAGTATTTCATTAAATCTATGTTAGTTAGTGGACGGTGAGGTAGCTTAATTAGTTTTTTTGCTGTTATACGTTTTAAGATATAATCCAGAACCTTTCTTATGAGGGCCTAAATATAAACCCTTCCCCTTAGCGGCCTGTTCCATCGCCAAATTATGCCTCAATTGTTCAGCTATCACCTTACCATTTGACTTGGAATCGTTAACTGCTTTCACAATACCGGCTACACCCCCTCCAAGAGCTCCTAATGCTCCCAAAAGAGGTAACAGAAGTGGAAGAACCCCCCCCCCCCCCCCCCCTCTTTTTGGAGTATTGAGAATTCTTTTCCCTCGCTTCTTTGATTTTAATGTTTTTTTACAGCAACCTTTACATGTATTTGTCCACCTCTCTTCCTCTTCTTCGTTGAATCACGATTTTTTCGTCGCTTAAGACCCATTCCCAATTTACTCTTTAATTTCATTACCCCACCAACTCCCAATGCAGCGAGTTTTTCACCAAAACCAGAGTCGGGTGCTTTTACACGTTTAAATGCAGCTTTAGCTAATTCCCTATCTGCTTGATTCCTTTTTTCAACCTCTTCAAATTTGGAATATGCTATATCGTGTTCTCTACACGCTTCATCTAATGGGTTAATTCCTCTATCACCTCGTTCTAGACGTTTTGTGAGTTTAGTTCCTGGCCCACAATAATTATAACCAGGAATATGTAGTTCCACCGGAAGTTTATTTATTATACTATTGAGCAGACCACGTCCTCTCTTGTTAGAGTTTCTAGTACAAGTAAGCTGTGAACTTTTGGTTCGATCCATTATATCCCAAATTATGAAATAAACTGATTCTTGGTTTTGTAGAATACCCTTTTATATTATATAGAGTAGAGTTATGCTTAATCAGTTTTTAACAGTTCTCTTTCTAATGCAGTTCGATTTCACACTAGTGTGATGTGATTATTTGAACACAATGCAGATTCAACAGCAAGCAACAATTTTACCAATAGTTAATCACGACAAAATTTCCAAGACAAACACTTTTCAAAAACGTGGTATTTTATTTGGTGGACAGTCGAAACGGGGACTTCTAGTTGGAAGTTCTGGGTCTGGAAAAACAAATGTAATGCTTAGTTTGTTGGAACATCCTAACGGTTTACGTTTTGAAAATATTTATTTATATTCTAAATCTCTATACCAACCGAAATATGAATATCTGAGGATGCTTGTGAAACCTATGAATGAAATTGGATATTTCGAATATAATGACGGGGATGCAGTGATACCTCCAGAAGAAATAAAACCGAATTCAGTCATAATATTCGATGATTTGGTATCATGTGATCAAAGTATTATTAAAAGCTATTTTTCTTTTGGGCGTCATAAAAACACGGATTGTTTTTATTTATGTCAAACCTACGCTGCTATCCCTAAACAATTATGTAGAGACAATGCCAATCTTCTTGTGATATTTCCTCAGGACCTTACCAATCTCAAACATATCTATGATGATCATGTAAACGTTGATATGAGTTTCCAAGATTTCAAAGAACTTTGTGCATTTTGTTGGAATGATAAATATGGATTCGTTGTAATCGATAAAGATTGTCCAATCAACTCTGGGAGATATCGAAAAGGTTTTGATCAATTTTTTCATATACAAAAATAGAGACATTAATATTATCAACCATTCACCATGGATAGTAGAGTGGCAGCAGAGCTGTTAAAGACGCGAGATGCCTTAAGGCAAAAGTATAGAAGTTTGAAAACTGATATTGCTAAATCTCAGTTAGCGTTGGAGGAAACTTATAAACCGATAACGCGACCTCTTCGTGAATTAGTAACAACTATCGTTAATAATGAAAGTGATCCACGTAAATCTTTTTTGAAAACAGAAATAAAAAATGAGAGTTTAAACAGGCGATCAATTGATCCAGTCCCTCTTGAATTTTATCACACAGCACCCACTAATTTGGAAGATGAAACATTTCATTTTGACTCTAACCAAGAAAGACCTCAATATGTAGGGAGTTTCTTTGATGAAACTTTTCCATCACAGGTAGTAGATCCATCCGTACTATCAGAAAATGAGAGATACTTGCAACAATTTAATGCACCTCTACCGCGAGCATACATACAAGATAAAATTGAGGATTCACAAAACGAGTTTGATGATACCTTTGGTATTTACTTCGACCCATTTAAGAAGAAATTCGCTATTGGCACTGCAACTGTTGATTTTGATGGTGCTAATTTTATTATTGATGATCAGTTTCCATACAAAGGTAGGCCAGGATTGTATGAATTAATGTTCAAAAAGCATCCAGCAGGGCATCGAGCATCTGATGTGGATCAGTATATTGATATAATTAGGAGGAGTAATGCTCATTACCTAGGTTATGATCCGGAGAGAGGTCTATCTACATCAAATGCGCCTCAATTTATAGATCTTATTAAACCGCGTGTTTCTACCTTGCATTCGATGAGTCAAGAAAGGGCTAATAAAAAAAGTGCATCGGTTATACCTGCTGTGGTAAGACCAAGAATAAATACATTTTCTTCAAAATCTAAGCCACCAGTGACGAGATCGAGAGTGCGTTCACTTTCTTCACCTGAACAAATGAGAAAAACAAGGGAACAAATAAAAAAGGCAAATCATGAAAAAAAAAAAAGGTGGTGCGTTAACATTGATGGAACTTAATAACAAAAAAATTGAATATAAACATTTTGATGACTATAATGAAATTATAGACCGATTAAGACTACCCATAGCTTCACAGTTGGCAGGAAATACGGGACATAATAACGAGATAATTTCAATAATAGAAGAATAAAAAAGGCTAAAATAATAAGATAAATAGTGTATGTGGGAAGTTAAGGATTCATTTACCCTATCGATAAGTAAAGATGAGTATCATTAGTAAGATTTTCTAGCCGGTTTATGAAAATCGGCTAGAAAACCTTTTAAACGAAGAAGAGTTATTGTTAAAGGTATTAATGATCTTTTTCAAGCAGATCTTGTACAGATGATCCCTTATGTTAAAGTAAACAAAGGTTATAAATATATTTTAGTAGTTATTAACGTATTCTCAAAATTTGTTTGGTGTGAACCTGTGAAAACTAAAGGCGGAAAAAATGTTACGGAAGCAATGAAAAAGATCTTATCAGATATCAAAGTTGTACCGAAAAATTTGCAAACAGATCTGGGTACAGAATTTTACAATAAAGAATTTAAAAAATTAATGGATGAGATGAAAATTAACCGTATAGCTCTTATACAGATCTCAAAGCAAGTGTTGTGGAACGAGTTAATAGGACTTTAAAAAATAAAATGTGGAAACTTTTTAGTCTAAACGGAAACTATAAGTGGTTAAATTTGTTACCGTATATTGTTGTTGAATACAATAACACTAAACATAAGACAATTGGGATGCAACCTAAAAATGTTAAAAAGAAAGATGAAAAACGCTTACTAAAAACTGTCTATAACCACCCGAAAACAGTCGATCCAAGGAAAAAAAAATTAAAGTAAATGATTATGTGAGGATTAGTAAATATCGACAAGCTTTTTCAAAGGGATATACGCCTAACTGGTCTAATGAAATTTTCAAAATTAGGAAAGTTCATAAAGGTAATCCTAGAACTTACCTTTTACAAGACCAAATGGGAGAGGAAATTTTAGGGAGTTTTTATGAGGAAGAAATGCAGAAAGTAAAGTATCCCGATGTATATCTCGTGGAAAAAATTTTAAGAAAAAAGAATAACAAGCTCTATGTTAAATGGTTAGGATTAAGCAATAAACATAATTCATGGATTTCAAATAATAGCATTGTATGAAAATAATCTATATTTTATTACTTTTTTCATGTATCATTTAATTTATAATTACTTTTTCATGTATTATTTAATTTACAATATATTTTTACCTAATAAAACAAATATTCAAGCATAAATATGTTTTATTTCTATATATCTATTTCACATACATAAATACAAAAATACTATGTGGTTATATATGATTAAGTATCATATAAATTACAAAATCTCTCATTATATACATTATATCTATGAGTACTGTCTAAAATAGGGTTTATAATATTTGAAGTTTGTTTTATTCTTCTATTAAACCGAACTATATCTCTTTCTTGATAATTTATAAGCAAAATTTCACACCACCATAAAGTTAATCTTATTGTCTCTTAAATTAAATGCCATTTTCTTCATCTTTAGATCCTACCACAATATTCAGCTTCCAATACATCTGGATATATAAATTAACTCCATAAGCATAATGGTATTTTCATTATAGCCATTTTTATTCCTTTCAATAAGATTTACTGCATTTTCAAATACATTTCCTTCTTGATGTTGTAGTTCTCTCACCACATTCCTGAAATAACTTTGGAATTGCAATCTTTTTAAAGTCACAATGTTAGCCTTAATGAGTGGTAATACTACCCACAACTTGCAAATCGATTCATATCCCAAGTAAATGTAAGAGTTATTTTTAATTATTTTTATAACTCTGGAATAGGAAATTTGCTCAAATTTTATAAGAAAGTTATCAGTCTCTACTGGTTCAACTTTATCATTGGAGTATACATAATTAGTTATTACACCTTGATACGTGAGAAAATGAAGCCACTCCTTTTCGTTAAAAATTATTACATCAAGTTTGTTTCCACTTAGCTTCACACATGGGTTATAACCAAGTCATGTGATAATCATTGTGAACACTTGAATTTCTTTAACTAGTTGACACAAAAAACTTTGTTACAATGCCTGTGTACATCTCTTTTTATAATTAGAATAATTTGATATAGTGGGGGTGCTGAATTGTGGTGGGAGGTTTTGAGTTGTGGCGGGAGGTTTTGAATTGTGGTGGGAGAGATGGGAGGTCCTCACCATACATATATATGATGATGATCATTATATGATATGAGGGGAGGGGATGATCCTAAATTATGGTGGAGGGGAGGTTGAAAATCCACCACTTATTAGTATGAAATGTGAAATCAATTATGCAGCAGGTGCCTTGATAGGTTGTATATCGCAATTGTCACACACGGTGAATATTTTTTCATTTTTGAACGTACTGTATTCCTTTAATACACTCTTACATTTGATACATATCCATACACAGACGGGCATAATGGTGTGTTTGGAGTGATAGTAAAATATGTACTGCCTAACCTATGACATGTCAATTACCCCTTCCATGGTGATGAGGTAGGGAGGGGATGGGGTGTGGCTTATGCCATGTTACAGAGAGAATATTTTTATAGAAATTAATTAACTATAATATGTATGGAAAATTAGCTTTTTAAGTACCGTTACTCCCAGGTTTGAGCCGCCTACTCTTTAAACATCTACAGGGTGTTTTGTAATATGAGACGAGACTGCGAAATGATCAATCGACTTACCTGTAAGGAAGGTTGATCATAATTATATGAGCAGTCTCGTCGAAATATTACAAAATCCCTCCCTTTTTTTTTCTTTTTATTTATAATCGTATAATCCCGCCCTATAGGCGATCAAACCTGAGTTCATACTTTCAACGAGTGAGGCTAGAGATGTCAGATCAAGCGTAGGTGGGGATGAGTCATTTCTCTTTCATCGTCGTACCGAATTGTGCAGCAAACTGCTACTACAGGGTGTTTTCTAATATTTCGACGATGATCAACTTTCCTTACCGATAAGTTGATTGATGATTTAATTCTTTTACTTTAAGGACATGAAATTTGTGAAAATGACAAATAAAAATATTGCTGATATTATTTTATCTAGGGCATTCTTGCTTTTACTCAAGGATAATAAATATATGATGCACAGTACAAACCGAAACTGTTAAATTCAAGCAACTGCTTTATACAACCGCCACTACATTAAAGCATTCATGTATTGAAATGTTTCTTTTAGGTACTATCAATTAAATTACTAACAAAACTTACTATATATTTGATTTCCTAAAATTCGTACTCGGCATAGTGACCAACTTTTGTCAGGTTCTTGGCATTTCATTATCAATTTTTTTTAATTTGTGGCCTCTAAACGGGGGCCAATATGCCTCAGTTCCTTTAACTATCCAGTTGTTAGGTAAGGCCTCGAGTGAATCTTCTATAAAGATGACTCCTTTCCACATTTTTCTAAACAAATAATTAAAACAGCAATTTATTGTTACAAAACACTACAGACAATATACAAAGCTTAGCTTATAGGTACATAGTTCATCTCATTACTTTTTGTTTGTCGTCTTAGCTATAAAAAAAGCCATAATGACCACTCACCATTTAACTTTCGTTTACATACAGAGTGTTTGATTTATCGTTCTATAGCCTATATATCTTTTAAAATATATTTTTTTTAATATCTTATTTAGATTAACGTCCTGGCGAAGTTTAGCTAATGCTACTCTACCACTTAACCAGGACGGCGAGATGAGTTACGGTCACCCGTCCAAGTGACGGACTCGCATCGACGTGCTTGACTTCGCCGATCGATGTCCAGTCACTGAAACCGGTACCGTACCTCACCTCAAATTAAGGTATAAAAAAATGGAAGGAACAACATTTTTTACGCCTTCCCCAAAAGCTTTATGATGTTTTCAAAAAAACGAAATAAGGATAGTTTTATATTCCAAAAATTGAAAAGGGCCACCCAAATTTTTTTTTCAAATCTTTCAAAATTTAATTTATTTAAATTTGAACAATGAACTATTTTTATCTACAGATCTGCAATTAAGTTGGAGAACAAACGTATTTTATTAATAGATCTCTAATACAGTGAGACCTATTTTTGCAAAAGTTGCCATCAATTAATTTATTAAAAAAAAAACTGGAATTTAACCAGTTTTATAGTAAATTCGAAAAAATGAAATTAGTCATGATTTGATTGGATAACTTTATTAGCATATTGGAGTCGAATTTGAACGGTGATTTTAAATCTAATGATAAAAATGCAATATTTGAAAAAAATAATATTTAGGCAGCCCTTCTCAATTTTTGAAATGTAAAAGATGTTTTTTTTTAAATGTCATACGTAGCTTCAGGAAGGCGTAAAAAATTTTGTTCCTTGCGTTTTTTGAAATATAAATTATTTCAAAAGATATAAGCTGTAGAACTATAAATGAAACAGTCTGTATAGCCACTTTCAATCATTCGAACATACGGAACCGGACTTAAAATAATTTATCGTTTCAATCATTCTAATGAATTAGGATATTTGCTCATTTTTGCCAATAAACAGAAAATAAATTGTTATTGCCCAACAAGAACTACTAGGAGGTATGAGCTTCTCTTGTCAGTAAAGGAAGGGGCTTAGATGAATTATTAATTATTATTAGTAAAGAGTGAAGGTTAGTAAAAATTAAATTACACTCTCAAACATTATGCATAAAAATGTAAATAATAAATAAATATAGAATTTTCTTTCAAGATGAAAATAAATTCGAATGACATACCTACATCTAACCTAATTAATGTGTGAACAAATGATGAAGTCTCGAATGCAGTATAATTTCTCTTCGTTATAAAAAAGATCACAAATTGTTTAAATTTACAAAAATATATTTAGTGCCTTATATCCCAGAAAAAATCAACGACACAGACAGCGGTGTTTCGAAATTATTGTCCCACATCCGCTTTAGCATAGATTAAGAAATGGGTTCTGAAATGGAATAGATCTGGAACAAAAACTAAATGTGCCACATTTAATTAAAGCAGATGGGAACTTTATATGTTAACGAGATGAGCTGATGGTGAAGTACTGTGAACAAGTTGTTCAAAGTACTTTATATCGGCTAAAATTTTGTAGAAACATGTTTTTATTTTTCATACCTAAAAAAGGTATCGATCATATCTAGCTGAGCAACTCCAGTCCGAAGTCCACACCTAATTAAAAAAATTGGGTGTGGACTTCTAACCAAGGTTGCTCAGCAAGATGATCGATAACCTCTTTCAGGTATGAAAAAACTATATTTCTACAAGTTTCAGCCAATATAAAGTACTTCGAATAAATTGTTCACCAGCTCTTAGACTAGATGTGCAGTACCAGTATCCATTGTGGCACAAGTAAACAAGATAATGAGTACTTTCTGTTACAGATTCATTTAATTTCAGATGCTGTTTCTTAAACTATGTTATGCCGATGAGGAACGATAATTCTGAAATAGACAGTCGGGTTTCCCAACAACACACTCTAATCAACTCTGCTACTGCGACCTATATCTATAAATAAACCGATACAAAATATATGTAATTTATATCAAGCTTTTAAATCAGTTTTCAAAATAATATGCAATAAAGGCATCACAACAAGTCGGCTGCTCCAAGGAAGAACACAGTAACCAACATTTTTTCCAAACTTGAGATTTTCACTCATGTGCTGATACTGTGCTGTGCTGCGTCATTATATCCAACAGCCGAGCCAACAGCGGTAGTTCTATCTGCAAAGGATATACAATGCTGTTGGATAAAAAGACGCAGAACAGCACAGTATCAGCACATGAGTGAAAATTTCAAGTTTGGAACAAATGTTGGTTACTGTGTTCTTCCTTGGAGCAGCCGAAGTGTACCAGCATAAGATAACTCAACATACATAATCACCACATAGCGTATAGGCCAATATTCAAGATGACCTAAATCTTAGATTTTAAAGCTTTGTAAATATGATAATTTACAAGGATTAATATAGTAATCCACAGTGGTACTAAACCTTCTACCAATAATTATTACCTGCCCATTTTCACTGCTGGTAGCAATATTTTCGACAATAACTATTGTGCCATCTTTTAGGCCACAGCAGTTATTGGGAGCTTTGCACTTAATTACAAAATTTGGAAATTTATATTCTGAATATTGTGGAGAAATACGTAATGCTAATAATGGTCCTAAATTATGTTCTTTATGCTCACATTTTCTCTTTTCGTAAATCTTCTAGCAACTTGTTGTATGGGTTTGTCCGACTTTCTGATAATTTTCTTTAAAAACTGCATATAATTCTCAAATAGAAATGCCCTAAATTTATCTAGATTCCCAAAATCTCTATCATCATTAACAATGTGAAGATTATTATGTGAAATATTGTCTTTACCATAAAGAATAGAAAATGTTTTTTACGAAATAAATCATCAAGAGTATGCATAATCTATTTTTGTGTTGTCTAAATTTGGATCTGATAAAATTACTGTAGCAATATGTAGTGCCATAAAATTTAAATAATATTTTTTCTTTAATACAGGTTTTAATATGACAGGACCCAAATACAGTAAAAAAAAGACGAATTCGCCTTCCAGCATTTCGCCTTCCAGCGTTTTACCTCATTTAAAGGTCTCGGTTATCGGCAAAATTCCTGTATAATATTATTTTTGTGTAAAAGCAATGAATCAGAAATCTGTTTCATTTGCAGACCTGGTGCAATGGGAGACCTCCATATAAATTATTTATATGGAGGTCTCCCATTGCACCATAAATTTGAAAGCAATTTCTTAACTACACCTAAACAAATTAAATGCATGTAATCTAATGGGAAATTTGTCACGAGTCCAAAATTGGGTATTTCAGTTAAAATTGTTGTATCATTATGATGTTTTTTTTTTTGCTTCTGGAGTATAAAATCAATATCGGTTCTCTCAAGAAAATTTATTTCAGGAAAACAAACTGTTCAATTTATGAAAGAATGAGATCCCTCTTGATAACATTTAGTACATGAATTTTACCCTGTAAGACCTTATACAAGATTTGGCAGGAACATCACAAACAAATGTTAAAATCTTAAAATCTATTTTTTTACCTTCAAAAATAATTCCATTATTTGTTAAAACTATGGCATCGTCTACGAAATCTCTCAAGACAATATTTGAATCTCCAGGTTTATCGTTGCTGTGATAAATACCTACGGTACTAACGTAACCTTCTGATTCATACAGTGAAATTAATATTGGATAAAACTGACTTTCTGAACTCTTTGATATTGGTAAACTATCAATATTTACTAAAATTTTACAATGCTCGATTTTTTTCTTTTCTCAAGTAAAAATAATACTTTAGTTTCTAATCCGAAATGATAATATACTCCAGGATTTACGTCTCTAAGTGTGGTGTGTCTTGGAGTTTTAAGAAGTGTCCTTGGATCACTGGGTAAATAATCAGCATGCGATTTTTTAAAAAATTTTAAAATATTTCCTAAAGCCGAATGTGTAATATTATTTGTAAGGCTCCAATCTCTTAACTGGATGTCTAAATTATCATCTATATCATCTTGATGAAAAGTATTATCCGGTATCACAACAGATATTGAATTATTTATTTCATCCTCAAATTCAGAGTCCACGTTATTACAACCTGTCGCTGAATTATTGTGTTGTAAATCCCTAGGTAAATTATTTGAATCACTGATATTTAAGTTATCATCATCAATGTTACTTGTTCGAGTAGTTTGAGTTTGAGATATGTTATTGTCAGCTACAATAATCGACCGACTGTCTGCCTCGCTATTTGTGCTGTAACTGCCGTCCTTAGCTTAAACGTGGTAAGTCCTTAAATATTAAAACTGAGAAAATTAAGATTTTTTTACATTTGATTATGTCACGTTTATGTCAGTCTTATGTCAGTCATTCTCTTATTTAATTTTCCATTTTTGTATCTACCTAGAAATAAATAACATTTATCAACATTCGTAAATTATATTTGTCGGCTCAAATTTTGCAAAAAAACTCAAAAAACTAACTTACCACGTTTTAGTGATGTAGGATGGCATCATTATTTTTTGGAATAATTCAATGAAAAAAGCAGATACCACTTTCTAAGCTAGTGTACACTTGTAGAATGATGCTTAGGCTACATATTTGGCCTTATCTCAATTTTTGTAAAAATCGAACTTACCACGTTTAATCTAAGGACGGCAGTATTATTATTAATTTTACCAGAATCTACCATTGAGAAAAATAATTCAGCATTTCTGTGAACTCCTCTATAAAAAGAAGTTTTCTTATTGTGATGCTTAGGCATTTTGGTAACGTGAAAGGACAAAATTAACCTGTAAAACACCTAAAGGAATATTATGTTTATTAATTTACCTACTTACCTACACAAAATCACAATCACAGTTTTAAAACTTAAAACATAGAACAGTAGCCAAAATGAAGATTTCAGGCTACAACAAATCATATATTCTACAAATACAAAAGAAGGTCCAGATTAAAAAAAAAACTGTAGTTTTACTTGAATTCACTTTTGATTCTTTAATTAAAATTAAGCACTGGAAAGTACACCTAATATTAGAAAACGCTCAGTATCAACTGAACTAAAAAATATATAATTAGTTAAATCTTACTTAGCATTTTTCTTATATATATGCCGCTTATAAAGCTGCCTCGTGCTCTTAGTTATTTTACAATATCTACATTGAGATTAATATTTATAAACACTTTGATTGATTTTTGTTGAGTTAACACTTATACCCCAACACGTCCCCTTTAAAAATTAATTAAAAAAAAATTAACTATAGTAACATTATACTTTTGGGGCGAGCGTAGAGGCGACTTCAATGTGAATATCAGTCGATATTCCGTTGAAGCAACGTCGAGCGCGGTTAGTACTTGGATGGGCTCCCATCTTGGGAAATACAGCGTTCTCGTCCCACCTTCTAGAGGCTTGTATATCAGTGTATACTCGGAAGTTACGTAATTTCAGACGAGGATCACGTAGTGGATATACCATCCTTCGGAGGGGATGTAAAGCAGGCGGTCCCTTGTCTATTAAATGTGAGGCAAGTAAAAGATTCCTACTCTTCTTAAGGGAAGAGGTTCGGCAAAATTTCCAGGTTGGGGCTAGCTCGTCTCCTGGCGTCGATGATAGGCCTTGGTAGCGGAAATAGGCCGACGTTAAACAGTTAAAAAATAAAAAACATTATACTCTATATTAAAAGAAATTATTTATTGTCTAAATGCCTCCCTTGTGCATTCTGGGAGATAAATACAATCTGGTCCAACATTTGTTGCTAGGATTAGGGAAAACCCAGCAAAAACCTAATCAGACCATTTAACTTACTCTAAACCTATTCCAGTTCTAAATTCTAGGAATGTTAGTGGTGACAACGGCTCGGTAAGCATATCAGCTACTTGGCTACCTGTGGAAACATAATTTACTTTAATTACATTTTTCTCAACTTGCTCTCTAGGAAAATGATACTTGATGTCTATGTGTTTAGATCTTTTATGACTTGTTGGATTATTTATAATGCTTATACAATCATTATTATCTTCGTATATAATAATTGGTTTTATAATATTAATATTTATACTGGTTGCTAAAGATTTTAACCACAATGCCACTTTAACTTCTTCAAACAAAGCTATATATTCAGCTTCTGTTGACGAAACTGTCACTTAGACTTGCCTTTTTGTATCACAGTAGATAGTGCAATTTTCAAATAATAATTGAAACAAATAACCTGTTGTACTTTTTCTATCACTGCCTGCACAGCCACCCCAGTCAGAATCAACAAAATCTACTAAAATCTCATTATAATCCTGTCTTGTGTAGTTTAATTTAATATTTATTGACCCTTTTAGTATCGTAATATTCTTTTAATACATTTCCAAAGCTCTTTGTTACTCTTATTCATAAATCTACTCAATATGTTCACTGCTACACTTTAGACATCCGATAGCGCTTCGGCAAGGGCCATCCACTGATTCATCAGAATTTAACTCTATGTAGTCCAATTTACTTTCAAGAGGACTATTGACAGGTTTACTACCCTCCATATTAAATTTCCTTAAAATTGTTTTCATACATGAACTTTGGTCTAAACGATTACGTTCTCGTATAATTGTAATCCCTAGGAATAGTTTAATTTCTTTTAAATCTACATTAAAAACTTATTCATTAAGTAGTGTAATGAAGCATTCTTTAAATTCCTGCTCCATTACTAAGATTCCGGATTTACACACGGGGCCAATGTGCACACGGCACGCAAATCTACCCAGCTCCCGTCTAGAGGCAAGGATTTGCACACGACACTAAACTATACGCAGGTCTACGTCACCAGTAAGCGAGGGTTCTCAGATATAAAAGCCCGGCCGCAAATCAGCTAATTCAGAGTGTGAACAACTCTGACAATCTGTCTACAGCGTGCTGAGCTGGACATATTACAGTTTTGTACATCTCCCGATGCAAACACGACGGAACGAATACAATCTGACCCTGGGAATCCTACAGCGTGTTGAGCTGGGACCCCTCGAGTCGTTAGTCATTCCCCGGCGCCGTTTCTCCGCCAAAACCAGAGCGAATGAGCCTGACCTGGAGACCTCCTGCAGCGTGTTGAACTGGGAAACTTCTTGAGTCGACGATATTCACCCGACGCCTGATGCCACTCCCGTAGCAACAACAAACGTCGCATCGCAATCGTTACTCTCTCTCTCTCTCTCTCTCTCTCTCTCTCAGATAATAGAAAATGTTGTCCTAATAACCGTA
The DNA here is from genome assembly GCA_936432065.2 of Rutpela maculata. Classification (NCBI taxonomy): domain Eukaryota; kingdom Metazoa; phylum Arthropoda; class Insecta; order Coleoptera; family Cerambycidae; genus Rutpela; species Rutpela maculata. Next base: position 88,213,388 of record OW386292.2, read on the forward strand.
AAAGATACGGACATATAACCTGTACCTGTATGTTATCTAACACTGCCACACATTACCTGTTTGGAAAAGTAAATAAATTGTCTATATTTTTATTGGGCTGTCTTATTAACTAATCTGGACCCTGATTAATCTCCGAACCAGCTACCCGACAACAAACCGTTACAGTAATTTTTGAAATTATTCATTGTTTCAATATTTTGTTACTGCTACCAGATCATCAACATAAGGAACTACATAAATATTTTTAGAAATGTCACCTCTATCCAAAATATAAATACATCTGTCTACAGGTGAGTTTTTAAATCCTTTTTCTGTAAGAGCCTTTTCAAACTGTTCAAACCAGCATCTTGCTGCCTATTTTAAACCATATAAGGCCTTATTCAGTTTGCAAACTTGATTACCCTCATTTTTTATCCTTCGGGAACCTTCATATAAATGTCTTTTCCTTTAATTTACCGTTTAGGAAAGCGGTTTTGACATCCATATGGTGAACCAGTAAACAACATTGATCTGCAAAAGCTATAATGAACCTAAAACTTGATATTTTTGCTACCGGGGCAAAAGTTTCATTATAGTTTTATGAGGTATTTTTGACTAAAACCCTTCGCTACTAGGCGAGTCTTATATTTTATTGGATTTCCAAATTCATCATTTTTAAGAGAAAATACCCATTTGCAGTTATCAATATTTTTATTTTCAGGCTTTTGCACCAAATCCCAGGTATTATTGAGTAAAAGGGAATTTATTTCGTCATTTATGGTACGCTCCCATTCCAACCTATCATCCCTATTTTTAATTTCTTGATAAGAAGTTGGAATACTGCATATAATTGATTGCGCACACAGAAGATAGTCGGATTCACTATCTTCAGTATAAGAAATAATGGGTAATTGTTTAATTCTCTCACTTTTTCTTTGATCAGGGTCTGGCAGCCCTTTGCCCTGAGATGAGCATTCATTTGTATGAGATTCATTTGGACATATTACTAATTTTGACGTTTGGTCAGAAATATCAGTTTGATTGATTTAGTGATATCTGGTTTCGCTCTGTCAGAGTTATGAGACTCTATTACTAATTTTGACATGTCAGAAATATCAGTTTCATTTTGAGGTTTTTGAAAGTTAACCCCTTCTACCTGAGCTCCAGGCCCGGATTTCATATAATTACTCTCATCAACAACAAACTTTTGCGATTCCATTTAAACCCATCCTGCGAGGATACCTTTCCAAAGTTTTCCTTGAAATTTTATTTTTCTGGTTTTGTTATGCACATAGACAGTAGAGCCAAAAACTCTTAAATATATTATTTGTGGCTTTTTGTTGTGCCACAATTCATATGGTGTTTTATTTTGTTTAATTGTCCTAGTCGGCGTGATATTTATTAAATATGTAGCAGTTAACACTGCCTCATCCCAAAAAGCTTTATCTAATTTAGCACCATTTATCATTGTGCGAGCTTATTCAGTTATTGTTCTAACCATTCGTTCAGATACACCATTTAATTGTGGGGTTTGTGGAAGTGTTTAATGATAACTTTAATAGTATAATATTTGAAATCATGTACCCCAAAAATCCATAAAATTATATGCCACATCGTTGGTGGTAGGGGTGAATGAAGTGAAAAAAATTCTTGATAACTTTGGCTCTTGTACACACACTAAATTACACTATTTTTCACTACCTTCAATAATGGGGTGGGGGTGGTAAAGGGAGTGGCTAATGCCAAATTTTTTTTTTGAGACCTTAGCTCCTCTTATATTTACTAAATACCAATTTCATGGACTCCTACTTGCTTGATTTACCTATTTACCCCAATTTACCCTTCAAATCTGCAACGGAACAAGATCAAAATATAATCAGGTTCCAGATTTCGTTAAAATACATACGTGTGTCAGAGGGGTGAATGAAGTAAAAAAAAAAATTGAGGCCTTAGGTTCTTATACACAAGCTAAATTACAATTTAATTTTTTCATCCCCCTTAATAATGGGCTGGGGGTAGTAATGGGTGTGACTAATGCCAAAAAATTTTTTGAGACCTTAACTTCTTTTATATTATTTATATATAATAAATATCAATTTTATGGACTTACCTGCTTGATTTACCTATTCACCACTTACCTATTCACCCCCATTTACCCTAATTTACCCCCCAACCCTTCAACGGAATAAGATGAAAATATAATCTAGTTCCAGATATCGTTAAAATACATACGTGTACCAAATTTCAAGTCAATATGTTAAACGGTTCCAGAGTAATCGTGCGCATAAAAAAGTTACAGACCGACAGACAGAAAATTTTTTTTAACTCAAACTTAAAATCTCGTCTGCCGTTTCTTAAGTCGACGTTTCATGACATTCTAAGCCTATTTGAGCAATGAAAATTTTTTTGCCGTTACTATACTTCCACTGGATGTGGAAGTAATTATTAAATTATTTTTTTTTATGAATTATTCGGTACTTTAAGCCTAATAACTTCTGTTCGACCGAGAATGTTAAGGTTTCTTGATGCGATAGTCGATTATTAAAAAGGTATATAAGTACCAAATTTGAATACAATACAATAAAATCTGTAAAAGTATTTACGCAAAACTTCCCTCTTTATTTGGCATTCATTTATTCATTATCGTTTCTCTAAGATGGCTGTCATGTATATATTTTTTAAATAAAAGCATATTATCAGATTTTCTTTCTGACAGTAGTGACAACTACATTCCAAATATTATTTTCGTCTGCCATTTCTTAATTAGTTATTTTTTAGAGTGACCACTCTGTATATATTTCCTTAAAAGTATGACAGATTTTATCTTCGGCAATTGTGTCAGCCAACCAAATATTATAGGGGAGGGTAAACGAAAACGGGGGGAAACATTTCTTCAGCCCTTTTGCAGTATTTTCGGAATATTTTGTCATTCAGGGAGGGGGTGGTTCCAACCCTCGGAAGTTGTTTTGGTGTCTCCTCGTCAAGAGATACTCGATTTATCAATATTCCCTGTAATAACCCCGATCTATCAACTCCCACAAGCGCAGTAGGCAAAAATCAGAACAAGGTGTAGTTTTTCCATTTGGGGGTAGATCCAGAAGGGTGGGGGAAAAGTATTACAACTATATCAATATTCCCTGTAATAACCGCGATCTGCCATCACATGCGTAGTGTGAAAAAATTAGGACAAGGGGTAGTAGTCGTTTTTTTGGGGGGGAAAGTGCAACTACAGCCATTTTAAACGATTCTGAAGTTTTATTTCAACGCGTGTCGTTCTATTAGATTTATTTATTATAGCCATTTAATTGCGAATTTAGGAATCAAATGCCAATTTGCGAAAAATTTATTAAAAAATTTTGACATGATATTTGGAATCAGCGGTTCATTATACATGGGAATATGGTATTTTGGTCTCTGGATTTTTTTTCTTAATTTTGTGTGCCTGTGTAATTAAGCCTGTTTATGATTTCACCCTTTCAAGGCAGATTTTTAAATTTTATAATATTTTATTATTGTGTTTATTAAATGACTTTAATGTAGCCAGAAGTAGTACAGAATTTTTTTTTATGGATGAGAAAAAAATACGAGGCGGTGTCACCACAGTACCACAAAGCAATAAATTGGAAGTCAAAAATTGGCAGCTACGGGAAGCGGCTGGATTTTTAAAGCTGAAAAGAGCACTAAATTGAAAAAAGATAGACATGAACAAAACAGTTTGATTTTTTTTTGTTTTTTAAATTTTTTTCACGGAAACCAAATCGAAAGGGTGCAAGTGTGATATATTGTTGAAATCGGAATTTTTACTGCTTTTCAATGGTTCGATTACAAATTGTAAGTAATCATAAAACAAACAACTTACTGTGCCAAAATGCCAATAAATGTAATCCGATCTCAACCAAAACCTTTTCAGATCTTCTGGAGCACTAAAGAAATCCACATGCAAAGTTTTATCCAAATCCGCTTGGTAGTTTCGCCGCTATCGTGCTAACACACATACACACACACCGACATTTTTCAAAACCTTTTTTGGGTTCCTGGGACCTCAAAACGTAAAGATTTGATGTTATCTCAATTTTCGATTTTGGGCCAATTTTAGTAACCTCCCACAAATGTTTGTGGAGGGGTTAAAAAGCAACATATATGTATTGTAGTCATCAATCATTACAATAAATTGCAACAAAAATTAATAATTTTTGGAGTGAAACCTTTGGAAACAGTTTTTTTATCAGTCAGGCAGAGTCCTACTTCACAACTAGAACAAGACCATCTAGTTCTATGCTGTTCCGCTCTCGAACTGCACAAAGCACATCTTGTGGAGGTACCATGCACAGGCATGTGTGCTGCCTTATCCCATCTTTCCTCTAAAGGGACATTTTTTTTAAAAATTGCTCATCGGAGCTTCGGCACTAGGTCTACCCCTCCTTGCTAGTTCAGTGCTAACCTCTACGAGTCCATTTACAAATGCTAGCCTAAAGGTTTTTAAGTCCATCTTTTTACCTGTAGAAAATGATGAAAGAGTTGATAACTGCCACATCTACAAAATGCCACTTAATTCTGTGCCACCATTTGTGACTTCTTCTGCTGATTTCGTAGGTACTTCTCAGCTTTGTCAACATACCGGAGTTTATAGTCATTTTTTCTCCATTTTTCTTCTTCCGATTTACCGTTTCGTTGACATCAGTTTCATGGCAATTGCTAGCGAACAATACAGGCTTCTTATCCATCCATTTCATAAAAGAAACTCCTTCGTCTGTAATTCGCCCCTCACCCCGTGCCATGGATTTATCTGATTTGAGGTCATCTGGTATTCCAATTCTCTTTTTCTTTAGAGTACCACATGCTAAAATACTGCTGCCCTTTGATTGTTCCTTTTATTAATCCAGTAAAATGGTGCACAAAAAGGGTTTGAAGTGGAAAATTCTGGTATAATTGTTTCTAGTGGTTTACTTTATGTTTTTTGGGGTGCTGAATACGAATCTGAAGTCGTCCAACAAAAATTTTCCCCTCAAGTATGAGAAATCATCAAAAAAACTACTAAGAAGAATGTTTTTTGGTGATTTTCAGCTCATATCTTGCAAAGCAAGCTATTTACGCAAAAAGTGGGCCTATAGTAAAATAAAGATGAGAAAATTACCTACAATGTATGTCTCTAACATTTTTTTGTACAGAATACAAGGATTTAAGACCAATTAGTATTTTGTCTCCTTTATCCAGTTTACTTGAGAGAATCAAATTCGGATCAAATTAAAGAACATTTAGAAATTTACAAAATTTTGCCACAATTTCAATCTGGTTTTCGATCTAATCATAGCTGCTCCACTGCATTAACTCATATTATTTTGAATGCAGTTGAAAATAAATTGACGGTCTTACTATTTTTAGACTATTCCAAAGCCTTTGACTGTATAAATCATGGAATTTTACTAATTTTATTAAGTATATTGCATTTTGTAGGTTTTAAAAATAAGGCAGTTTAGTTCATTTGGAAGTACTTACAACGTAGGAGGCAAATTGTAAAATTGGATAATAGGTTATCTCTCGAGAGTGACTTGGACTGTGGGTACCACAGGGGTCAATTTTGGGATCTTTGCTATTTTCTGTTTATACAAGTCAACTGCACAGAGTACTTAAATTTTGCAAGGTACACTGTTATGATGACGATACACAATTGTATTAGTTCTTTAATTCAGAATGCATTGACGATGCTAACAATATAATCAGTAATGATATTTCTGAATTAATAACGGCTTCTGCTAATCATAATTTATGTATAAACCCTAGTAAATCAAAGATAATGTTGTTTGGTAGGACAACTCAGTGAAAAAGGTACTTTGAGGATTTAAAATTAAAAGTCAATGATATTTCGTCACCCAGGGATTATGATGTTCTATATCCGTTTTTACGAATTTTACAGGAGATGAAGATTAGTATATTTTTGAGACACATTTAACTTTTGTTGAATGAAACTGAAATATATCTATTTGTGATGAATTTTATATTGAAATAAATTTTTAGTGTAGTTCCATTTATTTACTGCTTTTATACTCTTTTTGTGAGAAAATAAATAAAAATTGAAAACATGGATACAGCCCATGCAAAATGCTTTTTTTTTTGTTTGACCAGATATAGAACACATGGCAAGGATATAGGAGACTAATATTTCATTTTTGAAAACTGTAATATAATTTTATGGACATAGCTGAATGTGCTATCACTTATGCTATTAAAATAATTTTTAATTTTTATAAAATTTTATTTTTCTCTTAAATAACTACATTATTAAAGTAACTATATATAATACAAAATACAAATAAACAAACACGTTTCTAACTTTAAATATTTCGTTTTCTTTTTATTATTTTCCTCCTTTCCCATTTTTATTACCTTGGCGTTTTCTTATTTTTTGGTTTCATGCTTGTTTTGATTATCCCATTTTTTGTATTTTAGTTTGTTTCTCCAGAGCACGTCCCACTTTTTCTTGAATTTCGTCTACTTCTTACTTTTATGCCATTATCTTTTGATGGTTTCTCTTCATTTGCATCTTTTGTGGAGGGTGTCTTACTTGGGTTTTGGCAATTTTCTGTTTTAGTATCTCTATTTATTATATATTCATATAAACTTGTGGTAACATAGCCTTGAAAGATTCTTTTTTCTCGTCCGAAACCCCAAAAGTTTGTTTTAAAGGTGGCATTAGTGGCCATGTTGTACAATTTTTCGTTTTGTTTTCTAGTGTTATTGCTATGGATTCACCTTCAAACAATCTCGATATGAAATATTAAATATTTTATGTTTTTTATAAGTAATATCTTTATTTTAAAATAGGGAATACGATACGACATTGTTTGTGCTACTTTTTATTAGTCCAAATAATCATTTTCTCGCATTTGAAGCACCGTGAATTTCATCCTCCAATGTGAGTCAAAATTTTAACTAAATTCATCGGCGTCCAAATATCTAAATCTTTCACATATTTTTCAATACAGCTGTGAGCAGTATCAATTGCTTGAATACTGCCGTGACCAAGCTCAGGATATTAGTGCTCAATGACCATTTCATTATGTATATTCCCAGGTGACATCAAGAAATTTTGTAGAGCACAAGACATTATGCTGTTTCTATTTTGCGAAACACAGCTATCCGACCATAAAATTATTTTTTGCAAATGCGGATGGTCTTCTACAACTCTCTTTAATATTTTTACTATGGCGCTAGCAATATGAGTCCCACCACGACCACATATAAATTCGTGCCACACAGCATTGTACACATGATTATTGATGTTGCAATGTGCTGTCAAGTTATAACAGTTCAGTTTTGAACGATAGTAGTAATGTTCAACATAAGCTTTTGGTAAAGAGAATACGTTTTGTAAATCAAATGTTATTACACACGCGTTCTCTGCATTTCCTTTTTTGTATCTTTTCTTGTTTTCGCTCACTTTCTTGATAACCTGTTGGGTGTATGTAGATATGATTATATATCTGCTAGCTCAATCTGCGGGTCCTCAAGTAATTGGTGAAATGATGTGACAGAACGGACAACAAAATTATATGATTTTGACAAGATTTTATTAAAAGTAAGCCCACCTCAAAATAACGGTTGAGTCCTTGTAAGCACACTCACAGCAACTCCAATAGAACTGCCTTAATTGCCTCACCAAAAGGAACTTCCCTTTTGGTCCATTTTACGCCGACCTTCGTTTTCTGTCACTCTGACAACTGCCGCCTTCTTCTTAAAATTGCCGTATCTCGCTAATCATACGCAAACAAGCTCACTATTCAAACCGATCAGTTAATAAATAAGGGACACAGATCCTAACAATAGAACTTAACTAAAACTAAATAAATAAACGTATGTGGGTAGGATAATATGCTACACCCCTAGCACCAAAAGACACCCCCCAAAACAAAAAAATAGTGGTATGTCCGGCAGACCATACTAGTGTATCCTTATGTATTTTGACATGCTGAATCCGAAGTTATAATTGTAAGATTGGTTCGTTTTTTACCCCTCACTCCCAAAACAAGAAAGTGGTCTGCCGGCAGACCATACTAGTGTATCCTTACCAAATACATAATACACTGGTATGGTCCGCTGGACAGACCATTTGGGGGGTGGGGGTGTTTTTTGGGGATATAGGGGTGAAAAACGAACCAACTCGGATTCGGATTCAGCAGGTCAAAATACATAAGGATACACTGTTCTAGTCTGCCGGACAGGCAATTTTTTTGTTTTGGGGGTGTTTTTTTGGGGTTGGGGGTGAAAAACGAGCCAATCGGACAATTCTGGATTCGGATTCGGTTTCAACGGATGCAAATACATAAAGATACACTGATATGGTCCGCCGGACAGGCCATTTTTTGGAGGAGGGTGTTTTTGGGGTGAGAAACGAGCGAACCTGTCAATTCTAACTTCGAACTCGGATTCAGCGAGTCAGAATACGCTGGTATAGTCCGCCCGACAGACCACTTTTTTGTTTTGGGGGTGTTTTTTTGGGGTTAGGGGTGAAAAACGAGCCAATCTGACAATTCTGATATGATAATTGTTTTGTTTTTGTTGTCCCTCTGGAATCTTTTCTAATGTTAAAGTCACTTTGGTTCACTCAGGCTAGCTGTTTTTTTAACCTGTGTCTATTGTGATTTGGAAATAAAAAGCAGATGTTAGGTTAATCGCTGAAGAGAATTATGCGAAGCGTATAGTTTGATTATAGCGGAAAAAGTGAAAAGACTTGCATATGCCTCTTCAGACGGAGGTTTTTATTTGTAATATCCACCCAAAGTTACATTTCTAGTTAAGTTCCCTATTAATCTTTTGTTCCCTAGCACTAAGTAATTGGTATCCAGGGCAAAGGTAACTAACGATTTCCTTAAAAGTTAAATAAATATGTAAACTCCCTAAACTAAATATTATATGTTCCCTATCTAATAACTATGTACATAATGTTCTTGTTTTCCCCCGATTATGTGTTGCCATTCATCCGTCTGTAGCGGTGCCATTCATCCGTCTGGAGGGGCATCTGGCGGTACGTCCCGAGTATCATCCAGGTATACGGGTAAGAGGAAGCTCGTTCTACTTCACAGGTGGTTAGGCCCAGTTTCTTAGTAATCCGATGAGGCCCCGTCCATTTTACGTCAAAGGGGTGCTCGGTACGAGGTGTCTAGTCATCACCAGGTCCCCCGCTCGATACGTCCGAGTGATATCTTACATCTAAAACTATGACAAATTGTTAGCGAAATATTCAAAGTAGTATATACGCAACAAGAAAAAAAAATCACCACAACAGAAGAATATTGCATATACTTTAATAACTTTGTTTATAAACTTATTTTCCTCTATATTGCAATAAAGTTATTGAATAACATTAGTTCATACCTGAAATGATTGATTAGATATATTTTTCTGGTTATAATCGCTTTATATTCCTTTATTTTGTAAAAGACTTTATACGTAATAGCTGGCCGCTGGCGCTGTCAAACAATAACTGCCATATAGTACAGTACCATTTAAAAGTATTAAAAATGATGTGTAGCATATATACTATGTTGTGAGGTAAAGGGATAATAATTCATTTTTGCATAACCAGGAGATATTGATTTGTGAGAATATTCCAAACTAAAAGTCCATAACCCTTTCAGGCAGTGGCGCAGCCAGAAAATTTATCTGGGGGGGGGGGCAATAGAACCGGCCTCCCCAGAGGATGAAGAAAATTTTTCAGAAAATGGTTGAAAACGGATGTGTATGTAGATTCTTCTATTAGATAATATTGGCATTAATTACAAAATATTTATTTCAAGGGATAATTTAGATACTGCTTTGTACTGCTTCTTTATTTTTTGGCTCATGGAAGACGGCCTGGGGGGGGGGGGGGGGCAGGCCCCATGGCTCCCCCCCGGCTGCGCCCATGCTTTCAGGACAGATTTAAATGCTCTTAATTTTTTTTATCTGGTTTGAAATAATCAATTTAACCCCCTTCATGCATATTTTTTCAAAAATATTTTTGTTTTCAAATAAAATTCAAAATCATATTAAAAGCTTTATTTAACAATAATAAAACAATAACTGTTATTTAATAAAGAAATTATTCCTTAGAAAGAAAGAATGCAAATTTAAATTTGTCCACTACAGTGGACGCTGTAACTAAATGAAGTATTCATCGAAGGGTATGAAATAGCTCAAAGCAATCTGGACAGATATATTCCTTACACTTCTTGCAAATATACTTCGTTTTGCGTTTGTATGCTGTCGATTTACACCGATTAGCACTTTTTACTCGACTTTTTTTCAGAATCGGAACGGGTGGTGATGTAAATCTAGGTCTACCTACACGATTTTCCTTTGTTGCGGCTTTCATTATTAGGAACTTGGCCACTGTTCCCTTGAACCTCAAAAAGTCCTTGTCACTTTTTCCAGAAGCATTTATATATTATAAATACATTTATACAGGCTACATCTAAAAAATGCATGAATACTTTTATGTACTATCTCTTATTTTTCCGTCTCATTGGGTACATGGATAAGAATTTATCGTTTGTCGTCACATCCCCCAGTTGTGCTTTTCATCCCAGAGCTGATGCATCTGCACATATTTGGATTTCTTGGCCATAACGGAGATGTTGCTTCTAGGTGTTGAAGCTACCACCGACATTCTTTGAGAGCAATTAGTGGCACGGAAAAAGTCTTTCTCGGCAACGTCTCTGGTAAGAGGCGGCTCGCTCGCCATAGTTGTCTTCTTTCGCGAAGTTTTTTTGAAGAGAGTCAACTCCACCATTGACTTCTTATTATTGACTTCAAGGCCGTTTTCAAAGGTATTATTTCATTTGCGGGAAGGCCCTTGCTGTCTTTCCGTGTATCTCATATTCCAAGGTTGTCTGTGGAAAAGTTATCGACTTCTCCATATTTATCTGCCAACCCAAAGTTGATTCTAAGAACTTTATTGTTTCGGCTGTATGATGGTTCGCTAGAAGGAAGTCATCTAGATAAACTATAATTCTTATCCCTCTGCTTCGCAGCTAATTTGCGAGCCAGCTGGGGATTCTTGCGAAAGTCAGTGGAGCACTTGAGAGCCCGAATGGGAGACAATATCTTGTGATGTTACAGTGTTTTCGTGAATCGGAGATAGAAATCTGCAATGTTCCTTAAGAAGTATGGCGATATTGGTCATAAAGTCTCCGTTTTGAAAAGTTGGCCCAAAGCGTGACCGTAACAGCCCTTTGGATCCACGCCAACGGTATGCCGAACGTTTTCTGAGGAATTTTTTACTTTGAATTTCATTTTAAAATACATGACAAAAATCATACCAAAACGCATAGTTTGCGAACAAATGAAAACTCCCTTTTCCATATGAAGGACCCAGGCTGACTCTCCGATTCATGCCTTGCGTCATAAGAACATACGCATCTTAATGTCCTCCGAAAGGCATCCTGAGTAAAATCTCAACTAACAATTTGTCACCAACTGCTGATCTATTTTAGAGTAATGGAAGGCGCGAAAAAACCTCCCATGGTGTTTGTGAAATTCCGCAAATGGTTCTTCGTCATAGAGATGAGTCCCTAATGGAGGGATAGCTTCAAAACGCATATTCACATATTCGTTATGAGGCTTAAAATTTCTCCGCACAGAAGGATCAGCCGCACAGAAGGATCAGCTTAACATTTTCACTTTCATGTCTCGGAAAACCCTTTCTGGGAAGCTAGTAGCATTCGGATTAAAAGCTTGTGCAAGGCCAACAGTTGGTAATGCAAATCTTATCTTATTTAAAATTTGGGGATCCATTCGGAGCCTAGAAGAGCTTCCCTACTAAGATTCAGCGCCTTCATCTTCCCCATTCCTGGGGAAGATGAAGTGTTGCTCCAGTTGTCTGATCCTTTCGAGAATAAGGCGTCCTTGGTCCTCTGATTCAATCTTTGCTAGGTGCAAAAGCGTGGTTTGGTACTCATCTTAAGAAAAAAATTACAATGAAGAGTTGCCAGAATAAATCCCTATAAAAATCAGAAACGAGCATAGACTCGGCTTCCCAACAGGGCGTCTATAGCCTCGACCAGGCGATTGATGCAGGCTGTAGCCGAGGCTGAAAGAGTGGGACGGAGGCTCGACGAGACGTACGGCTGCTGGAAGCAGGCAGCCGTAGCCCGAAGCATTCATGTGGCTGCTAAGAACGAACCTAATATGGCTAACTTGAGACGTCTGGCAATCTGCACGTGAGCCTTGGGCTAGTCATAAGGGGGTTATCGCCTTATAGAACCATCTGAGCCCATAATAGTACTAACCAATAAAGTAATTACTATGTAATTGGGGCTCGTTCAAGGTATTACTGACTCTGGACAGTTACGTACCAGTTGGCGCCGTATCTGTTAATGGATATTACTAAAAATGGACTTACCTTTCAAATCGCAATATAACTTAAAATATTTCACTTATATATTCTAATCAATCCCGCACGGTACACACTGTTGTATACTAGAAAAAAACCGTGCATGCACAGGACACAAATCAAGCGTACTGAAGTAAAACTGTGGGGTGAGCGTGGAGGCGTCTTGATTGTGATTATATTTCGATACTCCAGTGAGGCAACGTGCAGCGCGGTTAGTACTTGGATGAGTGAAATCCATATTGGGAAACACAGTGATCTCGTCCCACCTTCTAGCGGCTTGTATATCAGTGTATACGCGAAAGCTATGTAATTTCAAGAGGAGGATTACGTAGTGGATATACCATCTTTCGGAGGGGATGTAAAGCAGGCGGTCCCTTGTCTATTAAATGTTAGGCCTACTCTTCTTACGAAAAGAGGTTCGGCAAAATTTCCGGGTTGGGGGTAGCGCGTCTCCTGGCATCGGTGGCCTTGGTAGTGGAAATAGGCCGAAGTTAAATAAAAATATAAAAAAAAGTAAAACTGCGCACAAGGCCGTGGAACCTGGCAGCGGGGCGCTTGCAGCTGACTACATCTATGATGGAGAGGAAAAATCGTGCTTATACAGAGGCGAAACAGGGTGAAATCTCAAAGAGGGTCAAGCCGACGACACAGACACGAAATAAAAAACATATTAAAACATTTTTTAAAAATTGTCCATTTTACCTGCTACTTGCTGGGACAAAAGTCATCATTTGGTTGTTTTTCTACAATTGATAAAATGCTGATAGAAAAATATAAAAAACTATGTTCACATAGCTTATTCTATGTTTACATGCTTTTTTACACTAAGGGAGGGGAAATCCACCGCTGCGATCTATCACGCTAGGTAGTGCCGGACTCTTTTTGCTCCTTAGAAGGTACCGGCTAAAAACCTCCCATCCACACTGGTACCGCTTGCGCTTTCCTTTGGTGTGGTGGGTTACTAGCTGATGCTGTCTACTCTTTATTATCTTGATCCTACGTTCCCCATTCATCCACTAGTTATTAGGGTTTCGGTTGTTTCCCTCTCCCTGTCCTCGCTCTCCTTATCTTTTATGATACCCTCCATTATATTGGTAATGGCGTCCCACTTCTCCTCAGTTTCTAGCATTTCTCTTATAATTGTGAAGGCACTGGGAGGGTTATCAAGTATGATCTCCTATTTCTCTCTTCTTTCTTGCCATCTAGGGTATTGGAAGATTGTATGCCCTGAGCTATGACTCTCACCACAGAAGATACAATCGTCATTTGTTCTCTTCCCTATTCTAAACAGGTAGTTTCCAAAGGTTCCGTGGCCTGTCAGCGCCTGGGTTAAGAAATAATTTACTTCGCCACGTTTTCTGTTTATCCACCTGTTCAGTTCAGGTATCATCCTCCTCATCCACTGCCCTTTTCCTGACTTATCCCAACTTTGCTGCCACTTCCTGATGAGCCACGAACTCGCCTTTTAGGCCTGCTGCTCTTATGGCTTGCTCCCTATCCATGCCTCGCATCCCTTCATGTAGTTCTTTCCTTCCCTCCGCCAGCAAATCGATGGGAGGAAGACTCGCGGCTTCTATTGACACTGTCTTGTATGCACTGCCAACTCTCAGTGCTAAGATTCGTTGTGTCGCTTTCATCTTCCCCCTTATCCTGCTTATTTTCATCGCTTTTGTCCAGATCGGCGTTGCATAAAGCATGATAGAATAGGCCACTGCAACCACGATCTTACGTTTGCGGGCTCTAGGGCCTCCTATATTTGGTATTAACCTAGTGCCATCGAAGTTTCCCGTGCTCTGTCGGAAGTTCTTGTTATATATTCAGAGAACGTCATACCTGTATCTAGCCATACTCCGAGGTATTTGATGGCTTTCACTGGTACTATGTTGACCCCTTGGACACTAAACTTTATGGGGCCACACTTTTGAACTTTTCTTTTGCCTTCGTAAAGGTAGCAGCATCGTTGTATTCCTTAAAAAAGTTTTAAAGAAGGTTACATCAAGAGCTAGCAGAAACTTAAACAGCTTTGTTAAACTTTGGCAAAAGGCAAAAGGTATTTTCTAGCCTTAGGTGTAGTTAATATTTGTGGCAATGTCATTGAAGTAGGAGAGGTACTCTCTCTGGTACTTTTACTAAGACTTGACGAAACAATAGATACTTCGATAAATGTTTCATCGTCATGCTGTAGTTTGTAATATACTTTGGTTGGTGATTTTCTAGAATGCTTTATTTGTTGTAGCGAAGCGTAAGGTACTACTTTTAAACTCAGAGTTTGAGATGCCTCTGTAATAATATGATTCACACAATCTAAGCTTTCTTATTATATTTCATTTTGATGTGTACATATCGATGGTTACAATTGGAATCCCTTATCAATACTTACTGTTACATGTGTCTACTCTATCCCTAGCATTACCTATTAACAGGCGCTTAATCTACTACTACATCTCCCTTGAAACCTGAAAAGGATTTACTTTTACGAAATAAATTCTTTTTAATTTTCTTTACATTATAATAAATGTGTAATATACTACTCGATTTTACTGCTACATCTCCTCTGAGAAAAATATGGTTTAGTCCTATTTTTATGCACAACTATCTCTTTCCCATTTTTAGTTATTCTAACATTTGGGCTTAAATCCTCTATAACTACATAGGGTGCCTTGTACAAGAGATCTAACTTATCACTTTTAACTAAAATTAAATCGTCTTTTTTATACTTTATTGAGTTAGTATATTTGTCATAGATATTTTTTCTCTTTAACTTACTAGCGATTAAATTATTACGAGACTCTTGGTGTGCTTTTTGCAATCTAAATTTGAATTCTAACGGGTAGCTATCAAAATTGTATAGTGGTTCAACTCCATTTTCTAAATTACTTGGAATATTACATTGTTTTCCAAATACTAATTCAAAAGGACTATATCTGATTCCTGTATGTACAGTTGAATTGTATGTAAAACACCAATATGGCATGTACTCCATGAAAAACTCTGATTTTCCGTTTGTGTTCCTAAATGTGCCCTAAAATTTTATGTGTATTTTCTAATGATCCAATACTTTCATGATGATAGACGGTTGCGCGTGTGTGATTGATTTGTAATAATTTACACACTTCGTTCATTGTCGATGATATGAATTCTGAACCTCGATCGGTGGCAATTTCTGTTGAAATTCCATACCGTAATATAAAATTGTTTACAAAACTTTTTGCAAGCGTTATCGCATCTTTTGACTTAAGAAGGTACGCGTCTACAAATTTTGTAAGTTCACACTGAAGTGTTAATATGTAGCAAAAATCGTCTGCGTCTTTTTCTATAGGACGTGCTATATTGTAATAGGTTACTGTCGACCGGGTAATATTTTAAAAACTCTAGGATGGTTGAGTTCTTGACTATGAAGTTTTACCATAAAATTAAATGGGATAAGCCCAAACTGACATCACCACTTACAGTTTAATTTGTAGTATTTATTAGACAAGTTAATATTCCCTGTATGACACAAAACTAATTTGTTTGGACACTTAAATTATTCAAACACACAAAGGTTATAACCTGTTACCAAAACAAATTAGGCTCGGCTAGCCAGTTTTTGCAGGAGGCCAAGGGCCATGCGTAAGCGTAAACAATAGTCCCAATAAGGCCAAGAGTGATTAAAATTTAAAAAAACATTTTTTTTTCTAAAAAATTTAATTTTCTTTTTGTGTAAAAATTTAGAGTTTTCGAAGGCAAAAATTACAAGAGTTACCTTTTGCGCCAGACCCTAAAGGAGGGTCAGAAAGGAAAAGTACGATACAGCATACATACCAGAGAAACAAAAATTTAAAATGACAACAGTTTAATAACGAATTAAATCGTTACAAGCAATATGATTAACAGAGGTTGGCAAATAACACTACGTTTAGTATCTGCCAATTTCGTGGCATTAAATCCTTAAAAAAATAATATGTACAGAAAATTTGTGGTGAGTATTCTATATTCCTAATTTAGTATCACCGGGTGAAATTAGCAATAAACAATTTCATAAACTATAGAAAACAAGAAATAATGACCTAGCTTAGTTGGTCAATGATCAAAACCCCAGTGAAAAGTTAGGCCAATTAAATCTGGAATAATTAACAACGACCATTGCTCTAATGCGATTGTTATGCTCTCATGAGACGGAAATTATACTAATATCTGCGCGGTTGAAAAGAAGTTAACTTGATATTTGAGATCCCTGCGACCTTATTCATAATTATTTAAGTTAATAATTAAATTTGATGTAATGGCCACTAGAGGCCGTTACAATATCTAAATAAACTTTCTGATATGAAGAGTTTGCTGTAGTCGTTATGATCATTGGTTCTTTAACATATCTGCAATGTTTTTGTCTTTGACAATTATCGCATTTTCTAACAAAATTAGTAATATCTCTCATCATACCTGGCCAGAAATAATATTTTTCGATATTATTTGCCAGTAGATTTATACCTGCGTGTCCGCTAGTACGAAGTAAATAAAAATCATTTAAAACTACTTTTTTCGTTTGCTCATCTGTTTTTCGTTTATCTCCTTTTACAATACATATACGGGGGTCGGTCCATTTGGAACTTTTTCCTATTTGATTAGCTAATCTTTTTATAAATTGCCCATTACTTTCCTTTTTTATTAATATTAATTCATAAATCTTCATCTCATTACTTATCGAGGACAAATTTATGAACAATGTGTCTGGCGTCAATGCTGATCGAGTATTTGGATTTAGGAAAAATATTAAGCGAGATGGAATAAAATAAAAACTTCCTGCTTTAGTAGAAACATGGTCAACTTTATTCACTTCCTCAATGTCTTTTTTTTACATTATTGCCAATTCTAATACTACTGAAGAATTTCCACAATATCTGGTTGATCAGGCCAAATATTTGTAGGATTCTCAACTTGTGAGTTGTTTTCATGTACGTTACTTTTTGTGCTACTCATTTTGTTTGTGCTCGCGCCATAACTGCAATCAAATTCTCTTTCATACCATTTAATTCTTTAAACGTCACAATTACTCTAGATAAAGCACTTGCTACCACATTTTCACTCCCTTTTACATGTTCTACATAAAAATCATATTCTTCTAGTCCTAGACGAAATTTTGTTAAATAAATTGTGGTGAGATTAAATAGGTATACTAAAGGTCTATGGTCGGTCAATATTTTAAAATGTCTTCCATATAAAAATAGCCTAAATTGCTTAACCATTTTAACGAGCGGGGGAGTATAATACAAATTTTCATCATTTCAAAACCAATCCCCCCAAACAAGCCCGGGCGCGATCACAATATAATAAAAAGATATTTCCTCGAGAAGTTACCATTTTTATTTATTTTTTATCACATTTTAAGATTCTTTGTGGAACTTAGATATATCGTAAAGTCCTCGAGAAGTTACCATTTTTGGTTTTTTCATTGGACAATCTTCTTTCGCTGGCCACTTCCAAAATGTTTCCGTCTTCGTCATGCATTTAATCGTGAAGTCCTTTTTAAGACAATCCCTCCGATTAAAGAACTTATATCTAGATACATAATGGCATGAATTTTATGATCCCGACAGACTCCCAATCTAAGGCACTTCTTCCCATAAGTTGCTGATTGGCCCATCGGCGTATTCGCGGCCGCTCGTACACGGTCGGCTTCAGTTCGATTACCATAATCTCAATTTGAAAGTTTTGACAGTATCCGTAATTAATGTTAATAAGTGTTTTTCGATCAAAATGTGGTGAAGAAGTCTTTTTATTTTAAGTTGTGATTTGCCTAATACCTAAATAAAAGTCTCTGTTCATATTTAGACAGTTTAGTGACAATTTAGTGCAACATGCAACAGTGCTGTGCCATTTGCAGAAATCGATCGTTTCATAAGTAAGTAGGTCATAGTCGTAACATGATGAGGTTCAGTTTATAGTTTTAATAATAATATTATAAATAATATCCTTCCAATGCATATTTCCCTTGAATAAAACATCTTTACCTATTGTATTTTTTCAATCTGCGTTAATATTCCTAGAAGTTAACCAATAATTATCACATAAAAGAGGTACAATATTTTACATTTTCCCTTCTACACATACCCGCCTCTGTTGCCTATGGGATGTGATGTTTTTTTTTTTGGCACTGTGGAGCTAGTCCAATCAGCCAGAAACAAAATATTGAAGGTAAGACCAATACTTAAATACAGATTTAGAATGGATATTTAATTTGTATATGCTTACTAGTTCTATGAATATTATAGACCGTATAAACACCAAAGCGGTGTAGTTAAATGGATTTCATCAGATGTGGAAAAATACATTTAAATGGAACTTGAGACAATTGAAGGAAAGTAGACAGGGACACACGTTTCTCGCCTAGGGGCCGATCAAGGCATTTTTAATGTTCTTATACAAACAGGGTAAGGCCTCGGTAAGAAAGGAGAACAACATGAGGTTAGACGATAGGATGTATTACACAGCCTAAATATTTCTATATTTTAACTCCAGTTCTACTGAGAAAAGTAATTATATATTTCAGTATTTCTACTTTGTTTAGACACAAAACATGTAGTAAGTTGAATGGAGCCATGACTCCGCTTATGATTAAATTTGTATACAGGGTGTTGCATTCATTCATATATTTTTGGCAGTTAAACATTAAATGATCTAAGTTACCCTCGGTATTACAATATTCACATAAACTGGATGGAATTAAATTGAGTCTGGCAAGGTGTGCTGGATAACATCCATGTCCAAATTTTAATCTATTTATAATGGTTATGTACTTACGGGGAATATTTAGATCGTCGTGCCAAAACTTTATCGGTATTTCCGGATGAATAAATGAATATCTTGTAGGAGATGTAAAGCAAAACTGTCGCCAGAGGTGAGCCCATTTTTTTTTCATGGATGTGATGTTCATCTATCCATTTTAATGGACATATAATGTGACTATGTTAGGGGCAAATAAGGTATATGAAGAAAAGGTAGCCATTATGTATCTAGATATAAGTTCTTTAATCGGAGGACAATCCACTTTAATTATTATTAGTCCGGGATAAAACAGGTTCTCATACTTTACTACAATATAATCGCCTTCAATTAGATGAGAATTACCGATTTCTTGCGTCACATGTTCACCGTTAATATTGTCCGGCGAAAAATTATTTTCTTCTTTAGATTCTGAAGTATTTTTTTGTTGTCCTTGTTTTTTTTCTCTTCATGTTTCTCTTTCTTAACGGCATTTTTTCCTTTTTTAACAGTTTGTTGTATACTTTTTTCTAATCTTTTTCATTTTCTTTCTTCTGTTTCTTGAAGTTCCTTTAATTTTTTGTCTTTTCTTTTCTAGTAGTTCTTCCAGTCTGAAATTTTTCTTTTGGTTTCCTTTTACGTTTATCATTTTGTGTTTGCTTCGATTCCCAAAAGATGCACTTTTTAAAATGAGTTGGGATGTTGGATGGTTCTTTTATTGATTTTTCCGGAGTTTTGTCATATAATTTGTTTTTTTTGCCAGTTTTTTTGATAACTAAAGTCGTAGCAAAT
The DNA here is from genome assembly GCA_936432065.2 of Rutpela maculata. Taxonomy (NCBI): domain Eukaryota; kingdom Metazoa; phylum Arthropoda; class Insecta; order Coleoptera; family Cerambycidae; genus Rutpela; species Rutpela maculata. Next base: position 88,233,270 of record OW386292.2, read on the forward strand.
TAATTTTTTTTTTAATATTTATTGATTGCATAACCAAAATTTTCTTTTGTTCTATATTTTTAGGTATAAGTATTTCTATTTCATTAATATTTTCTGTATTCCCTTCATATTTTCTGGAATATTGTCACCTGTTGTTATCCCCAATTACTCTCCGATCATCTGCGTTGTTTGTATCTATTTTTCTCTCTTAATTCGACATCCGTTTCTAAATTTTCTACTTAAAGTTCACCTGTTACTTTCTCTGACTTATTAACTTCCTCTATCTTTTCTGTATTATTTGCACTGACTGACTTCAATTTTTCAATTTTCCAGATTATTTTCCCCTACGGTACCAATTGAGTACTTTTCTCTATTCATTAGCAAACTTATGTGCATATCATTAGTAATTACATTAAGGTCTCCTTCAATTAAATCTGTAAGTGAAATAATATGATCTTGTCTACTAAAAAAATTCTCATTGACTACTATAGCATCATCTATTGTTTCAGTTAGTTGAGCGTTATTGGGGTTAACGGAAACTACAACAATGGGAGATAAGGTAGAGGGAACATCTATATTTGTTAAAATATATTTATTAAGATTTTTCAAGCGTTTCTAAAAGTAAAAGAGGCTTGTGTCTTTAATGTCACAATACTGGACCAGATAATTTAAAAAGATCAATGTTGTTAAAAATGTCTCAAAATATTCAAGAAATTTTATCCCACCAGTGCCAGTCAATGTGTTTTCCTTGTTTTCAAGCGTAAGTTTTTGTTCTTTAAAAAAATTTTCAAATTTAATTTTATCTGGAGCAAACGGGCATAAGCCACAAGTTTTAAATCCATTTTCAAGACTTTTGGGACGTTCAGCTCTTCTAAGACGACTTTTAGTAATTGAGGAAAATGCTCTCTACCAAATTTTTCATCATATTTCCCGCCCTTCTACTACATGATCACATTGATAGATGTTTAAAGTATTCTGAAATTTAAATATGCAAAGAAAAATTTATTGTGAAGTGAACAAAACAGAATAAGTAAATTTAACAAAACATATATGTAATAGTAATAATGTTTTATACTAGTATAATCAGAAACACTAACTATTCAATTTTAGAATACTCTCAGCAAAACACAATTTGTCTTTAATTTGGCAATTGTAGAATTTTGCAAAAACTGGGTTTTCTGTCCAACCGGCAGTTTTTCCAATCTCTTCTAAATTAACCCTGGAGCGACTAGCTGCGGATGTACTCGCATGTCTTGTTAAATGCGCCTTAAACAGGTTTATATTAACTCCACTATTAGCTAACATCTCCTTAATCCATCGACTGAGGGTTTGGTTAGTGAGTCTTCCATATGGTTTTTTATGTGATATAAATAAGTAAGAAGTCAATCGTAGATTGGCAGTCTTCCCAATATATTGGAATAGAGCACTTGCCACTCAAAGATTGACATTTTCTCTAAAGAAGGGTACACGGAGCAAGGGTTGGAAACTATTCGGGTTAGAAGTCTTAATGAAATCCGGTATTAAAATTTGAATTTCATTATTGTTCTGAATAATATTGGAAATCTTTATACTAGAAAATGTTTGAACCGTATGAGCGGTGGTGAATGCTAACAAAATAAGTAATTTCTTTCCTAATATTTGTACTAGCAAATGTTCATTTTCACCCAATAAATTGATGTAGCGCAAAACAACTGATGGGTTCCAAGAATAGTTATACTTTGTTTTAGTTGGTCGGAATCTAAAAACCCCTTTAAGGAACGGGGTACTAAGGCTGGGTTGGTCAAGAAAGGGTAACTAAAATTTCTTCAGCTTTGTCGTGTCGAATCTTTTCGAGAACTCTTAGAATGATAGAAAATAGGGGAAAGGCGTAAAAAAATAAATTTCGCCAGGACAATGTGAATGCGTCAACAGCTATGCAGTCTGGATCCTTCAACCAGGAACAATATTGGACGCATTTTTTATTTAAATCTAGACGCGAATAAGTCGACTTTTGGCACTCCAAAGACATAAGGTATTCTCTTAAAAGCAATATTATTCAGTCTCGGGATTCAAGGATCTCGACGCATAATCCGCCCCAACATTTTCTTTGGAAGATATATTATAAGAAGCGAAAATCCAAATTTGTCGCTTTTCACACCACCCCCAAATATCCTTGGAGCGCTATGTTAATTCCGGAAACTTTACTGCCCCCATCCTATTGATATATCAAATCGCCGTAGTGTTGTCGATGCGAAGTAATATTTGACATCGACTTATGTTTTTTTGAAAAACACTTTAATCCAAAAAATGCAGCAAGAAGCTCTAAATAATTGATGTGGAAACGACTTTCGTCTGGCGACCAAATTCCTTGAGAGCTCTCATTGTTACAAAAAATACCCCAACCTTCGTTGGATAAGTCAGAGAAAATTTACAAAAATAATTAGAATTCTTAATACGAAGGGACTCCTATTTCCTAGATTCTCAATCCATCACTTGAAACAAGGTTTTATTAATGGTCTAAGAGTAATTTTTGCGCCAAAGCAATTATTTGCAGCTTTTAGAGCTAAAAATCTTTTCCTCTCTGGTGACTTGGTACAGGGTGACAATTGGGAACCGGATGTTTTTTGAACGCATGGTACGGAGCTTAGCGCGGTTAGAGGAGGGCAAATGCGATGTTACTACCTTTATAATGTTATGCCATTTCAGTTACTAACAGCCATACGAAGAATGTTTCATAACAATGATCAATATGTACTCTAAATAAAAATTTAAGATTTTTGGTAGAATTTTTTTTTTTTTAATTCCACCGCTACAAACTACAGATTGTTCAGAAATTAAAGGAATATCCATGAACGACCACTTCATTATGAAAAAGTCACAGTGTGGTGTACCATTGGCCCTACTTGCATTATTGGTCCCTATTTTTTTGAAGAAGCTGGGCGTACCGTCACCGTTAATTCTAACCGCCACGTTCAGGTGATCCAAATTTTTTTTATGCCAGAACTACTCAGAAAACGGATAAATCCAAGGAATGTGTGGTTTCAGCAAGATGGTGCCACGGCTCATACTGCCTACGCATCAATGAATGTTGTCTGCAACATGTTCCCAGGAAAACTAATTTCACGTTTTGGAGATGTGCCGTGACCCTCAAGGTCTCCAGACCTGTCAATTTGTGATTTTTTCCGTGGGGGTATTTGAAGAGTCGTGTATATGATCTCCAGACCCGTAATTTGGCCGACTTGAAGAATGCCATTCGTCAGGAAATTATGACTATTGATGGAGCGATGTTGGAGCGTGTTATGGACGATTTCATGAGGAGAGTCGAAAACTGCATCCAACGCGACGGACACCATCTCGATGACATTATCTTCCATACTTGATACACACCGTAAATGGCATTGTGTAAGCTTCATTATTATTATCTTGCATATTTTTTGTGTAACACTTATTTCAAAATCGTCCAATATATTCATGTGGCTGTTAGTAGCTATTGAAATGGCATAACATTACAAAGATGGTAACATCGCATTTGCCCTCCTCTAACCTCGCTAAGCTCCGTACTATGCGTTCCAAAAACATCCGGTTCCCAGCCATACTCTACTGCAGGACTGTAAATTTAATGTTTTTACAACACTCCTCATATGAACTACCAAGGAGTAAAAAATCATCCAGGTAAACAATTGATGAAAAACCCAATGACCTTATGTGAGCCACTCTGGGTTTCATAATCTTCGTGAATACGAAAGGGGCGGTAGATAGGCCAAATGGCAACGCCTGAAACTTGTACAAAATCGAGTTGAATTGAAAACGCAGATATTTATGGAAACGATTGTGGATAGGAACTAATAAATAGCATCCTTCAAGTCTACAAATGCCATTTAACAACCAGGTGAAATAAGCTTTGTCACTTGTTTCAAATTTTCCATTTTAAAGTATTTAGTATTGATAAAAGTATTCACAAGTTTTAAATTTCAAATCAAACGATTGGAACCGTCTGGTTTCTTGACTAAAAATATTGAAGATTTCTAATTTTGCGACACTTGGTGGCAACTCCAAGCGTAATCAATTTATTAACACAAATTAAGACTTCCTTAAATTCCCTTTTAAATCAAACTTGTTCCCTGGGTAATTTAAACTGTACAGTTTTGCTTGCAAAGGGAATCTGATAACCAGATATCCACTTAAGAATGAGTAAGTCATTTGTAATTTTTTGCCAATGAGACGAAAAAATTTTAGTTTCGCAGCATGATGACTTACTAATAACGCTTTTGGTTCACGTTCTGGTGTCTCGAAGTGTTTCTGTTCTTCGTTGCGCTGGAAGCTGTTCTGCGGTTCTGATTTCTCGGATTGTTGTGCCGAGATTCCTGCTCTCTGCCCTGGCGGGGATACCGCTGAAATGTTTGTCGCAGCGGACTCTTGGAGTTTAAATGACCTTTCAATTGCTGTGAAGAATTGCCTGTTGTTCTCTCTGGAGGGAGCGCCTTTAGTTTCAAATCAGCTGATGGCTTCTTCAACGTTCTCAATTTCGATATTCTCTCCCTCAAATTTTCTCCAAATAAAAAGGTGTCAATTAGCGCGCTAGCCATTGCTTCTTGAATTGGTCTATCAAATTTTAATTAGACTGCTATTAAAGATTGCGTGTAATGAACACCGCATATTGCCCCCATATTTTTGTATTTTCAACCCGATCGAAGTAGAATAGAATAGATTTATTTGACCAAGAATAGAAAAACAGTTTTTGGCAAGTCATAAAAAATAGGTGTATAAAACACAACAAAAATACAAAGAGTTGTAAAGAAACAAACACAGGTATAAAAGCGCAGACAAATATATAAAACAACAATAACAAAATATAAAATATAACAGGACTAAAAAGTGTAAAACAGTAAAATTGCAATTATTAAAGGCAAATGAAAAGATGGAGTAGTATTCATCATATGAAACGTGAAACAGAGCGTCTCAAATGGGCAAGAGAGCAACAATAACAATAGCAGTAGTAGTACTTATTAAAACAAAAATTGGGTGGTAAAAAATTCCTCAACAGAATAAAAGCAATAGTTTAAAAAATGCCTTTTAATCTTAAACTTAAAAGAATTAAAATTTAGAGATTTTAAATCATGTGGAATGTGATTATATAGTTGGAGATTTAACGTGTTTTTAATTGACTTAGTTAGTCTAAGCCGAGGCTGTCTGAATTGCGTAGCAGCCCTAGTGTCATAATTATGAAAATCAGAATTAGTCGAAAAAGATTCTGTATTTTTATGGATTTCAAGTAAAGTAGTATACATGTGTAAACGGGAAACTGGCATTATCCCTAGTTTTTTGATAATTGGTTGACAGTGGTCTCTCCAACCAGCATTGTCAATTAGCCTAATTGCTCTCTTTTGTAACGGAAACATTTTTACTGCATGGGATGAACTACCCCAAAGCAGAATTGCATAAGTAATGTGAGAATGGAACAAAGAGAAATAACAATTTCTTAAAGTGCTCAAAAACAGTAAATTTTTTAGGCTGTGTAACAGAAAGATAATACTAGATAATTTGTTAGAAAGTATCTCCACGTGGTTGAACCAGGTAAGAGTGTCATCTAAGACGACACCAAGAATTTTTATAGTATCACCTTTTGCGAATGAGTTACTTGTAGAAATAACAAGCCTCTGAGTATTATCTCCATTAAGTTTAAGATTATTTGATGAATCACTAGCTTGCTGTACGGAACTGAGGCTATCGTGATTTAAGCTATTTATGTTAGAATTAAAATCTAGAATAGATGTGTCATCGGCATAGGCAAAGCATTTTATTGGTGACATAAAATGAAAGAAATCATTAAAATATAAAATAAACAGGGCCCAAGTACTGAGGCTTGAGGCACTCCATGCTTTATTGTTCGAAATTCCGAATTAAAGTTATCAATAGCAACACATCGTTGCCTATTGGTGAGATCAGAATTAAAGAGATTGAGAGGTAGACCTCTAATGCCATAAAAGCTTACTTTTTCCACAAGTAACTCATGTGAGACACAGTCGAAGGCCTTAGAGAGATCACACAGGTTAGCAGCCACATGCTTGTCATCCTCAAGGCCCCCGACTATGTCGGAATTATTGAAGTGGGACGGAAGTTATTGCTAGTAATAATGTAATCTTTTTTAAACAAATGTAGAACCATGGCAACATTCAGCACATCTGGGAAGTGACCTTCACTAATGCAGGCATTGATGAGCATTGTAAGTGGGAGTAAAATTATATCAATGGTTTCTTTAAGAATACGACTATTTATACCATAAATGTCAGTGCAGTTGGAGTCTTTTAAATTTTTCACCACCGTAGCTACTTCGTGTGTTGAAACCGGTTCAAGAAAAAAAGAGGCGTTAAAACCAGATAATTTTTTTTAAATGATCTGTTGCAGAGATATTAGAAGTAGGTAACAGATTGATAAAATGTTCAGCAATATTAAAAAAATACATATTAAAAGATTCTGGGAAAATATTGTGTAAGTAATAGTGCATCTAATAGTAGTAGCCATGGGGTTAATTTAGAAGTGACCACAATATCTACCACTGAAAACAGTGACATTGCAGAACAAGTTAAGACAAATGAAAACCTAAAACTTATTGTAGAAGACGATAACATTAATATGGTTAATGAGGAATGTGTGGATGATACGGACGACGCCGACGAAATAAACATGAATTATTTTTCTGAAATTGAAATGAGGACTGAGATAAAAAGACAATTAATGAGATGGGCAACGACTTGTAACATTAATCATTCTGCATTAAGATCGCTTTTTATTATATGAAACCAAGCTATTCCCAATCTACTTCCTAAAGACCCGAGAACGTTTCTAAATACTCCCAAAGTAATAAATTTAGTAACACTTGAGAATGGCACTTATTGGCACAATCAAATTTAGTAATTTCATTGGAAAATTTGTCTCTTAATATAGAATCAATTTCCCTAAATATAGGTATAGATGGGCTTCCAATACATAAAAGCTCTAGGTGCGAGTTTTGGCCAATTTGATGTAATATTCACGAAATACCACAAGTTAAACCAATAGTTATAGGAATTTATAGTGGTATTGGGAAACCTGCTAATATAAATAGTTATCTGCACAATTTTGTTACTGAGACAAAGCAATTACTTATAGACGGAATTTTTATTGATACCAAACATGGCAAAAAGAAAATTGACGTAAAAATTAGGTGTTTTATTTGCGACTCTCCTGCAAGAGCATTTATTAAAGGTATGTAAGTGTGTATGATTTTTATTTTTATTCCAGTTAAAAATTATTAAATAAAATACCTTTTACACATATGAACGACAAGAAAATGTTATATGTTTTTAAATTTTCTAGGCGTAGCAAATTTTAACTCCAACGGCTGCCTCAAATGTACAACGATTGGCGAATACTCATACATATCGCATACTGTGTATTTTCCAAGAGCTGGCTGCGCTTTACGTACAGACGAGGGATTCCGAAATCGGATATATGGAATGCATCATAAAAATTCTACTCCACTAGAAGAATTGCCAATAGATATGGTAGAAGATTTTCCTGTTGCGGATTCTTTGCACCTTATTGACCTAGGGGTAATGAAAAGATGTCTTACGGGTTGGAAAGATGGAAATTTTGGTAATTACTCAACAAAATGGTGTGCTAAAGATATTAATTTAGTAACTAAATTTTTAAAACGTTGTAAAATGCCTTCTGAAATACATCGAGCCGTTCGTGGACTCGATGCACTTGCCTACTGGAAAGGTACTGAATATCGCACATTTCTTTTATACATTGGCATAGTAATTTTAAAAAAAGTTTTGTCCAGTGATGTTTATCAACATTTTCTCTTGTTGTTTTGTGCAATTACAATATGCTCATCAAAAATATATACACATTTTTTGCCTTTAGCAGAATCAATGTTAGAAACCTATGAAGAGATGTACAGAGATTTCTATGGTGAAGATTATATGACAAGTAATATACACAACCTCTCACAATTAACTCACGAAGTAAAAAAATTTGGGGTGCTATCAACATTTAATGCATATCTCTTTGAAAACAGACTTTTTTATATTAAAAATTTGCTTAGAAATGGAAATTGTCCTCTACCACAAATAGCTAAGAGATTGGGTGAGAATCTAGGTGTTGATAGATATCAAATACCAAAGACAGAAAAGTTTCCAAATTTAAAAAATGCTGATGTACACGGGCGTTCTAAAATTATTCAATTTGAAAATTTTTGTTTAAATTCAAATGGTGATAAAAATAAATGGTTCTTAACTTTAAAGAACAAATTGTATATATGATGCATGCAATTTTAAAAAATAATGTTATAACTATTTACGGCTACCCAGTGGTAAATTCACAATCTTTTTTTGAACTTCCCATAAAATCATGTTACCTTCATATATACAAATCAGATGGGGTTTTATGACATTTGCAAAAATATTTAATAAGTGATGTAAAATGTAACCTTGTTTCTATTCTAGATGATAATGAAATAGTTTTTATATCAGTTCTACATACTTTTATTAACGAAAAATAAAAAATTAACCATACACCTATTTTTTGTTTTATTCATTTTTATAAAGAAACAAAATAAAAGACATATTTTGCTTTTTAATGGTAAATAAAAAATTTTTAAACTTAAAAAATAACTGAAAATTCGGCTACACGAAAATAAACAGGGGGGGTCCTACAAAAGAGGTCGTACCGGCATCTATAACTTTTTTTAATATACGAGTATTTATAATTTTTCATGAAATATTCGTTATAAAAGTTGACGTATAAAAAAATACTTTTACCACTAATAGATTAATGATGAAATTTAAAAAAATCAAGCATTTCTAAAAAAGCGGCCATGTACACCTCATCTTAAATTTATCAGTGTTGAAGTGTTTTTGTTACATGTCAACATTCATCAAAAACACTTTTTCTTAAGAAATGATATTAGGTACTAATACAAAGATATTTCTGCACTAAAGTACCATCTATTTTGGAGCACCCTGTTATGAACTTAAGGAATTTCTGTGATCTTGGTGTAATGAAGCGTATTTTAAACCCCAACAAACCATTTATATTTTCTGTTAGATTTTACCAGGCTGTGAACAATTATATCACCGCATAAACTAATAGGCCCCCTCTAGGCCCAACCGTTCTGAAAATGCATACTAAACCGTGATCTCCGTAGAAAGCATTCAGTTGCTACCAAGTGAACAACAGCGAGCAGAAGTGCCTTCTCCAGGGAACCCGCCAGCAGACGTAAATTACAATATTTGAATTATATTTCCGCGACACTATACTAAGTTGCGCCTACGTCAATCAATATCCACGCGCACTGTTCCCCCGTCATTACCATGAATAGAGGGGATAGTGGACTAGATACCCGATGCGCTGAGAGCAGACAGTTCAGTTCCTCACGAGCTCCAACAGCGACCAGACGTGCCCACTGCAGCCAGCTCCGGAAATAAGAGTAAGTGAAATTTTTCTAAGACCGGGAGATAGAAAAATAATGGTAAAGTCCGCGATTTCTGACTTGTAAAATATTTTTCATTTAACCGTTTCACCTGAACATAATACAAGTATTCATTTACCGCTACGCACCGTGTCTGCACATTTTCCCCCTCTACCGGCTTGTTGAAAGAGGAAAGTCTTTATTAAAACTCGTGATATCAAACAGTCGTGGTCGGCCGCTCCACGACTCAAGACGTACCCAGCTGTAAGTAAACAGGAGCCCCGCCAACCGTGCAAAGACCGATCCTCGAAGATTGCTCCTACCGCGACTACGTCATTACCGCACGCAGCAAATATAGAGTCCCCCCACTCTAACCGAGAGTCTTCTGTTATAGTCACCGCTGAGAAGACCGAACCCGGCAGTTCTACTAGAGACCGTCACCAGACCGGACGTGGGCCAGGACGAAAAGTGAGTAGGTTCATAAATAATAGGTACAAGTTTGACCCTTAAAATAATTAATTTTGCTGCTTTGTTTGATAACTGCTTGTTTCTTCCTGGTATTTAATGACAACCCGTAACCTGATTAACTCGGCAATTCACTCCTTTAACCTTCCATTGTCTGTCAAACTGTACGTCACCGCCATTTTTACCGTCATATCGCTGCTTCACTCCTGCTTACCTTAGTAACGTCACCGTATCGCATGGTAGCACTTACCGTAATCATCAGCACGTGACAGCCTGGGTTTGCTCTTTTGTGCGTTATGAATGTACTGTATATATTAAACTAGTTAAGCTGTAAATAGTTTCGTTATCACTGTAACTTATAGGAAATAAATAGATATTTTGTTTTACCGAATTCTGTGTTTTACTGCTGTTTGTGTAACAGTCCAATTTTCCCAAATTGACCCACTGGAAGTTACTGTTTTCTCCACTGTAGCTATCCCAGCCCTACTGTAACAGGCTGCGTTAAGAGGCTAGTGTGGGACCTTTGCCCCACGTAAAAAATTGTAAAGGTGGCGCCCGAGTAACCGAACCGTTGCTAAGGTGCCAAAAGTGACCACTTTCCGGCCTCACCGGAAAGTATACGTCACATTGGCAATCAAATCGAGGCACTATATATCATCATTAGATTGGACATCATTTTCATCATTAATTGGACCTGCTTCTTCATTGCGTGGCGACGATGATGTCGATGCATTATTGCCATCAATTTCATCAGTAGCACAGATTCGTACATTATATGACAGTTTCTTCGGTCGTTTTTTACTTCTTGATGTTCTTGTATTTGAAGAGTTATTTCTTCTTACACAATTTCTAATCATATTTTTTAAAAAATTCTGACAGTCTTCTAGGGTAAATCTTCCATCTGCCAAGTTTATAAGTTTAAAAAATAAACATATTACATTGTCATAAAATTTAAATGGAAATTTTGTGTTTGGTACTTTTGCGCCACCCGCCCATGAGCATAGAGTAAAAAATTTTCTTGTGAAAAATTTGTCTACCAACATATAGCAGTGGTCTATACCTTTAGTTTTTGTGTCTCTGCCACAAATAAAACTTAAATGGTCAACGTATTCATTAAATACTTCAGTGTTTTTTAATTTCACATCTAGTTGTTTTAAGTCTTCTAAGCTATCGATGGGTTCCAATGGCGCAATCGTCGCTTTAGTAATTTGGCGACTGGTACTGACATTATTTTCAGCATTCCATTTGTTTACGGCTACTTCAAATTCTACCTGAAATTTGGCAAATTCTTTTATAATATTCTGTTGATTTTCTACAATAGTGTTCATAGTTGCTATTATTGCATCTAATTTGTTATCCATGTCAGCTGGTACCGCGCCTAACGATACTTGAGGAGTGATAGATTCCAGTTGTATAGTTTGTCCTGATGGATATATGACATTGTAGGTCTGTAAGTTTTGCTCAGTTTCTTCGTAATTCTTCTCAGGATCAAGCACTGCGTCTGGTGATTCTCTGTCATTAGTGTTGTCACCCTAGAAATAAAAAATAATAAACCCCTGTAGGATCAACAAAGTACTTATAAGTTTAAACGATTAAAAAAAGTTATTGATAAAAGTTCTAAGAACTCATACATTGACCTTTTTTGTTTTATCGGTGATATAAAAGAATGTGTGATGAACAAAATCATTGACTGTTATTATTTAAAAACATAAAATTAAGGAAATTCGAGAAATTTATGTATGTAAATTAATACCTAGTAAATACTTACAATGCAAGAGCTTGCCATAGTATTGAAGTCCTTAGTAAAAATATTTTCACTGTTACTATTTGTATTCCTTGGCAACAAAACTCTCCTTCTCTTGTGTTGATCAGGCGTGGATTGCTCTTGTTCAGTGTCATCCGCTTCCAGCATTCTGTCTAGTTCTTCTTCAGCAATTTCGTAATAAGATAAGTAATTCCTTTTTAATTTACAGGCAAGTCTAAACCAATTTGCGTCCGATTCCGAATCGCCCTCCCGTTGTAGTTTATAAGCAAATTTTCTGGAACAGAATAGTGTGCCCTGACTTTCCCATTTTGCGGGCACAGTTGTCAACTCCATTCTACCCTCTTCCACAGTTTGTACAATTTTGAACATCATTTTAACGCTTTAACAGACAAGAACATAAATACTATTAAATACACTAAAAATTTGTAGGTTAGGTTACTAGTGCCCACGTATTCTATAGCGCAGTTGAGTGCAACAGAAGTAGAACTGAATAATTGTTTAGTGCAGTATTTACTTACTTTATGCGACACTTTTATTCTATATCGTATTTTGATGACGCGCTACAGGATAAAATATCGAATGTTGATACAGTGTTGCCACATTGAATATAAATAAGATAAAATTAGTAAAAATTATGTTTTGTCAATATTACATATCTTCAAGTGCCATACTCATATTTTGTGTGTAAACATGTTAAGTACTAGTAATTCAAAATGAAATTAGTGGAAAATAAATTTGATCATATCTGCAATTTCTAATAAAATTGTTATTATTTTTACCCTTTTGTATCAAACAAACAATTCTTGTATAATTATTTATTTGTTTCTTTGTACTTATATTTTATCTTGAAAAAGAACTTAAGAATTTTTATGAAATTAGACGAATCAACCGTTCTGGGGTGCAGTGATGTTACTTATTAGGTAGGTCTTTATTTTATAAAAACTACTTTAGGAGGTTTAAAATAACAGCTAGATATAAAAATAATTGTTCTCACCCCCTTTACCTGTTAAAAAATAGCGGGTGTGATAAAATGGTTTGTTATATTATGAAATCTGGCATCTTTTAAAATTGGTTTAAGTACAACTTGTTGCTTTATTTCAAAAATAGTTTTATGGTGCCTATATAAACAACATTATAGAACTTTAATGTCATATAGAGTTCCGAATGAAATAAAAGCATTGTATAACGTTTTGAATGGAACAATATTTATTCTATTTCACTCCGCCATATTAATTTAAGGATCCAGCTGTTCATCAATTGCCGCCATTATATATAAATCACTCGGAACTTAAAAATGCCACATAATAATGAATTTTCTAGAGATGTAGAGATAACTCTCTTGTCATTTTAATAAATAAAGCTATAAATATTTTGTTTATATTAATATTTTGTCAAAAAACTTCGCTGCGCAAGGAAATTTTCATGCTACCAGCGAATATCATATGTTTTTGGTTAATGATATACGCTTCACCATCTTTAATGGAACTTGTGCGCCATTATTGAGTTTGTTATTTGAAGTAAGAATCAAACAACATTTTACGGCATTCTTGCAATAATTTTGTTCCAAATTTCATCACTACGAAACAAAACCATTGTATAAAACTTAATTGCAATACCTGCTGCATTATAACATGCTTTTAAAATGCTTTTTTTGAGGGTTTTTTAACTGTTCTTAAAATATGCTTAGACCGCAGTATAAAATCACTATATAATATATGTATATCAGTTCCCAAATGCATATGTGTATTTGTTGTATAAGTAATCATAACATACTCATATCGGACAGTTTTATAACCAACTTACAGTTGTTTCATAACAATTCTATAGTTTTCTAATAGAACTCTTATAGTATCCAAATGTTCTATAAACGTGGGCCCTTTTTGGTTGTATAGATATTGTATAATGGTATTTAACCGCATTATAAAATTTTCACGGTTCTATAAGATTTGTTGTATAGCAGTTCTAACAGCCTTTATACAATTTATTTTGCTACTTGGGAGTGTACTAATAGTTGTTTAGATGGTCGAAAAAAGTATTTATATCTCCACTGGGAGATCTATAGACATTAATAAGTACGCAACTTATATGAGAAATTTCAATGGCACAAAATTCCTTGTTGAAATTACTACAAAATTCATCAACCTGCAATTGTTTAAATTTAATGGTATTTTTAACAAAAATTGCTACACCACCATACTTGCCTGTTTCTCTACAAAAATGTGACGCAAGGTTGAAATGTGGTATAATAACAGAATTTATGGTGGAATTATCTTGCCAATGTTCAGAAAAACACACGATGTCAAAATTAGTCTTATCTAAGAAAAGAGATATCTCTTCGAGACGTTCTGAATGTTAACGTAGAATAAACCTATCCCATCTTTTTTACAAACTTTTTAGACACGCTAGAATTTACTGTGTTTTTAGAAATGTTCTCATTGATAATTGCTGGACTAACTGTTGACCCTAAATGGCAGGACAGATATGTTTTCGAGGGTGAAAAAACTTGTTCACCCACGCGCCTTTCGGCCAGATCTCAGAGTTGAAATCAGCAGATACACTTGATTCATTGATTGTAACTTTAAATGAAGAATAATAGTGTGGGTACATTGAGTTCATGCGCTCACAAATAGCCTCAGGGCAGTTTTTTCTAATAAATTTCGTGAGTTCTTAAGCCGTAAAGTCAGGATGTAACTTAAAAAACATGCAGAAAGGCTTGATTGGGCCTTACTTTCCAAGTTAAACTTTCATTGTTTCCAATGCTGGCCCTATTGGCCCTGCGACTATTTTTATATTTCACCTCCTTAATAGGTTCGTTATTAATTTGTATGAGCTCTTGACTTTTTGGTGTTTCTTCAGTCTGCTGAATGGCTTTAAAAACTTCGTCTTTAGAAATAATATTACGAGTTGGTTTTATGATGTTGCTAACAGCTTGCTTAGAGGTTGTATCTCTCATATGTTTAGGACCTTGAGTTAGGTCGACATTGTCAAACTTGGTCGAAAGAGGAACTTTTAAATCTGCATCCTCGGTGTTGGAGATTTTAGAAAACTGGTTTCGGTTCTTCTTCTTGGGGGCAGATGGCGCACCAAGTATCGAATTAACAGGGATATTGTCGTTAACTGGGGGGCTGAGATGGGTGGGCCATGTCATGAGGATGGAAGAGAGTGAACCGGCCAGAAAAACACTGCTCGGCAAGCCAGTAGGCCAACGCAGAAGAGGAAGATCCCGAATCAGGTTTATGGACAATGTAGATACTGACCTGAAAAATATAGGAATAAGAGCGTGGAGAAGGCGTGCGTTGAACAGGGACAGCTGGAAGGAAGTCCTAGAGGAGGCTAAGGTTCACAACGGGCTGTAATGTCAGGAAAGAAGAAAGAAGTATTATCGTTAATTGCATTCAAAAAAAGAATTTGCTGTTTAAGAGAGGTTATAAGGTCTATTTGATTTTGTATTATAGTATCTTTTTGAATTATGATTTCTTTCAAACAATGTACTTCAGTTTTTACCACATCGTCTAAGAATTCGTCCTTGGCACTGTTGAACGAGGCATCTAGCTCGTCTTTATTTAGTGTGTCAGAAGTAATATGCAGTCAGCTGAAAAGAAACGTTAGAAAAAATCACACCTTTTCTAAATTTGATGCCAAAGTTATCGACCTTATTAAAGCTGAAGTGATAGAAATGATAATAATAATAATAATAATGTGGATGTTATTTTCCAAAGCGGCTTCGACTATTTCACAATTTACATGACTGGTATGTCCATCATAGATAAGTAAGATGGGTCGTACATCAGGAACCGAGAGCAAAAAGCATTTTTAATACCAGCTGATAAAAATTGTTGAATTAATTCATCCTTTCTGCTGACTGAACACCTTGTAAGGTTGGGACTATTCGTGCTAACCCACGACTCCAATACATTTTGTTCTTTGGAGGCCCGCAGTGAATGTAACTTTTCGCCAGACGCTGACGTAGAAATGAGGATGGAAGTATTTTCTCTCCCTGTCCCTGAGGCCATGCGGATTGTACTGTTACCTTTTGTCTCAACAATTTTTTTTTCTTGGGTCATTGCAAAACGAGGTCTCATCGTAATTAACAATGAGGTGAGGCTTCTGTTGTAAATCCAATAAATTTATAGTGTCAGTTAAAAGTTTAAAAACCGGTAAACAATAAGGGGGTTCCTTTGTCGTATACGTGCTGCTTCAGCGTGTTGTATTTTTTATAGAAAATTTATTACGTTTTTTAAATGAGAGAAACCATTCTTCGCCCGATTTATCATTTTTAAAAGTGATTTTTATGTTATTTCTTTCAATAAAAAGATGGAACCATTTCTAAAACCTCCTTCCTGGTTAAGTCGAAGCCCCACTCCTCCATGGTTTTTAACGAGTTTACAAGACGATTTTCATCCTCTGCTGCTAATTGCGTGTCTCCTCTCGTCCATCTTTGCCGGTTCCTGCGCAACGCACCTTTAGGCATCTTGTCTTCCTGACGTGGTGCATGACAGTTGAACGAGAAATTTCGTAATATCTTCCTGCCCAGCGCAGCGGGTTGTTTTTCTTCCACGTTTTATGTCCTATACAGCAAGTTTTAATTGACGGTCGTGTAACTCGAATCTGTTTGCAAATCATAATAAATAAAAAAGTGTGTAAGTTTTGATTTGCATAATACCTAAATAATATTCTCTAATCTTGATGAAAGCAAATAAATAAAAATAATAAATGGTAAAAAATAAATCAAACATAGGCTTGTAAATAATGAATGAATGTTTCTATACTCTACTTATGAGAACTAACGAGTTCGAAAAAACTTATACAACTTTTCTAGAGTTGAAATAGAATGTAAGGTTCAATAATTCTTGTGAATGACTGAATTTCAATAAATAATTTCAGTATCTTCAATATATTTTTTTTTTGCCTTAAAATGCCAGGAATCCTATCATGAAATCCAATACTTCGTCAGTATTAGCTAGAAGAGTAGTTGTTAAGATTGGTTTTCCAATAATGAGTGTTTTAAAGTGTTTTCCTAAGTAGTATGTTAGCGTGACCCGATTAAGGTACCAATATACAGAAAGTAGATAATTTCGTATTAAATAAAAAAGGTGTGAATGACTAAATGTAAATGAATGATTTAAGTAATTTCAATATTTTTTTTCTTTAAAATGCTAAGAATCCTATCATGTAATTCAATACTTCGTCAGTATTAGCTAGAAGAGTAGTTGTTTTGATTGGTTCTCCAATAATAAGTGTTTTAAAGTATTTACCTAACTAGTATATTAGCGTGCCCAGATTAGGGCAACAATATACAGAAAGTAGGTATTTTCATAATAAATAAAAAAGTGTGTAAGTTGTGATTTGCATAATACCTAAATAATATTCTCTAATAAAGACTTCTAATAATAATTCATAAATCACTTCCTCACTTCTTTTTAAATCTTTTTGCATCTCGTTCCTGTTGTTGCATGAGCTTCTTCAAGCTCCCTTTTTACCTTTTCTGCTTTTTATAAACCCATCCCAATCATAGAATGTGCTTCCATGATCTCATTTTTATTCAAGGATTTACATTTGTTATTCAATAGCTGTGAAAGATTTTCATTATCTTCTTTGGTAACAGCTGTGGCTACTTTTAATTCTGCCTCTTTTTGGACTATTTTATTTTTTAATTCCGGGATCTTTTCTTCATGCATCAGTCTTTTCTCTTTTTATTCTGTTGAAGCTCTTTGTTTTTTTTACTTTCTAGTTTCTGGCGTTTTCTTTCTTCCAAATATTGCTTATGAGCATTTAAGTTGATCTTTTATAATTCGCGGAGAAATAAGAACGTCCTCTGAAAGGCTAGTCCTGTCATCCAATACAAACTTATTAAGACTAAAACCTCCCTCGGGTACAGCATTATCGTAACTTATACTTAAGCCAACATTTGAGTAACTAAACGCCTAAATTTAATTTTAGAATAGTCTTAAAGGAAGCACTGCACGAACTTGTTCACAGCCTCCTACAGTTACAAGCCGTGAAGTAACAATGGCAACGTCGCATTTTCTGTCAATGTTAGTTCTATAATGTAGCCATCTTTTTGTTACTTTCATGTACTGCTATTAAGGAATTGTGGGGAAACAAAGTAAGAAGAGCTCAAAACTTGTGGAATAAATTTACTTAACCAAGAAAAAATGATTTAAAAATAAACAATCATAGAATGTACACTCTTGATAGGTATATACATCAATAAATGAGCATGGGGTAAAATCAAAACTATAACTAAATTAATATTAACATTTTAAAGTAGATAGTTTCCTCTTTTTTGTTAGGATACCTGAACTATGCTGAAGATTATTTTTGTTTTTTGTATAATTATTCAAAACTATATTACTAAGTGTCAAAGCAGCCTTATAATATATTTTGCGGAAAGTTGTACCACAAGTACACACACCATTAAAATCAATTAAAAAACTGTCACTTTCTAAACTTGCTACTGCTAAAGAAGCTAGCATATTTTGGTGATTTTTGCTTAGTAAAAATTTTGATTCCAATTCTTTTGAATGAAAAATAAAATCGAAAATGGCACACAAGTGAAAATAAATATAATTAATTGCATCCGTAGCAGTACAGAGACCTCCTCTTTACAAAAAAGAAACATAATCATCGCTGACATCATTTCCTACAGTTTTAACAGCCAATGCTTTACATTTAGAGCATGTAATAGTTTTTGTTTTATGTATAGTATGAGCTATATAACCACAAATATAAAGTTGTGTGGATTCATCTAATTTATACGATTCTAAATAATTGGAATTAAAAATAAAAATAAATTCTGTGATATTTTCATTGTAATCTTCTTCACTTCCATTATTAGAAAGACAAAGCTTTAAGTTATTTATATCATAAATACTATTTTTTAATAAATTTTGAATTCTGATTCTCTTTTCAGATTCAATAACTTGTTTGAAAGAAACATTGTAGCTACAACCTGATAAATTTCTATAACGGCCAAACCGTTTTTCTAAGTTATCACTTTGAAATTTGCCAGGGAGAATATAATCAATTTTAAATAATGGAAAACAATATTCTGTTAAATAAATCAACACTGATGTGCTGCGTTTTATAGCTTTGTAAGTATCTACAGTAAGACCTGCCATGTCGGGTTCGGAGTGCCATTTTTCTAGCCATATAATAATTTTTTAAATATTCAATATTATCATCAGTGATTGATTTGATAGGAGTACAGAAGTGGTTACGTTTAATTTTTCCTTTAAATTTGCTTTTTACGTTAACTATGCTCCACCAATTTTTAATATATTCAAGAAAATCTGACGTACTTTCATATGCCACAGAACATTTAAGTGCAGCGATTGTTGAATCATGGAACACATTTTCAACTAACATTACATTCTGTCTTTCAAACTTA
The DNA here is from genome assembly GCA_936432065.2 of Rutpela maculata. Classification (NCBI taxonomy): domain Eukaryota; kingdom Metazoa; phylum Arthropoda; class Insecta; order Coleoptera; family Cerambycidae; genus Rutpela; species Rutpela maculata. The sequence continues at coordinate 88,252,302 of OW386292.2, forward strand.
TTAGGATACATTGTTTTATAATTTAATTTATAGGCTCTCTTCGTTACTTGGTTGACCTCAAGATTATAAAAATTACGTAGATCAGCAAAACAAGCTTTTTTTTTAATTGTCATATCCTGAAAATCAGGATATACAAAGGTTTGGAGAGAGTCTTTACGATTAATCCAATTATCTCTAATATTTTTAAATATGTGAACATAAAAAAAAATTTTTCCTTTGGGTATTTTGTATTTATAATAAACGTATTTGTTTTTGTAAACTGTTTAAACAATTTTTGATTAGTTCTGTTATCATCAGTAATAACACATATAATTTTAAACCCAAATTCCAAATATTGTTTATAATTTCAAGAACAGCCTGTTGAAGTACTTCGCCCGTTATATCAATCACAGGCATTAAACGGACAACTTCTTGAAAATGACCGAATAGAGAAACAATCAAAAATGTCTGCACTGTTTTAGCTAACAATGAAACATCATTAGCAGCATAGCCTGTAATGTTTTTAGATTTATAAGTAAAACCACTCCTAATATAGATTTCATCAACAATTAAACATACAATTTTTTCTCGATCACTTAATGTCGAGGACAAATGAGAAAGATAATTTTGATTTTTTAGGTCATCCTCTGGGGAAACATTTAAGGAAGACGAGATGGACTGTAAATGTCTTTTTGTAGGTAGTGTAAGGTGTTGTCTTAAAATATCATAAGTTGAGGCAGACTGGTTTAATATAGTTAAAGAAAACAATAAAGTAGACAAACTGTACTGCTTCCTTTTTTTAGTTAATAACTTAAGTTGATCTTTTAATAATTCTAATGTGGCGGCAGACTCATTTATATGTTCTTCATTCAAAGAGCCTAGAGCATTTTGATGTTATTTTGGGCTTTTTCTAAAAACAAATTAGCACTAACTGTGACATTGGCAGAAAGCATGTTTTCCACTTGCGACCACCTATTTAATGACTTACCGTTAGGCAAAATCCACTCTAAATTACTTTCAGTCAATTCCTGACTGTTCACTTAAAACTTTCATTTACGCTAATACAAGAAACTACTTTTACTTCACTACTATATCAATGTCAGATTCTGCATTGTCCCAGTCAATATTTAAAATGTAAAAATACACCACATTGTCTACACACTTGTAATTCCACCTACTAAGGCACAATTCATTTGGAACAGCCTGCACAAAATACTCAAAGCTTGATATAATGTCATCAGCAAGAAACTCCTCAATTTCATTATTTTGCCTTTGTAACGCATCTTGTCTTCTTTCTTCAGGATTACGTCGTGACACCGGTTTAGGAGTAGAAAGATACTTCGGTTGATTGGGAAATATGTGAGGAACTGCACCCTCTTTTAAACGAGGATATGTTAGTTTAGCCTCGTGTGTATTACCCTGACTATCCTTATAAAGCTCAACGGTTGTGATTTCGCTGTCTTCAAAATGCAAACTACAAACAGCTGAATGTTTACTAACAGAGTAGTCTTCCCTGTGTATAGCTGTAAGCCACATTTTTTGCAGCACTGGGTCCTTTGGAAAAGAAAAAGTACTTTTTGCGGATTCAGTTTTTAAAGTACTTGCATAATTGGACTTACATCCAAGTACGCAGCAATGCCGGGGCATCTACAATAATAAAAAACAAAATTAATAAAGTTTAAATCTAAGGAAATGGGTAACATAACCTCAATTTTCACATTAAGCCACCAAAATTATTCTTCTCTTACCTTTGTCCAGTTCAAGAACTTGGAATAATGAAGTTGTTGAAATATTCACAATAATATAATCAGTTTTAATCAACACAGTACAAGATCACAAGGCAAAAAAGAAGTATACTAACAAACACGACCATACATAACATTAATCTGTGGCTAAATGTCCAACAACAGAACCAAATGATCGGCCTACCTGTCGCGTTCCTAGATTTCATACTTCTCAGCTTGTAACTGTAGGAGGCCGTGACTTGTTGCGAATATATTTAAAACTATGGAACAAAGTCAGCCATATTAGCTCGAGTAAGTAGGGGAAGCTCACGGAAGATACTGTTACACGTTGGCGGGGCGTTTAAAATACCTAGTATGAAATTACAGAATATTTACTTTATTAAACTTTATTTATTAGACAGGATTGAAACGTCCCACCTGCCTCGTAGTCCCATTAACCCACATCGACCTTAATAGCGCCGAATTTGATATTTTTGTGGGCAGTTTTTGCAGTGTTTTTATGTACACTGTAAAAATGGAATCAACTATAAACAAATGAGGAACCGGGAGACCACAGAGTAAGAGAAGACGAATGGAATCTTCAAAATGCGTACGCTTAGACACGCTAGTGGCGCGACTACCTAATACATTTACAGTCCCCACTTGTACTACATCGTTCGTTCACTACAAAGATATTCATATATATATGGGCTTGTAACTTTCTTATTTTTGAAGCGCACTAAATCGTATTTTATTTTTATCACCCCCTTTAATAATGGGGTGGGGTGGTAATAAGGGTGGCTAATCCCAAAAATTTTATAAGAACTTAGCTTCTCTTATATATATATATACTATATACGAATTTTATGAGCTCTTGCTTGATTTATCCTCATTTACTCTAATTTACGCCAATTTACCCCCCAATCCTCCAACGAAATAAGATCAAAATATAATCTGGTTCCAGTACAAACGTGTACCAAATTTCAAGTCGATACCTTAAACGGTTCAAGAGTAATCGTACGCACAAAAGAGTTACAGAAACAGAACGACAGCTAGACATTTTTTTTGTTCAAACTTAAAATCTCGACGTTTCATGACATTCTTAAAGGCCTATTTAAACAATTCAAAATTCTCATTTTTTTTTGCATTACCAAACTTCCACTGGATGTGGCAGTATAGTTATCTTCGGATTTGTTATGCGAGTAAAAAATGTCGGCTTTAATCTTTATCGCACCTTCAAGCACGCCGACATTTTTTACTCGCATAAAAAATCCGTAGACAATTATAATAGTCTAATTACTACGGTGTGAGCTAACTTCGTAGCATAGCAAAATGTCTAACTTTTTTTAGTCTTTCGCTTATATCTCTTGAATGGTCGGTCTTAGTGAAGAAATGATCCTATACAAATTAAAGCTGATTAAATTCTCTACAAGTTGGTTTCTATATATTTTTTCCATATCTCGAACTGTTTAAAAGATATTCACTGTAAAAAAATCGACGTTTTTCTGAAAAAAGTTTTTACACCACGTTTTTCGACGAATTTTGTCTCCTATCACCTAAAGTATTGGGTTTACGACAAAACTCTCAGAAGTAGAACACTACATTTCCTATAAAATGCATATGCAATTTAATATTTTATCTCAAATAGATAAGAAGTTGTAGTTATTTAAAAAAAAGTTGCAATTTAACAAGACATTGAAAATAAACTTGGCTAAATTTCAAGTCTGGCATGATATTTACAAAATCTGCAAATTGTACAAGGAATAGAAATAAAGAAAAAGTTTTATTAAGCTGCGGATAAAAAGTACAAAACTTACACAGCTCGGAGTAATTGTAATAGGCTCCCACAAAAAAATGGGTTTGATTTTTCTAAATTAAGCAACATTTTATTGTAGTACATACTGGTATGGAGGAGCTATATTAATACCCTTACTTTTTTACAAATACCGACGATGGAGTGGTGAGCGGTAGAAAATTTGCCCCCCCCCCCCCCCAATTCTCAACATATTTGAAATTAGATGGTAATTTTTAAATTCACAAGAATATGATATTATCTTACATTAACACTTTAAAAATTTTTAGTTACCTCCCGATTATTAAATATTTGACAAAGACAAAGTAAATCACACATAATCTTTTACATGCTAAAAGCACCTAATAGTAGAGTTTTAGGTTTTCATTTCTCTAACAATTTGAGAAGATCACAAAAGTTTTCTAGTCAAGGCCTATGTATAATATAAATACGGTCAAAACCTCTCAATTTGTTAATCTAATTTGTTATTTATGCTTATAACTGAAAACATTCATTAATAAATATTTACATGATAGTAGTATAAGAATCTATTGGTTATGTTTTATTTAGATTATAATTGCTTTGACAAGTTGGGAAAATTGCTGATTTTTTTACAAAGTTTTGAAGCTTTGTAAAATAGATTTCCAATGAAGTTAAAAATCCAAGTTAGGTTTTTTTTTTCAATGTTAACATGTGTTTTTATGAGTTACAAGGCCTGTAAACTGTTTGTATCTATTATTTTACGTTAAAAGGCAAGAGTAAAAATTTAATACATCATAACTAAAAGACGAATTGGAATACAAAAGCAAGTGAGTACTAACTTTAAGAGTATTTTAGGCTGTAGGATTAAATTTCAAAAACATACCACCCATTTCCCCCACTTACTGGTCAATACTTTGACAAAAAGGGCAATGTGAAATTACCAATCATCTGTGGGCGTCACGGGGACACCGTTATTTCCGCCGTATTTGCTTTTTTTCTGTGATGTGCCCAGTTTTTCGGCATCATTTTCATCGTCCGAGAACCAAGAAGAAACTACTGTGGTATCGAACAATTTGCAGTGACGTTTCATCGCCGAGGCGGCATCCAAACCGCGCTCCACGCGGACAAATTCGATTGGCGAATAAGCGAAACTTTCAAGGGACATGTCCAATGAGACGCCAGATTTAGTAATTTTCAAGCCTCGTATTTGCACAAGAAGCATAGCGTGCAAATACGAAGGTTGCAAGAGATTTTGCCACTTGCAAGTTTTGATGGATTTCTTTTCTTTATCGTAAACGAAAATGAGCTGGAATTCTGCTGGGCATCTACAAAGAATTGTATACTCATACGCCAAAAACATCGGGTGCTAGCTTACTGCGGGCAGGCCCCCAGCATCAAATCATGGGCCCCGGTACCAAGCAGGCCCCCATTAAAGGCCCCTCGGAAGCCAACGGCCCCCCGCGCTTAATAATTAATGAGCGTTGGGGGAGAAATTTGAAAAAAAAATTGTCAAAATCTCTGACGGACCCCGCGCTTAATAATTGATGAGCGGTGGCACAGGGCGTGAAGGGGGTTGAGGTTTTCCTTAACGTACTTGTTTAGAATTTTGTCTATTTTAATTCTAAGTTACATTTATTATAAGCTTGACATTTCGTATACGCGTCTTCTAAAGTTGTATAGTCAAAATGGCTTAAAAATGAATCATATGGTTCTAAAATACCGATTAAAATTTTTAATGATTTCTCCATATACATTTTATATTTAAATTCATAAATTGCTTGTTCGTCTTCGTGTATTTTAAGATACTGCAGTAAATCATTCCGGATAAACAAAATACACTTATAATATTCGTGATGTATCATTATAATTTTGAATTGCATTTTGCCAAGTAGATGATAAAATGTCCTCATTACGGTGGTCCCCATATTGTTTTAATAATATTTCTTTAATTTGTAACCACTCGGTAGCATTATGTAAGCTAAGAAATTTTCTAGCTTCGCCTTTTATTTTTGCTTTAACCCCTTAACGCATGATTTTTTAAAATTTGTTAAAAAAATACATGTGATAGTTGATACTTTTAGATGTACTAAAAAAATATTTAAAAAAATATTGGACATTTTTTTTTTGGGAAAAAAGATGAATTGTAATAGTGACAAAAACAAACGAAAAAGTACTAAACTTTTTATTAAACTAAATTATAAAAAATGTGTTCAAATACATTTTATTCCGTATGGAACTTGGAAAAACAGTTGCGGTCTTTATTTAGGCATAGAAACACCATACATTTGCCACAGGATATTTGGGATTTTCCCTTGCACTCTGGATATTTACACCTTTTTCTTGATTCACTACCGGCAAGTGATTTAAATTGTCAGTTTTTATCTCCTGGGCTGGTATTTGCGAAAACGGATACTTTTTCTTTTCCAAATCTAGTTGGGGTTGTAAGGAGGTACTTGGCCTTCCCTTTTTCTCTGTAGACCATTAGCTTTCGTGAAAACTTCCGCAAGGTAGAGTTTGAATTCAGAAAGTGGTAGGTATTAATCATCATTTTTCAAGTTTCTCCTCCATAGCATCCAGCTGTTTACGCAAATCATATCGAGGAAATGGAAAAATACCCTCATATACCATTTTTTTGATCTGATTTGAATTCTATAATAGCCCAACATGGAATCTAAACTCCCCCAATAAAAGCATTATACACAGCAATACTTTGCGGGCGGGAGATTACTACATGGCTCTTAGATTTTCTGCAAAATCTCTTTACTTCAGATGTAAGTGGATATGGTGTTTACAATTTTATTGTCATACCACGAACTGATACGTCTACACCATCCACTTTAGCTACTTTTTCCAAAACGGCACCTCTGCCCTTTTTCTTCATGTCTCATTCCTTGAGAAATTGAAAATCCGGTACACGCTTAGTTCTTGGTGTACCCAGGGTAAAATACCATTTTTGGTTAGGTAAGTTAGTAGTGGGATGCTCGTAAACCAATTGTCAAAAAAAGTTTGTAGTGTAGATTTTTTGAAATGGTTTTACCACGACGTTGCTGCTTGCTCCTAGGTCCGGCTGACCTTCTTCGAGAGTAGTAGTTCCACAATAAAAATCAAAATTGTAAGAAAAACCGGACACTCCACTTAGAACAAAAACTTTATATCCCCATTTATGAGGCTTCTTGGAATATATTGTTTCATAGATCATCGTGCTTTGGTTGAGATTGTTTGTTGGGCCTACGGCCATGTGTTCTTCCTTAGGAACAAGCAGAAGTCTCTCACGAATTTTGTTTAGCAATGTACGTATCTTGAAAAGTTTATCGTGTCCTGGTTGCCTCTGTGGAATTTGCAGTGTATTATCATTGAAAAGAAGAAATCGTTTGATTTCGGTCCCGTAGTGAGATGTATCGAAGAACTCATGCCGCTCTGGAGGACTCGCTTTACCATAACATCGGGTAATAGCAGAGTCCAGACAGAGCCGGTATTGTTCAGAAGGGGAGTATTTCAGGGAGATTCCCTAAGCCCCCTTCTGTTTTGCATCTCACTACTGCCATTATCCGTTTCGCTGCGAAATACCCGTGGCTACAACTGCGGTACCCCCGGCGATAGGAGGCATAAGGTCACCCATCTGTTTTACATGGATGACCTTAAACTTTATGCCTCCGGAGAGAGGGATTTACGCCAGTCCCTCAGGGTGGTACAGGAGTACACGCAGGCTGTCGGCATGGAATTTGGGTTGGACAAGTGTGCACTAGTCCACCTCAAGAGAGGACGATGCGGTGACTACGGAGAGGATGCGCAGCTTGTGGACGGAAGCATCTTACATCACCTAGATGCCGGAGAGTCGTACACTTACTTGGGTGTCGAGCAACGCTCCACCCAAGAAGTGAGTGTAGTAAAAAACGCTCTCCGCGGCAAGTATCAGCACCGACTCCGACAGATCTGGTCTTCAGAACTGCCGGGGAAGAACAAGGTGTCTGCTACCAATATGCTTGCCGTTCCGATCCTCCTCTACTCCTTTGGAGTAATTAAATGGAATCAAGAGGAGCTGCGACAACTCGATGTAGGAACCCGAAAAAAGATGCATCTCTATAGGAGTTTGCACCCTAAATCGTCCGTTCCACGGTTATATCTTCCACGACATCGGGGAGGCCGTGGACTCTTGAGTTTGGAGAGTTTCCATAACAGGATGGTTCTGGATGGAGCCTGTAAGGTCATAAGGAGTTCGGATCCCCTCCTCTGCATGGTCCGAGAGCATGAAAGTGCAGGAGTAGGAGCCTTTTTGTTTAAGGCAGCGCGCAGAGCCGCCGATGAACTCGGTTTGGTCTTCGACGCTGAGCGGGTTAATCACGACTCTGTCACCGAGTTGGAACCTGCTCGGCAAAAAGCCCAAGTCAAAGCTGCTGAAATTGATTTATTTCTGCAGCTACACTCGGATAAGCCATTGCACAAAGTCTTCTATAAAAATATAGAAGACCGCGGCTTATCCGAAAGGCTGACCTTTGCTTTCTTAAGGTCAGCCGGGCTAAAGTCTGAGACCGAGGGATTCATAATGGCGTGCCAGGATGGTGTATTCAACACACTCGTCTATCGAAGTCGTGTCATGGGTATAGAGGTCCCTGATGTCAGCTGCAGGACCTGCCACAGGGCGCCGGATACATTAATGCATTTGCTGTCGGCTTGTCCAGTATATGCAGTCTCGGCTTATATCCAGAGGCACGACGCAGCATTACAAGTGCTTTATTATCACTTAAGGCACTCGTATGGGATAGACGAGACACCAGTGCTGCCTTACGCTCCGGGGGATATTGAGTCCGTTGTGGGGAATGAGAAGTGTCTAATTTATTGGAACTACTCGTTTTCCCACCGTCAGGCAAATACAAGCTAATAAGCCTGACATGGTCCTCCTCGACCACCAACTCAAGACAATGTTTGTCGTGGAGTTCTCGGCTCCCGCGGAAAATAACATTGTCTTGAAGGAGGAGGAAAAACGGACGAAATATCGAGATTTGCTCTTCGAGCTCCGCAGGCTTTACCCTGGCCATATTGTTAAGCTAGTGGTCCTGATCATAGGAGCCCTCGGTGGAACGAGACACACGCTGCTTTCAGAACTAAAGATCATACCGGCATGCCGAAATTCGGCAGAGATCTTAGCCGGCAGGATGCAGAAGGCCATTATCCTCGGCTCATTACGTCTACTCAGGGCACACGATTCTCGGACCCAGTAGTCACTCACCCCACGGACGTGGGGAGTGGCTGCCGGTACTACCAGCTCCCCTCTGTGAGTGTCGGAGCCACAGAGTATAAAGGGTGACTGGCTTTTACGGAAAATAATAATCATAATAATAATAATAATAATAATAATAATAATGTCTTTATTTATCATATTTCAATTCAAATATACAAGTATTTAAGTAGTTTCATAAATAGGGCGAATTTCAGATAACCTTAAGGGTTTCTGCTCTTCCACTTAACCCTGTAAATATATCAATGCACTTGCAATTGTAAGATATTTAAATATCCTAAAAAATACATAGCATATCAAAGTATGCTCAAAAGAAGAGAAAGAAAAAGAGAAATTAAGTAATGATTATTTAGGTAAACAAAAACACACATATACATTATATATACACATACATTATTCACTTTAAAATCAGCTATTAGGTAGAAAATTGTTCGTTCATGAGTTCCTTCGTATAAGCAGTTTTAAATTTTGCTAAGTTTAGCGCTCTTGTTGAGTTGGGGATGTTATTGTAGATATTAGACACAGTGTATGAGTAGCAGCGCTTAAAAAATTCTGTATTATGCTGCGGTGGTGTAATTGTACCTTTATACCTAATATTCACATTGTGAACGTCAGTTTTAAATGAAATTTTGTTATATAAGTAGCTTGGAGATTTGTTGATTTTGTGGTATAGACAAGCTGCATGCAGTTTACGCCTATTTGCCATGTTCAACCATTTTAAGTCTATAAGTTTTTGAGATATTCTTTCGTACTTTTTAATACCAAAGATGAATCTTAGACAACTGTTTTGGACTTTCTGAATCCTTCTAGTATCTAGACTATCTAAACAGGGTCCGTAAAGAGAATCACAATAATTAAAGCTCGACAGAATAATCGAATTACATAACATAGCTTTGACGTTTTTGTTTAGCACATGCCTATGGGGAAATAATAACCTTAATTTATAATATGCACTGGATATCAAATTTGAAACGTGATGTTTAAATCTTATGTGTTGATCGAAAACTACACCTAGATTTTTAGCTTTATCCTTAAAATTTAACAATTCATTTCTTAAGGAGATGTTTATAGAATCCTGTATTAAAGGTATTCGTCTTTTTTTGCCAAATATAATAGCGTTGATCTTTCGCGGATTTAATAATAACCCGTGCTCTGTGGCATCTGTCGATATTAGCTAGATCTGCCGTTATTTTCGTGTTTACGATATCTATATCAGCTGACTTAAAGTGTCTGTAAATTTGAAAATCATCGGCATAGGCATGTGATGAGCAATATTGAAGCGAGGCAGAAAATTGGAATGTATATAGCGTGAACAGAAGAGGTCCTAATATACTCCCCTGCGCTACGCCTCTGTTAAGAGTTCGGTAGTGAGAAATCTCTCTACCAATCACAACAGCCTGTGATCTGCCGACAAGAAAATTTGTTATTAAAGCTAGAGCCTCATGATTTAAACCAATATATTTTAAAATAGAAATGAGCACCGAGTGATTAATTGTGTCGAACGCTTTTGAGAAGTCCAGGAGAACCAGTATCGAGAGTTTATCCTGATCTGTTGCAGCGATAATGTCGTCCGTAATATTTAGCAGCGCCGTATTGCAACTATAAGCAGGTCGAAAACCCGATTGCGTTAGAGGTAAGATATTATGCAAATTAAAATACTCTCGGAGCTGGGTCTCCATAATCTTCTCAATAACTTTCGACAAACAAGGTAAAATGCTAATTGGCCTAAGATCGGTAAGTCCCGTGGGGGAATTCACTTTGGAAAGTGCTATAACATGAGCTTTTTTCCACTGCTTAGGGAATACTGAGTTTAGTAAACAGAAATTTATTATATGGGTAATAATAGGCAGTAAAAAAGGCAGGCATGATTTTAAAATAAAAACTGATATTTTGTCACAACCCACGGCTTTGGTTTTTATGCCATTAATTATTTTTAACACATCGATTTCTGACACTGTTTTAAAACTGAACGAGCTGTTATGTAATTTATTTGCTGAATAGAAGTTTATAATATCATCAAAATTAATATTTGGAACAGGGATGCTATCAATGAAGTAATTATTTATTGTGTTACAGTCTGAAAGAAATTGCGGTAGGTTGCTTCCATTGTTATTAGAGTTAAGGAATTTAATATCATCCCAGATTTTGCTTTTATTGTTTCTAAACTGATAATCAAAATATGCTTTTTTTTCTGATTTTATTGTCGAGTTAGTAATGTTGCGCAGGGCTTTATATTGGTTATGGTCTTGTTCATTTTTCGTTCCTTTATATTTTGCTAATGCTTTATCCCGTAACAGCATCATGTGCTTAAGGTTTTCTGTGAGCCATGGGGAAGGTTTTTTAGTGAATCTAGAGGTTTTTAGAGGGGCGTGAATATCTAACAATATACTTAAGTTGTCAACTAAAAAGCTAAGCTTATCATCCACATCTGCCCGATCATATATATTTTTCCATGGAATTGACTTTAAATCGTATTCAAATTGATTGAAATCTATTTGTTTTAGAGGCCTATATGTTCTAAACTTGTGCATCGGCTTAGGTTTAATAATCGCCAACTCAATAAAAACTAAGCTATGATCGGATATGTCGCTTGAGTCTATAACGGCACAGTTATTGATGATATTCTGATTATCTGTGATAACAAGGTCAATTAATGAGTTAGAGCTATTATTAACGCGAGTAGGTTTGGACACGATTTGAGTTAAACCCAAGTTTTCTAGTGCTATATTTAAATCATTTGAAGACTGATTGTCACAGTTTAGAAAATCAATATTAAAATCACCTAAACATATCATACAGTTTGAATTTAACATGGCTGCAGAAAATGAATTTTCTAGATGGTTCAGAAAGTCCCCATGGTACAGTCTTGGCGGCTTATAAACAACGCCAAATGAGATTAACTGTTTGCTTATTTTAACCTCAATCCATAACTGCTCTATCTCTTTACTACTTTCTATATACTTGTAACTTAAGTGCTTTTTTAAATAGAATGCGATGCCCCCACCGCGTACATGACGATCACAGCGAATAAGGTTATAGTCTGGTATACTTACACTGGATGATGGAATATTTTCGTTTAACCATGTTTCGGTAAGTGCTACTAAGTCATATTGTTGTGAGACAACATGCAGTTTGAAGTTATCGAAATGAGCAACTAATGAACGAACATTAAGATGACAACAACTAAGTTTATTCATAGCGTTGGTTGTATAATAAAATAAGCGAAATAATCGTCTCTATGTAATGTATTATGGGTATTTATTTTGCAAAAACAATGTAAGTAAAAGAATGTATAGTGTGCAGTATAAATTGTAATATTTTTCTTCTTTCTTTTTCTCTCTTTTTTTTTGTTCTGTCGATTAGGCAGATTGTGGTCCCAGCTCCATCTCTACCAAATTGTCTTCCAGGTCTGCATATTTCTTCATTGTGTGCTTCTGTCCATTTTTATTGGTAAAAATATCCCCATTCCAGGTCCAAACATTTTTAAATCCATATTTAGTACAGGCTTTTTGATACATATTTACTCGACTGGCGGTTAAGTCCTGTTTGATGACGATCCCTGTATTCTTAAAAAGTTTTTTGCTCTTAAATATTTTCTGTCGTTCATTGACATCTGTGAAAGTTATGATAATGGGCCGTGGTTTCTTGTTAGACTTCTTATCAATGTTTTTTATATTAACACGATAAGCAGATACATTGCTTGATAGTTGAATATTTAATTTTCTAATAAAGATATCTTTCATCTCACTTACTGTGTTCTGGTCACTTTCTGGGGCACCATAAATGCGTAGCTTATTTCTCTTATTATATTGTTTTAGTTGATCCAATTCTGCCTCCATGGTTTCCTGTTGCTTCTTCAAGTTTACAATTGTTTCGTGGGACTCACGTAATTTGATGGCAGTTGAATAATTGACATATATATGCAAATGCCACAAAAAATGCAAACTTCTCGAGATATATTAGGCGGTTTCAGGCCTCTCTTGTACACCGAAAAGGTTTGACTGTTCAGTTATATAAGTGAAAATCCCATCGGTAAAAAAAAAATTGAAGAACTGGATAGGGTCATGAAGCTCATCTATGATATTCGGAAGTGTTTCACATCCTTTGAATTTTACAAAATCTTCAGAAACAGCTAGAAACTTATTCTGCCAGTCAATTTCTTCTTTTTTCTTTTTTTTTCTTTTTTTTACACCGTTTGTTTGGTTTACCAGCCAATGTTGAAGGTATATTGGCATTGCTAAACTCAATATTTTTTGTATGTTTACGATGTTGAACTTGTAAAGATTGCTGTAATATAGAAAGTGGTACGTCGCTGTCATCTTCACTTTCAGTTTTGTCGATAATAACTTGTTCTGTCGTCGAAACGTTGCTTTCATTGTTGGATGATCCACACAGAATTCTAGGTTATTTGGGAAACAACAATTAATTTTTTCGGTGGTCATCATCGGAGGATAAATTCTCATCGTCGCTCTCATCAGTCTTTGGAATTTGCACATTTGTTGTACCATAAAATTGTCTGGTATTCATCTGAAAAAACATCGCAATTATTGTCTATTTCTCAAAGTGTTCCAAATATAGCACAAGTAAACAAGATCGTTTTTACCCACTTTATGTCAAAATATTGTTTTTAGTAACAACAGTAAACACTTACCTTTACAGCAATATTTATTTTGCAACAAAATATGCAAAAATAACAAAAATACTATCACTGGAAATAACCACTAAACAGGCTGTTACGCGTCGCCAGTCAACTAAATACAAGTGGCGCTGTAAACACGCGAGATTCGCTTGTAGGCGGGATTTGTGTATTCAGCCTCAAAGAAGCGAACGTGCCAGATATGGGACAATTTGAATGAAGGTCTTACACTGTTTGGGGACTTGTAAAATAAAATAAATTTGACGTGTGCCAAATATGGGACAGTATGCGGTAAGCGATTAATTGTACTTCCTAAAATGTGCGTTTGTAAAGGTGAAAGTTTTTCATGAACGAAAATTAGTAGACCTGTACACTTTCTATGAAAATTTGCAAATCATCGTTGGGACCGTACTCTGGTAGAGCATTTAATAATTGCGTAAATTCTTGAGGTTTAATTGTATTATCTGTATTGGCTGATGAGCCAGCATTACTAACCGGCGGAGACATTTCTAATTTTCGTTTATTTAAACTAATATTATCGATTTTCTCGACTAATTCTAATTCAATTTCTCTGTACGAGTCAGAGGTAGACAGACATATACTAAAACTAGATTTTTCTGAATTCGACTGTGATTGTTTTCTCTTAAAAAATGAAAAAATGGATTTACAGACTAATTAGAAGGACTGACATCTCTTCCTGCTGTTCTCGATGAACTTGCGACGTCCTGGATGGACTGGGGTTGTCTCCAATAGACTTGGGAGTAGCAGAGTGGATTTTTGTTCTTAGTGGATCACAGAAACAAAGTGTTGACACACACCACTAACTCGAAACCGTATAGGACGCGTCGTTCCCATGAAATTACTTCTTTTTAGCGTTTTATGGATCCCGTTCGCAGCGCCAGTTATGTTTTACAGAAGAAAAAACGGTTTTTAAAAAACAGATTTATTTTTCTAATTGCAAAAGCTTGACAGCGAGACCGCTTTACATTAAAGATAATCTACAACTAAACTACAGAAATAAAATTATACATTGTTTGTCGGAAGATAGTGGTTATCTGCCGGGATCGTATTATGCTGACAGGAGAGTTCACGGGTCCATAACTCGCTCTTTCAGCCTTTTACATTTTTCTTGTTTTGATGGCTTTTTATTTTTAATATGACGTCTGACGAAGGCATTGGATGGTTTCTTTGAATATAACGTGCATTATTGAGAACTTCTTCTGTACAGTAATAACAGAAGCCAGGCTTTCTTTTGTCATCTCTGAGTTGATGCTGTTGATTTTCTGGTGTTTTTCAATAGTTTCTGCTGTTTCCCTTGAACTTGAGTTGGAGTCATTCTCCCTCACTTTAGTCAATAATGATAAAGAAGCATTTTTGAACGTTTTGTCATCGGAATAAATGTTAAATATATAAAGAAGCGCCAGACCTGTCCATTTTTCTCGTTGAAGATGTTGTAACTGCTTTACGTGAATCTGGTGATAGTATGTATAAGTGTTCTAAATTTCTAGCGAAGTGTCTTCTACTATCCTAAAAAAATTTGTAATTAGTTTGGTTCACAATACAATGGGGAATTTCGGCAATTTTTTTTTAATTCAAAAATGAGTTCTTTAGATTAAAAGAAGAGACCCGTATTATTTTTAAGCAATATAACCGTGAAAAAAAATGTTAAAGTTTAGTTATATATTTTCCCCTAAAAATGTATGACGTATGTAAACGTAGTTAGAAAATTTTAGGCTTACTATAAAAAGGATACCTACCCTGGCCAAGGAGTTGAGAATAAGAAGATAACCTAAAATTCTTAATTGTCATCTGAATTTTAATTGCTTTTTGACAGCGACAAGTATCAGTTTATGGCAGAAAATAAAAGAAGATACAATTACGCAGTATTTCCAACCGTCACCGGCAAATCAAAGAAATTTTCTGCTACCTTTGTCTACGTCACAAAACGTTTAGTGACTTTTTGAAACCAAAACTTATAGGGCTTTAAAAATACAACTAACTGAAAATAATTGTTCAAAATATTACTGGTAAGTTCTAAATATTTTCATATTAACACTTGTTTTTAAATATTTAGACTGAACTGAAATTCCCCATTATCGGTGATATAATTTACCTCTTCATCGCTGAGCACAGAGGTTGCATAAGGATCTTCTTCAAATGATGAATAAATCTATTAAAAAAATAATATATCAGAACTAATTATATGAAGTACCTATTTCAAGAAATAGTTTACCTCAGAATATGAAAGCATTCGTTTGGAAGTTTTTCGTTGTAGTAGGGGATCTAGCTTGCCGTACGATGCGTTTTAAAGTTGGGGGGTCAACTCATATGTATACAATAACTAAAAACAGTTTTCTATGTAAAATTTTCTGCCGAATTCGAATTAAGAGTTCACCACTAAATTCGGAATTGCGAAATTAGAGAAAAAGTTGTTTATTTCCAAAAGTAAGAAAAACACAATAGATATTAGTATTCTCATTACCCACTCAATATCTCATTTGCTGGTAAAAGTATCGATCTGAAATTTTAGGAGAATAATCTTTTAACTTTCTTCTTGGGCTCTGTATAGAGCAAAATTATTTTGTCAATATAATTTTTTTATATAAAAAAACTATAGTCCTACTGCACAAAAGTTCCAAAATGTATAGCAAAATATAGTATGTGAAAAACTTTTTTATAAGTAGAGATAGAGGTGTAGTTAATCGACAAAAAATGATGATAAAAGACCAAAGAAGTTTTTGCATTTGAATATGTTTTTATACTTTGGCTTAATAGTGAAAACAAGGAGATTATATTTGGTTCAGCGTTGGCGCGCGTGTTGGCCCGGCCCGGTCAAATTGGTCTAGCTCGGTGTTTACACTTCATCGCGTGCTCTGCTAACGATTGTGTATCTATTATAAGATAAAAGCTTCCATATTAGTAAGAAAAAGGCTTAAGGTCTGCGATTTAATGAAGCATATTTATATTGTGTCAGTCCGATTAAAAATGTTTGTATTTTATGTAAATAAAGAAAACTATTAAATTTTTATAATTGGTTTAATTTAAAAGTGAGGAATATTTGCCTTCGCACAAACAACTTATACTACATTTTACTTTTGCACTTAGACATAGACAACGATTGGTACAAGTGTACATTTTACATTTGCAATATGAATTTAAATGTATATTCTCTGGCTTTTGTGGTTTACTCATCATTATCGGTATAATGTCATTATTTAGTTTGCTCCAGCCAAAATCAAAAATATTAGGCAAATGTGGATTAACTTCACAGGCTTCTTTGTATACAGCTGCTTGCAAACATGCTCTTTTTAAATGAAATAAAAATGCATTTTCGGTTGGAGGAAGATGTCTGAAATGAAATGGTAATATTAGATTCATGTAAATTAAAATAATTAAAACAATTACCTTATATCTGTCTTACATGAAGTGAATAAATGTGCTCTTAGCCCATCCAAATTTCCTCTAAATAAAGGTCTGCCATAAAGAGCCTTAAAAAATAACCTACAGGAATCTAATACACTATCAGTTAGTTTGTAAGTTCCATCTCGGTTCGCTGCGCCAAAATGTGTTAATTCTTCTAACATATTTAACCTTTCACGTAATATTTTTACTACTGTCTTTTTGCCTTTCTTAAAGGGATAACTAACAGTATCATTTCCAGAGAGGCAGTAAACAGCTAGTAAAATGTTGGCCAGATTTCTTTTGTCGAAATCAAATGTACTAGATAATTGGGTAATCACATCATGACAAGAAATAAAAGATTTTTGCCGTTGAAACCATATTTCAGTGTTAAGTATAGTCGCATAATACAATGAAAGAACAAAAATATCAGTGTCCGCAGAATATATGACTGTTCTAGTACATTCATTTCTAAAAAATGACAAGATAGAATAAATTCTGGTGTCTGCTTCTTCATGATCGGAAAAATGTAGGGATTCCATGATCTTCACATTATTTTGATCGCATAAAATAGTTTTGCTATTTTCTAAAAACATACCTGCAATAATAATCTGAACATTTTGGTCTATTCTGAAATGACTTTCCTCAAACTTGCAAGCAAAAAAGTTCAAGAGTTCTCGTTTATTATCAGAATGAGAAATATTTTTTTTCCAATTCGGTATATCTACCTCATCGTTTACCTTATACTGACTTACTTTGGTCCGTCGATTCATTTCAAAACTTTTTATGCTATCAGGTACATCGTATCTATCTCCAACACAGACAATTAGGTTACACTTTTTTGGTCTCATGCTTATAACTAATTTCAAATACTTTTCAAAGAGTTGAAAGTTGAACAGCCATAGCTTTGATGCCTTTGAATTAAAGACATGATGTTAATAATAAAAACAGTTTTTTTCGGTTCAACTGGTAACAGACAATCTTCCGGTGGTACCATTTTTAAAATTGCATTGTAAAATTCACGTGTTCCCTATTCTCATAAAGTAGTTACTAACAGAAAATTCACTTGGTTCAAATAAAGAGGATGGATAATTCGTCCATTCAAAGGAAAAAGTCTTGATTTTTCCCTCCTCGTCTAAATCCGGAGTAAAATGTAAATTTCTTAATACTTCAATTTCATCTTCATATATTTTATATCTTTTGGAAATTGCTGTTTTCTCTCTTTGCTGTTCCTAAAATAGTGGGAGTTTAACAGTTGATATTATGTCTGTCTTTTTCTTATGTGCTATTTTTATTGCATCCGAGCCTTTTTGTTTAGCCAAATGTAGATCATTTGACTATATCCTGAATGAATGTTGAGTAAACTATCTGTGTCTTCTTAATTTTGCTTCTGATTAATGCTAGTAGACTTAATTTAAATTTATTATTTTCTTGTGCGTGGATGGATCGCTCATGGTGCTGCTCACTTCCTTCTGCTTTACGATTATCTAGTAAGTCATACTGAACTTGGTCAGACAGTGCAGCCAAAGATGGCAAAGCATACAAGTACTTCTGAATTGTGTTTTCTTGCATAGTAATATCAGAAAATAGATTATTTTTAGCATCTTTGTTATACGTCTGATCTAACGCCAAATTGGTTCAAACGCCGTTAAATTTTCCTTGTTGTACATGGATATTAATATTTCCAGCTGAACATTCATTCCATACGGCAGGGCAACTGTTTTCCAAATTCCGCATATCAAGAAGATAGTGGGGTATGTAAGAAGCATATTTGTAGTGACCAGCAGCAACCATATATGGAAGCATATGTTCTACTTAGGTAAGATGTTGCTTAAAAGCACCCGAACGTTCTGCTGCAATGTACCATTTAATTGTAAAATACTTATCATGTCTATATATTGAATCCAATAAAGTGCAGTTGGATTTCCTTCAAACGAAATTTCGAACTCTGCGTAGTTTCAGTCGCAATTAGTAAATGGCAGATATTACTATAACACACTGTTGCATTCCAATTGTCACATGCTACGTTATGTTGTAAAAGCAACATTTCATGAAGTAATAGTTCAATATTTTCGTCATAAATTTGTTTTACAGACAGCCAGTATAAAAAGGCTTCCCAAAATAATTCAAAAATTGCCGACTGCATAAGCGTGTGACCTCGTACCATTTTATAATAGTCCTTGCCACCATTAATAATTTTGTTAGCTGTACCTGGTAAAAATATTTTCGCGTCAACGAGAAAATCTTCTATTCCTGAAAATGACATAATTCTACCAACAGCCCCAAAGATATTCAAACATATATGGAATCCTCCCATACGGGGTATAACTGTATTGTACTTTTAAGGATATATTTTTTTTCAAACTGAGGATGATTTCATAAATTGCCTCATCTGCAGTTATGACGGAATGTTCTTGTTGATGTAGTTCAGATATTTTCATAAAGTACTCAATGGAGTTTTGCACAACATTTGGATTTGTCGGAGTCTCTGCTATAAAAGGACCATAAGCCACTGTAGTTTTAATACTTTTATCAGGCAATATTTTTTCGTGGAAATTGGACCATGTTATCGGGGTAAACGTATCATTATTATCAAGCTCCATATTTACCAAATTCCTAATTAATAAAAGATCATGGTAACTTTCTTCGTAATTCTGTATTTGCTCTAAATCTAACTTTGAAATTGACCTATGTTTTGCTCTGTCACTTGAAGTCACACTAGGGAAATCTAAATTTAAAGTTCTTTTTACAGATATTTTATTTTTGTTATGTACATTCATTAACGTTGTTTGAGGTTTCTGGGCTGTTAACACATTTTGATACATCACATGCGTGGTACCGTGTGTCGTGAAACCATCTACTGTATTTTCCTTAAAATCTAAATTGTCGAGAGCATATTGTATAAAAGTTTTTGGTATTAAATTTTGCGACACAAATATTCCTTTTTCAATAACTTCCTTGTCACTTTTAAGAGCTACGTCGTTTGATTTGTTTACTCCTAAAATACAAATTAAATTTTAATTTAATTTTGCTACTATTGCTGCTTTTGGTAACAAAATTGTAACAAACAGCTTAATGTAATTGTTCTCACATACCTGGTTTGCTTTAAAATGTAAATAGCTAATCCAATATGCTTTGGTGTTTTCCTACCCGTGCCTAAAAAATAATTAATAATGAAAACATTAACATTATAACACAAATAAATTAAAAAAAGGTTATCACCTTTAAAAATGATATCTTGGCAAAGGTTTAATACATCTGTTTTTTCTTTTTTATTCAACAACATTTTACCGTCATCAGTAAAATCAACGGGTGCATTAGTAATAAGCCAGGAAACAAAATTAAAAAGAGATAATGGGATACATTTTTCTGAGAATTCTCTGGTTATTTCCATATAATCACACTTAGGAAATTCTGCCAAGTCCTGCTTCAGTAATTTTGCCTAATGATAATAATTGGAATGGTGTTTATCTGGAGATTTTTCAAAATTACTCAACATGTCATTTGGGTCTGGACTACCAGTCTCTTTTTTCCCCTCGATTAATTTTATAATATACTGTGATGAATCAACGTAATCCGAGAAACCTTCGCCTCTTCGTACTATAACTAGACTGTCTCCAAAGTGTAATTTAATATTTTCACAAAGGTTTTCTCTAAAGGTACTTTGGATTCCAAGAGATTTCATATTCTTTTGCCTTATTGTGCACTAGTTGTCTTATATCAGACAGTGTTAAAATTTCGTAATTTATAAATAACTTGGTTTTCAAATCTGGTATTATTTCTTCGAATATTTTGTTGAAAGTGACACTTATTTTTTCTTCATTTTTTTGTTGTCTTAGAAATTCTATCACTTGGTTTTAAAAATCTGGTCATACATAGATTATGATATTTAAGTTCATATGCTATCGTATCAATGCATGTATCTCCTCGTCCTTGAATTTTATCTAGCAATAAATGATCTTCTATCTCTTTAGTTCTTTTCAAAATTTGACTTTGTCTATTAAAAGTAGTGACAGGTAAAAGTTTCCGATTCCCCTTCGAATCTCTATCTTTGTTACATAAAAAACATACTTTTGTATTGATATGCAATGATTTCTTTGTTTTTGTTGCAGCAAATACAGTCGGATTATCCGGTTCTTTTCTTATAACAAACTGCGGTGTAAGCTCGCCTACATTGGGCATGATAAACAGGTGCCATACTTAAAAATATATCCTCATTTTCTATGTCACTTGCCAACGTAATGGAATGTAAATCAGTCTTTGAATGACACGCTTGTTCTATGGTATTATATGTAACTTTTTGCAATGTCTCATCGCTATCCTTTTGACATATAATACAGAATTTATAATCAATTGTCGATTCTATAATTTTAGTTTGGCGTTAATATGTTAGACACATTTCTTTTTAATACTTACCCATGTCGACCACTATTTTCGCAAAATATTACCAAATATTACATTAAATACTAACACAATGTTTCCGTTTCACAAACTTACATGAACTAAATAATAAAATACATACGTATCTTGAATAAAACCTCTGATATGACTGACTGAATGCGGTTGTGGATGGCTAGTAGAGAGCGCTCGCGCCGGCCGAGGAGAACGCGCAATATATCAGTCGTTTTACACTTTACTATTTATTTACAACATTCATAACAGCCAAATTAAGCATTCTAGAAAAAAATTCTTCAAATAAAAAAGTTTCTATAATTCATAAGCTTTATTTTCTCTCGATCATATGCCCATGTATCTTTAATAATAAAAAGTTTCTAGCATGTTATATTTTGCAATGCATTTTGGTGTTTTTGTGCGTCAAGCAAAGATTTTAATTTTTTTGCCAAAAAACGACGTCGCCGAAAAAAATTTCGCATAAACTGTAAGTGAGGCCAATGTCCAAAGATATTGGTGTCAAAATTTGAAACAGATATATCTAACAGTTAACGAGGTATTAACTGAGAAACAAAAAAATAAATGTTTTCAGTAGTTTTTATAAATTTGCCCAAAATTGCATTTTTTTCCCATTTCGCAATTCTGGATGAAGGGGTGAACTCAAAATTCGTATCCGTCATGAAATATTACATAGGAATCCGCTTTTGGTTTTTGTATATGTCACAGTTGACCCCTGCCCCCCTCCTTGCTGAATTGGAGGTCTTAGATTCCCTACTATTGTCTCCCTAAAATCAATCACATAAATATAATTTAAGTTTATATTCATAAAAGTTATTTTGTAAGCGTATGTGTACTACTGATTATAAGACACGATAACTCAATAAAAATTGTTGAAATATTTTCGAAATCGGGCATGGCAAAGAGTGAAGATATTTCTCAATAATTTAACTTAGCGTCACTTCGCGTAAATTTTGTGAGGTCTAGAAAGGTGAAAATCAAGAAGTGAAACTCCTCAATAGAAAACATATCAATTGCCCTGAGTGTATCAAAGTAGTCGCTAACTACGAAGTTTCCGAATCATTTGTGATAAATATTGTAACAAGAAACAATAATAACAACAATAATGTCTTTGTAGTGCCGAATTATTAATAAACTATTAAGTTTTATTTCAATAAATAATTTATTCTTGTCACGTTATTTCGTGCGGTGTAAATAGACAAGTAGATAAAATTGCAACACAAATAGACAATAGTAGTAATATAATAATAATAATAAGTTTATTTGTCCAATCGATCACATTACATGATATAGGATAAGTCAGAAATAGTATACAGTACAGAAAAAAAATATCACGTAACGAACACATTGCAATAAAAGTATAATATATATATATATATATATATATATATATATATATATATATATATATATATATATATATATATATATATATATATATATATATATATATATATATATATATATATATATATATATATATATATATATATAACAATCTAAATTTAGTAGGGCTTCGGAGCCCTACTAAATTTAGATTGTTCTTTAACTAGTCGGACGTGACTATCCTTCATTATATATATATATATATATATATATACACAGTGTGTCCAACTAAGTCTGCACCATATGGGAAACTTTTTTATTATCGGTTTTATGAAAAAAAATTATTCTTGATAAAAAGTTTTGCATGGCCTAAAACCCAAAATGAAATAATCAGATATCAATTTTTTGCAGTCATAGACGAGGTTTGTCGAAAAATGTAAATTTTACTCAAGAGTAAAGTACCTTTATTTATTACAATATCGACAATCGTTATTAAGAAAAGTTGATCCTAATTGAAAACTACGGTCAGATATCCAATATTATCCATCTACCATGAAAAAACAATTTTTAATAATTTTTGAGTATTTTTTCATGGTAGATGGATAATACTGGATATCTGACCGTAGTTTTCAATTAGGATCAACTTTTCTTAATAATGATTGTCGATATTAAGGAAAACTACGGTCAGATATCCAATATTATCCATCTACCATGAAAAAATAGATATTATACCCAAAAATTATTAAAAATAGTTTTTTCATGGTAGATGGATAATATTGGATATCTGACCATAGTTTTCAATTAGGATCAACTTTTCTTAATAACGATTGTCGATATTGTAATAAATAAAGGTACTTTACTCTTGAGCAAAATTTACATTTTTCGACAAACCTCGTATATGACTGCAAAAAATTGATATCTGATTATTTCATTTTGGGTTTTAGGCCATGCAAAACTTTTTATCAAGAATAACTTTTTTTCATAAAACCAATAATAAAAAAGTTTCCCATATGGTGCCGACTTAGTTGGACACACTGTATATATATATATATATATATATATATATATATATATATATATATATATATATATATATATATATATTATATATATATATATATATATATATATATATATATATATATATATATATATATATATATATACACACATATATATATACATACATACACATATATATACACACATATACATATATACACCTATATATAAAAATTTAACATAAAATAAAATCACAAATTATCATCACTGTAGTATTCACTAAGGGAGTAATAGCTCTTATTAACTAGGAGATTTTTTATTTCTAATTTAAAATGCTTGTCTTGTAAATTCTTATATTTAGAAGGTAAATGATTGTAAGTCTTTTTAGCCAAGTATTTTGGACTTTGTTTATATTTTGCTGAGATATGGAGTGGTATTTCAAGTGTTGAGACGTTTCTTGTATTATATGTATGATAAGTATTTAGTGTATTTGTTCTTAGTTCAGTTTTCGCATACAATAGTAAATTCAATAGTAAAATACATGGTACTGTCAGTATTCCCAATTTTTTGAACAAATCTCTGCAGCTATCTCGTTTTCTTAATCCAGCAATAAACCTAACTGCCTTTTTTTGCAACTTGAAAATTCTGTTGCTATCAGCTGAGGCTCCCCAGGCAATAATGGCATAAGAAATTACTGAGTGGAAATGACTATAATAGTACATAATCAACACTGATTGATCGACTACATCACGTAACTGATTAATACAGTAACAAATTGGTGCAATTTTCTTACAAATACTGTCAATATGTGTGTGCCACGAGCAGTTGTCAGAAATAAGTAAGCCGAGGAATTTAACAGTTTGTTCTTGTTTAATTGTGCCATTTTTTGTTTTTATTAAAAGGCTTTCCTCATACATGGTTTTTATTTTAGAAAATCTTAAAAATAAGGATTTTTTTGTTGTTTAAAATAAGTTTATTTTCAGTGTACCATACATCAGCTTGTAAAAGAGTTTCATTAGCTTTGCGTGTAGTATTCCCTATCCTCTTATCGGATATTAGGAACGATGAATCATCAGCAAATAATATAGAATCAGCTAGAAAGTCATTTACGTAAATTATGTATAGTAGGGGTCCTAAAACTGATCCCTGGGGTACTCCGATTGAGGTTGCAAGACTTTCAGATTTTGTATCATTGATTTTTACATAGTGCGTCCTACCACTTAAGTAGCTCTTTATCCAGTTGAGAGGTTGGCCTCTTACACCATACCTCTCTATTTTTTTAATAAGTCTAGAATGACACACCAAATCGAAAGCCTTACTTAGATCAAGAAAGATGCCTATGCTTTTTTTATCACTGTCTAGATTTTCATATAGTTTGTTTAAAAATTTTATAATAGCAGTTGTGGTTAAAAGACCTTCTCGGAAACCAAATTGTACAGTACCTATTTATATAGAGGCGAAAAAGATGCAAAATTTTATAAAAATTGAATATTGATTGATGATTCTTTTCATGGTTGCTTTTTGTAGCAAAAGGTATCTTTGTTCTTTACTACTCTGTCCCAACTATTGTTTTCATCCTTAGAGGTTGAAACCTCTGATCAAAGAATTTATTCCTAAATATATAACAGCTATCTCTTCAGTAACTACCTTGTTTGCTCCTAACTTAGTCACATTACATGTCCATTAAAAAGGATGATAAACGTAACATCCCATAAGCAACAGTGGCGGGTATGTGTAGAAGGGTAAATATTTTCATTAAAATGAATTATTGCAATTCCTGCATTACCGGCTCTTTAAACAACGCGACGTAGGCTTGCAATATTACAATAAGATAATGCTTGATATACTTCAAATTTAATTAGCTTAAATTTTGAAATATATCTATTGTTACTTTGTAAATTGTTTAACATTTATAAGAATTACATTTCTCTATTCATTCTGAAAGTTTGCATATAATAAGAAGGTAAATATTATACATATATTTACAGATATTTATATATTTAAATATTTATTAATATTGTACGACAATATTGTACCTATTTTATGTAATAATTGTTGTTTACATTTTCATAACCTCTAGGAACATAACCGCGGATTTAAAAAATATAATAGGTGGAGATGTTTTATTCAAGAGAAATATGTATTAAAAGGATATTAAAATTTAATTGCTATTCACCTTATTACAACTGTAAACTGAACCATATCATGTTACGACTATGAAGTTTATACTTGCTTGCTTATGAAACGATCGGGTTTCTTCTTTTCTAAACTGCTTTCTGCAAACGGCACAGCATTTCACCATTTTGCACTAAATATTGTTACTAAACTGTGTAAATATGACTTATTCACCACTTATTGATCGAAGAACACGAAAAACATTTATTAGCATTAATGGCGGACACGTCAAACTGAGACTATGATCGAACTGAACCGATCGTGTCCGAAACGACCGCGAATAGAACAGTCGTTCTATTTGCGAATCAGGAACTTATGGGATGTTTGCAACTGAAGTGCCTTAGAATGTGTGTATCTCAGCAACAAACAAACCAATACACATTATGTAAGTTCTAGGTAAGTTCTTTAATCGGTTGAAATCGGTTGAAACCAAAAAATGTTTGTATTAGAATTGGTAATTTATTTTTAAAACATAGTATCTACAGTTTCTTCACGGGCAGAGTGAATAAGAATAAACTTTTTTATTTCTCATTTTACTCGGAAAATTTATTTTTCATAAAAAGTTTTGCTTTGTTAAAAACATGATTGCCATGGAGTAAGTTAACATGTCATGTACAGGATGTTCAGAAAATTTTTAAAAATCTGAAAGTTATGTAAGAGTAAACTACGTTTAATTTTAACTATATGAAAAACTGTCACTAAGAAGAGTTGTTTAGAATTAAAATTTGTATTATAATTCCAATTTGTGGATACATCTAACAAATTTGATTTAAAAAAAAAAAAATTAAGAGTATCAAGTGGTATCATGCGGTAAAGCTTTAGTTACAGTATATACATATTTTTGGATCACTGAATATGAATCTGAAGTCAAAATTTAAAATGGTTGTAAGTGGCGGATACAAATGGAATATTTTTTTCCAAAACAACTTGCTTAAAAAATCTAAAATAACTTGATAATTAAAGTATTACTATACATTTGTAAAAGATAACCTTTGTTATTTTTTTTATTCTTGGCTAATCATATATGCATAAACTTCTCGGCTAGTAAATTCGCAATTTTTTTTGATTGTTCATAATTTTATGACCCTTTTACGTAGTAAAAGTTTTCATTTATAGAAATTGATGGACGATGGTTAAAAATATGTTTCTATAAGATCATATCTAAGACCCAAAAACCGCAAAATGCGGTGACAATACGAAAAAATGTTTTTTTTTTATTTAAATAGCAACAATATAAATTTAAAAATCCGTTGTGTCTTGAAAAGTGTTTTCTGGAATTTACAGATGACGTGTACTTTTTCAGAGTTTTAATTGCATTTTAAATGACTAAGAAAAGTATAAAAAGATTACGAAAGACAAGCGTCTCGGTACCTAATTTTTGATACTTTGGCGGCTGGTACTTTAAATAAATAAAATAAATAAACGTCTATTGTGTACAAAAGAGTTCACACACAAAAGGAAGAGGTTAGCCTAAACTATCTTCCACCTCCCATTAGGAAAAAATATTATTACTGTACTCAGTATTACATTAAACTGAGAAAATTACTTTTTTATATAATTTTTTATATTGTATTACTTTAACTATTAAGTTTTATTATAACTATTATTATATTGGAGAATTTTATGCTCTGCCAAAAAAGTATTAAATACTGTTTCGCCTTATCTTGCTTAATTTTCAAAATGTTGAGGAAAAAAGACATTTGCTGCAATTATTGTTAGTAACTTTTGAACCCGGTTGTGCAAAAAAAATGTTTCTATGAAAATTGTGCCGATTTTTATAAGCTACAAAATGGTTTAAAGGCAATTAAAACATGGATTTTAATTAAAGTAGGCCATGGTGCCTACTTTAAGAGTTATTACGAGAAATATCGAAAATGCGGAATATGTCTAAGCAATATATCTCCATTATTTGAAGAGATACGAATATTTCAACGAGATTTTATCTAATTTTTTTCAAAACCGCTGTATTTTGAGATTTACTCTTCAGGGTATTAAATATATTTTTTTTTAACGAGCGGGAAATAGCGGCATTAAATAGAGTGCTTTCTTCTCTCTTCAACGATATATCACATGCCATATTTATTCATTGGAACTAAGTAAATAATTATAAAAACATTTTTTAAACCAATATTTTTTTTTTAACTACCATCATACTTCCGTGGAGAAGTATTAAATATTATAAAATGAAATAATAAAAAAAATCAATAAATTCTTCAAATCTTTACTATAATCAAACATTAACATAATTATAAATAATAAAATAAATTCAGCTAACAAAGAAAATTAATAATAAAAATGAATATAGCACACAGAACATTTATCTAATCTTCAAAATAATTTTTAAAATGTCATTACAAATGTTCAAAATGTCCACCGCGATTTCTTATGCAGAATCGAGCGCGGCGAACTGTATTATATGCCTGTTGAATTCTAGCTTTTAGGTCCTCTACATTTTGCGGTAGCATCGAAAAAACATTATCTTTATTATATCCACCTAAAAAAAATCCATTGAGGAGAACAAGGGGGCCATCGAATAAATCCATTCGTACCTATCCAGTGTTGGAGCAAAATTTCGTCTAAATAATCTAAGCTCCATGTTGTTGAAAATATTGAAATCGATTCATCAACTGCAGGTCATCTAAGAATTCATTAAGTTCGTTCCTCAAAAAGTTTAGGTACCTTTGGCCACTCAGGTGACCATCATAAAAATAAGGATCTATTAAACTGGTGCCTCAAAATACGCAACCACACATTTATTGAAAAACGATTTTGACACCCAATTGGTCTGTGCCGTGCCGTGTGTATTTTCAAGTCCATTTGTAATAAATATTACGATTAAAAAATCCTTTATTGGAAAAATGTGCCTCGTCTGACAAAGTATTTTACTAACATATTAATGGATCGGCACGCTTTTTTTGCAACAGCCACCTACAAAAAGTCCTCCTTGGTTTGTCCTCTGGTTGTAAATTGTGAACTTTTTTAGCTCTATAACACCGGCAACCATTTTTCTTTAAATTTTTTTTAACACTTGTTTTATTTATACGACAAGCAACTTGAATTTCTCTTGTTTCCAAATTTTCTGCAGTTTTGTTTCTTACAATTTATAAATCACATTATCAGTAACACTGTTCATCTTTGCTTCTTTAAAAATGAACCACTACTTTTCAGTTTCGTAGCTAGTTTTCTGAACAGAGTTTTATTCGGCTGTAACGATCATTAACGCCAATTCTGTAAGGCAAAAGTTAAAATTTAACTTTAAAATTTTAACCGTCCTAAATGTGGTTTGGTATTTTGCAACAAATAAAGTTAAAGTTTAACGGGATGTTAAAATTTTAACCGCGCTGATTGTGGTTTGGTATTCTGCAAGATATTTTCTTCGTGGAATCTTTAACCTGCTCCATTAAATTCGCCAGTTAAAACATTATTTTTAGCGCTGGGTGAACAGTACCCCCTGGGCTCCCAGTGGCTATTGTCCCTCAAATTAAGGACTGAAGGATCTGCATCAAAAAGAAGAAAGGACCAAATAGGGACCAAATAAGGACCAAAGATGTAACGTAATAAACAAAAAATTAAGTTCCATTTGTCTTTAATATAAAAGAAAATTTGCCTTACGTGTAATACGACTTTGACTAGTCTCTTGATTGGACATGAACATTTACTGACATATCTTGGACTTCTTGCTTAGAAGCTCAGAAATCATTTCTGACTTCTTTTTTTCCACTGACGACTGCAGCTTGCCTAATTGCGTCCTCTTCTTATTGGCTTCTCTTCTAACTAATTTGGCCCCTTCAGCCACAACTTCTTCCTTAGCGCCTGCAATTTCATCTCACTTCAGAAAGGAATTTTCTATCACTTCCCATTTTTTGTCGTGCTATTTCCTCAGCTTGTTGCTTTTCCTTTTCCTCTTTGTTTCTTGCGGGTATTATCTTCCTTTCTTTTTTTGTCGGCCTCTATGTACATTTCATAAGAGCTGTAAGCGCCACAAGCCAAAGTCAAGGGTTGTTATTGGAACAAGGTTTATTGTCGAACAATTTGAGACTCGTTTAACCCCATTGGTGCCCTTTCTTCCGTGAGCGTCTGCCCGGAGCTAGAGAACACACGCTCGACAAAAATGTTGCCATGAGAAAGGGGAGAGCAGCAATTACAATCTGGCGTAACCTAGGATACTTTGAATCACATGAAAGAGTTCTCCTTTCCCAAAACTGTGCCCAATACTCGTCAACTCTATCCTTGGTTTCAATATTACTTTCAGTCTGCAGAAGACCCCACTTGCGTATCTAGGGGCACACTTATGGGAAGGGATCGAGGGACATCATAGATGTGGGTTTTGCTAGGTTTTTTTAACAAGCGATCCATGTTCAAACGTAATTATTGATGCTGTTCATTGAAAATAGGGACTTTAGGGACCATACTTTGAAATTATGGACTTTTTAGGGACTTTATCGAAAATAAGGACCAGGTCCATAAAAAGGGACCAACTGGGAGCCCTGAAGCCCTTAAAATTTAATTTTGACTTGAGAAATGGCGTTTGATGGTTCATTACGTCTTATAATAGTTGACCGCGCAGAAAATAAATTACAAAGGTAGGACAAATAGATACATATGTCCTATTTCTATACTAATGAATATTTCAGTAGCAGATAAAGATATTTATATTATATGAGAACATACCTCACTTTGCGAAATGGACAGCTTCACAAAAAATATATATATATAAATACCTAGATATACACCTATACTTTAATCTTTGTTTTATCGCATGGGCATATAATCAAGATATATTTTATTGCGTATTATTTTATAGTAGAGAAGTTCGAATCCGGCAATGAGAATTACGAAACATGAGTAATCCCTTTAATTACCCAAACAAGCTGTTCCCTAAACTGTTCAGACTCGATAAATATTCCTGCCAAGAACTGATAAAAGTATAGAGCCCTATATGAGGCAAACAAGGATACCGACCTATCTGCGAATTTTGATAGCATTGCACTTTTTTGATCAAGGAAGTTACGAGATAGGTATTGGCCATATGAATATTCAATTGACCAAAGCCAACCAACCAGCTGTCAGTAGCTGGAGGTCTGATGTTATAACCGAACGTCTTTTAAATACCTGGATTAAATTTCCAATTTCAATTGAAGTTAGACAAGTTGCAAAACGGGAATTTGCGGAAATAACTGCATCATTCCCTCATCTTATTGGTGTAGTAGATGGTACACAAATACGAATAATAGCACCAAGTGCAAATCATCCAATGTATCGTGGACAACCTTACTATTTATTACCGAAAGAATTTGTATGCCATTAATATTTAAATGATTGGAGATTACGATAGAAAAATTGTTAATATTAACTCTCGTTTTCCCGGTTTTGTGAATGTTGGGGCTATCTGGATGACGTCTGGGGCCAAGCGTATTATGCAAAGAGAGAAATGGGACTGCGGATGATTTACTTAGTGTATAGGTATTCACTAGAACCTTGATTGATGATTCCATTCGACAATCCACCTGAAAATTCTCCGCAGAAGAGATTTAATATAGCACTGTCACAAATTAGAGTAATTATTGAACACATAATTGGATTGCTGAAAGGCAATGGACATAGAGCTCTGCATTACAATCCACAAAGAGCTGCTAAAGTAATATACAGCTGTGCAGTCTTACACAATTTGTGTAAAACTTACAATGTACCCAAGCCCAATGATGAAGATATAATGCTACCGAATGCCCTTCGACCAAACCACCAACCTACCCCGGTTTATGAAGATAATTGGTTGCGAGTGGCCCTTTCCACCTAAAGAGTCTAGGGCACCAGTGCAAACATTTATAGTTAGTACTATACCATTAGGTTCTGTAAGAACGTACAGCTTAATACCATATTTGTGTCTTTTGCTTTATAAACTGTTTGAATACTAATCGGCCACGCCATAATATCATCGATTCATCAAGTGAAAGATTTTTTCCTGCTTCATGTATTGAATGCATGTTAGCATTGAAAAAATTGAGCAATGGCTGAATTTTGTAAATTCTATCCAGCACAGGTTGTTCGGGATGATTTTGTGCAAAATGTAAGCACCGAAGAATGAATAAGAATCGATCCCTACTCATATTCTCGTGAAACCACTTTAAATTGAAAACGAAATCTGTCTTCCAATAATCCTGCAGACGTTTTCCAGGTTCCCATATGAAGTAGCAAATCAATAAATGTGTGTAGTTCTGCAACTATTAGTTGCTTCCACCTTGACAACCTAAAATTTTCTTCAACGCCAGATAAAAAAATGTCTCCGCATATTTATTTTTTTCAGTTACTATCAACTGAAACAAACTCTCATCAGCAATGAGGAAAAAATAATCAATAGGTTGGTTTTGGGGTTTTTCTACCAATAACTTGGGTGTCTTGGTGCATTTAACATTTTTTTTATTTGATTACTCCAGTAGGCGTTCACAACTCCCAAATAATCATCATCTTCTGCAATACAACCAAATATAAATAAAACTCTACTACATTATAAAATCCTACTTACCGGATTCACTTTCAGATAAGTCATCATCATTCGGTTCATATTCGTTGTCATCACTTCCTAGAAATTCATGCTCACTACTTGAATGAGTAAGCATATATTCCAATTCATTGTCAGTAAGTCTTTTTGGATTTGTTGCTATTAATTTTTGTTGTTTAGGATGTGAGAAACCTGGCTGACTATCCTCAATTTTGAAGTAATCTCAAAATCAACAATAACCTAACCTAACTAAAAACTGCACTCACTTTTATAACCTATTATGGTTCACCCAAGTGCTTCTCCAGCGACAAACTTCTCCGTCCAGTGCTCAATAAATACTAAAAAACTGAAACTACCAATGGTTAAAACGCGGACTCACCGGTGGTGTACGAATAACGCGGATCCGCGTTATGAGCAGTGAAAATGTAGTCCAAAGACATTTTCTTTAAGTTTCATTTTGTTTCAGAATAGACTAACTTTCAATCATAAATGTGTTTTCTTTATTAATTAAATATAGTGTGAATAGCTATTTGTTATAATTAAATAATTAAATATACTAATATTCTTTAAAACCTATTTATTTTACCTACTTATTTATTTTTCAAAATTACAATTGCAAAGCTGCACATGCAACTCTTTTTTTTTGTCTAGTGATGGCATAAGCGAGCTCCATATTTGATACAGCCAGATCTTTTTGAGAAGCTGCCAAAGACTTTAAATATAAACTTACTTACTTGAATGACGCTTGGTTTCTCGCGCATTTCCTCAGCACTTTTATTTATCTTGTTAATCTACAACAAAAATACAAACATTGCTTTTAAACTCACTGATAATGGTTTTATAAAATGAAATTCTCCCTTTGAGGGCAAAACGCGGCAGACGTAAAATATTCCGTGAAGCGGATAGGCCTGTGTCAAAAATTAGGAAACGTACTATTTACTCCTGGGTTTCCCTCTTGCAGTAAATAGATACTCGCGGTAACCAGAAAACTAATTCTTACTCTTGCGGATCGTTTATTACTGGGTTTCCCACTTGCACTAAACGATCTGCCTAGTAGGCGAAAATAGCTTCGTTACAAGATCTTTATATTTCTTTGGGCCGTCACCTGTGTCCATCTCTTGGTAGTGCAGTACCCTGGCATTCTTTCGAATGCTGGTCAATAATTCATTAAATGTCTGCAAATCATTAGAAACCATTTTTTTTAACAAATGTATGGCTGGTTAGGTTGTTATGCTCATTTCCAACAATGATTATGTCTGTACTTACTTCTCTCCACTGTTTTGCTTGTTTGCTGGCACCCTCAAGCCTGTTCAGCTTGTCCGACGAAAAGCTCCAACAAACTTTATACTTGGCGTACTCTGTCGGTGTTAGTTTATCTTTATTTAATAAAAATTTGTTTTTTCTATATAATTGATAATATATTCTTTTTGTACTTTTGTCATTCCCGGACCCCACGACTTTTTTTACTCGTATTGGGACATTTTACATCATAAAACACAAAGGACAACCAAAAAACCCAACCACAAGATAACAATAACTGATTGACAATTGACAGCAGATTGACTGCTGCTGAAAAGATTTTAAACCTACTCTCGGCGATTGAGTGCATTTGCAACTACAGTTAGGTCGACTACGCCTACTTATACGGAGATGCATGACTATTTTAGAGGCCTACCCTAAATTTTATTTTTTAAGGGTCGGGCTAAATTTGAAGTTACAGAATATGAAAAACGATTAAAAACATAAATTCAGCTCTGTTAAATTATAACTTTTCTATACAGCATAGGCCTCAATGAGAGTAAAAATCATTTTTGTAAATTCTAAATTCTTAAACGAATGATGATTATTAATTTTTTTGTTAGCTGAATTTACTTCATTAAATTATTTATAATTGTGTTAATGTTTGTACTCCAGGCATCAGAGAATTTTACGTGGAAAAATTCATGGTAGTTCTGGAAATAGGCTTACTTTACATTTTTTGGAGCGCTGAATCCGAATTTTTAACTTCCCACCAAAAATTCCCCCCGCAACCCCCTCAAATTTAGAGAGAAAAACCTCAAAAATTGGTTTTTGATTATTTTTATCGTCTTTTTTTTTCGTTTTAGGAAAAAAATACCCAGACATTTAGAAAGTTAACAAAATTTACAACAAAAAAAGTCCTTTGACATTTTGACGTACAACGAATGGGAGGGGATCGAGGGGTCCCAAAACATGCACCTCAGCGCCGTGCGCGCATTTAGGTATCATACGGCAACCGAACAGTTGCTCTTTCGTTTTTTGATCTTCTTGGGGTACCCTCCTCTTCTACAACGCCCCTCGAGCTAGCATGCTGTTGTCAGGAGGCCCTTTCCTTTTCCCCCGACCCATGACACCTGTATGCTGCTCGAGAATTGATAGCAACTTGTTGATTGCGATCGCAGTTTTTTAGGCGTTTTATCGAGAGGGAAATCACTTGAAATTATGTGTCCCACAATTAATTGCAATATTGCACACATATTGCATACATATTAGGGTGGTCCTTAAATGAGTATAACAAATTTTTTTCTTAATTTTCTTTGGGGCACCTTGCCATTTTGATCTACTCTATTAAAAAGAATTACTGTAATTTTTTGGGATCTTTAAACTCAGTTTTAGGGGTCGCTACCGCCCCGTAAAGTTTCAAAATTTAAAAAACTAGTTAGGAATTAATAATTAAATTCAGTTACAAAAGAAATTATGTTCATTAAACATATAATTAATATGTACAACTGTACAGCAATTACAATGTTATATATATATATATATATATATATATAATATAATAATAATAATATAATAATATGTTTATTTGCAAAAATGACAATAAAATAATAATTCTTAATAATAACAAAACAGATAAGCGCAATAAACATGTGCAAAGTCACTGAAATCGATCTAGGTCGATTTGTGCGTGACGTATACAACTTAAATTTAGAGTTAAATATAAACACATTTAAGGTTAGTAATTTGCTAATTACACATACACGCATCCTTACACATAATCATTTATTCACTTAAAACTATATTGCGTTTTTTATGTAGGAATCTATTAATTTATTTATGGTACGTTATTAACAATTATTAATTATATTAAGCTACTTAAAATATTACCTACTATATTTGATTTATAATGTCGTGGTATTGTTTGCCTAGAATTTTGTTTTAGCCACACTTTTATTTTAGTTTTAAATAATCGTAAACTTCCAGAATTCTTTATATCATTTGGTAATCGGTTATATAGTCTGGGTGCCAAGTATATATAACATCTCTGACCAACAGTTTTCGTACATCTGGGTTCTTGGTAGCTGTGTTCTCTAATTCTTGTATTATATTTATGTATGATAGGATATAGGTTTTCCTTATTTTTAAAATTGTATGAAAGCATGGTTAGGCAAAATAACTGCCTTAAGTCAAATATCTCTGCTTCTTTATACAGAAGATCTGAGGAGTAAGTATAATTTTTATTGTAAATAATTTTAAGGATCCATTTTTGTAATTTATTTATGTTTTCTAAGTGACAATCGTTTACTCCTCCCCACCCAATAATGCCATAATTAAGCTGGGATTGAACCAAAGCATAATATAATGTTTTGAGCTGTTTTACGTCTAAGTATGTTTTCAAATATTTGAATCGTGATAGTAGTCCCCTCATTTTTTTTATCAAATCCTTGGTATGCATATCCCAACGAAAATGTCTGTCAATCCTGATTCCGAGATATTTGACCGATTCGGCTTCCGGTATTTCTAAATTATTTTCAATTTGAAGTGACCCAAAGTTTGGCAAGTTGTTACTATAAGAAGTAAATGGCATATAGTGCGTTTTTTTAAAGTTCACTGTAAGTAAATTGAAATCTAGCCATTTTTTTATTTGTTTGAATTCATATTCTGCTATTATTTTCAGGTTATCCCAGGAATTTGCTTTAAATGTTACGACCGTATCATCTGCAAAACTAATAATGGATGTATTGGCACTTTCAAGCGATAACAGACTGTTTATATACACTGTGAATAGTAGTGGCCCTAGGACGGTGCCCTGAGGAACTCCATATTTGATGTATTTTGGTTCGCTAATAGTTTCGTTAATTTTAACGTATTGAATGCGGTCGGACAGATAACTTTTAAGTATATTGTTTACAGTTCCTCTTATGCCACAGTTTTCTAATTTTTTTAATAATATCTTATGAGATACTGTGTCGAACGCTTTTCCAAGGTCGACGAATATACTTAGACATGGCATTTTTTCATCTAGTGCAGTATAAACATGTCGTGTTAAGTGAGCAATAGCGTCTTCTGTGGACTTACCAGTTTGAAAACCGAACTGATTACTTGAAATTATTTTAAATTTATTAAAAAAAGTAGACAATTTATTTTTCAGAATTTTTTCATATATTTTCGCAATAGTACTTATTAATGAAATCGGCCTGTAGTTAATCAACTCATTACTTGGGCCGCCTTTGTGCAAGGGTATAATTAGTCCTACTTTTAGAGCTTTTGGAAAATGTCCATTTTTGAAACTTTTGTTTATTATATAAGTCAAAGGTTCCACTATTTCGTCATTGATTTCTTTAAGTGTTTCTGCTCGTATATTGTCCAAGCCTGGAGATTTTTTTGGTTTAAGGATTTTTATTATTTCACTTACCTCTTTTACATTGGTAGGATGCAGATACATAGAATTTTCTAAAATGTTCTCGCTTTCGTTAAAATCTGCTGGAGTTTGTATCTTACCTGCATATTTTTCACCCAATTCACTATAGTGTTTAACAAACGCGTTAGATATTTCCTTCTCATCTGATATTACGTTGTTGCATTCCGTCTTTATTTCACGTATGTGTTTTTTTTCATTATTTTTATGGCATAATTTATTGACTACCTCCCAAAGACTTTGGGTAGAATTGCTGTTTTTTTAATTTGGTTCTCAAAGTACCTTATCTTTGTTGTTTTTATAAGGTTAGCGAGTTTATTTTTATATCTGTTATATTGAGTTTTTAGTTATTATCATTAGTAGTTAAGTAAGGAGA
This sequence comes from Rutpela maculata, assembly GCA_936432065.2. Taxonomy (NCBI): domain Eukaryota; kingdom Metazoa; phylum Arthropoda; class Insecta; order Coleoptera; family Cerambycidae; genus Rutpela; species Rutpela maculata. The sequence goes on from OW386292.2 coordinate 88,289,498, forward strand.
GTTCTAACTCACTTCCGTCAGTAGAGTAGCAATCAGAGTTCTGTGTGACGTCATCATTCCGGCAGCCCCGCGGGGGGCGGGCAGGTGATAGATGATAGATCCTATGATCTAGGTTCTAGTGTGAGGTGAGATAATGCTAGATGATAGATCCTATTATCTAGGTTGTAGTGTGAGGTGGGATCTTCTTAGATGATAGGTGATAGGACCTAATGGGAGGGGGGAGATCCAATCCCGAGCTTAGATATTAGATTATAGCTAAAGATAAGAGATTATATCTAAGAGGGCGTGGCTAAGAGTATATAGGATGTATCTAGTAATAAAAGAAGTATACAAGGTGTATTTAGTAATAAAAATAAGTATATAAGGTGTACTAGTGATATGGTGTATCTAGTAATAAAAATAAGATGGCTACCGTTTATTGTTTATAGTTATTGACGAATAGTATTGCATGTTTACGTTAGAGGGCGTTAGAGGTTAAGAAAATGGCTACAGACATCCATCATTGAGTTTAAATAGACAAGTCTTATATATGGAATAAATATTCATCTACTTCAATACGTAAATTTTATATTTGAATGTTAAAACTGTGACCAAATGCAGAGACGTTATCGGATTCCAGGAAATTGTTAATGTAAATAAATGCGACTGTCTACGGCTATATGTATATTTAAAACGTGATTAATTGTCTTTAGATAACAGCATCCGACGGTTATAATACAATGACTGATAAGTCACGTGATCCATTATAAGGAGCGTCTCAGGGTTTGGAGAGAAATAATGTAAACAATGAAATCATCATATTTTTTCCCATATTTTTCTGCTTACTCGATACGAAAAGTGGGGGTGGAATACAGCATAAAAGTAAAGACCTGAGATCGCTGCATTCATTCACAATCTTAAAGTCGATATATACAAGCAGCAGCAGCAATGTCTTTCGCAAAAATTAATGTTGAAGCTCATGTCACGCCGTTCATGAAAATCTATGAGCTGGAAGTCGATAGAAAATATAAAGTGCTAGATATATATAAAGCACTTTCACCGTATGGCATCCAGGTCCAAGTAATCCTCGAAAATTGTAAAGTGAGTCTACCAGCCAGATACTCACGCATTATTTCCGATGATGATATGGTAACGCTACAACAAACCATTATACTAAAAGAAGTGTACTTAGTATATAGAGGGCTAGCAGGCACGACCACTAACATTGAATTCATCGAGTCCTAAAGATGGATCCCGAAACATATAAGAAGAGGTTACAGCACTTTATAAACAATTTAAAATTACTCGGAGAAGACGTTAAGTACGTTGAAGTTTTACGTACATTTCAACATGTCAGTATCCAGCCGAAGAAGTCCAAGAACAGTTCAGTTCAGCGAGGACGTTAAAATTCATCACATTTACAATTGGAGCTATGCCCATAGAACTGCTAGATGTGGTAACTGGATGCAAGACGCCCGCGATCGAGATCGTTTTCAAATTAAAATATTACGATACGCTCAAATAATTAATCCAGTACTTGAACATAAATATTCTGTTATTATATCGCAAAACATGTAACCTCTTTCTTATATGTATTAATAAATTAATTTAAAAAATGGTTGACTATTATTACCCATTTCCTAATTAAATGAAGAATTCAGATTTTTTTTTCAAGTTTATTGTAACGAAAATGTTCATGCTACATTTTATGTCTTTTTTAATGCTGAATTCAAATATGCAATCAAAAAAATTAAATCTTAAAAAATAAAGCCAGCCCAGGCAAAAAATGAAAAAATTCATATTTTTCAAGTTTATTGTAACGAAAATGTTCATGCTACATTTTAAGTGTTTTTTAATGCTGAATTCAAATATGCAATCAAAAAAATTAAATCTTAAAAAATAAAGCCACCCCAGACGAAAAATAAAAAAATAATTTAATTTTTATAATATATTTTATTTATCTGAACGCATAATACAGTAATAAAGCTTATATATGTACATGGAATACATAACCTATAAAAATAATAGCAATAATAATAATAATAATAATAATAATAATAATAATAATAATAATAATAATAATAATAATAATAATAATAATAATAATAATAATGACATCTGGCACATAAACTGTGCCGTGTATGCTGCTGCTCAACGCTTTTCTCAGATGGAGAGGCGTAATACTGCCTCCCCACAGGAGAGAGCGAGGCGGCGCATACAAAAGATGGAAGCCAAGATCCGGTCGGCGAGGCAACACGCATCCCGTATCCAATGTGTGATGGACTATATGGCGGCCAATAGACCGTTCACGCCTAAAGTGCGTCGAATAGCCGCCAACTTAAGACGCGTCCATCACACACTCAATGAGGCAGTGCTGCGAACCACCAAACAGCACTGTCTCGACAGGATACGGATGCTAGTGGTTTGTAAAAAATCACTAGTGAAGCGGGCGAGGGGGCTGGCGGAAAATAAACTCTTCCGCCAAAAGCCCTCGCGCTTATTCGAACCGCCTCCGCGTGTTGCAGAGAATCCGCCGACTGTAGATCAGGTGGAAAATTTCTGGAAAACGCTTTACGAGGAGAAGCTTCCACTCAACCGAGACTCTCCGGCCCTTGCACACTTTGAAATCTTTTGTCAAAGGTTTCAACAACCACAGGAAGTGTGCCAACCAATAACCCCAGAAGAGGTTCGAAGAGCTCTCGAGGGCTCTAAGAACTTTGCTGCTCCAGGTCCCGATGGGATAAATAACTTTTGGTGGAAAAAGTTACCGAGCACCCACCACCATTTGGCCAGAATTTTTAATGCCTGGCTAAATGGGGAGCAGCAAATTCCTTCTTGGGTGGTTGAAGGGCGGACAGTGCTGATCCCTAAGAACGGAGATTTGTCCAACCCAAGGAACTACCGACCGATAACCTGTTTAAACGCATGTTACAAGGTGTTTACGCGCATCTTGTACATGCGAGTGCTCCACGCAGTTGAACCGGTTTACGAACGGATATATGAGCAACGAGGGTCGAAGAGAGGTGTCGCTGGCTGCAAGGAGAACCTGTTGATTGACAGATGTGTCACGCAGGACTCCGTGCAGTATAAGCGGAACCTCTCCATGGCCTGGATCGACTACCGCAAGGCATTTGATATGACATCACATGAGCTTATTGTTCACTTGCTCCGATGTCTTGCGGTACCCGGTCCCGTAGTGAGATGCATCGAAGAACTGATGCCGCTCTGGAGGACTCGCTTTACCATTACATCGGGTAACGATAGAGTCCAGACGGAGTCGGTAACATTCAGAAGGGGAGTATTTCAGGGAGACTCCCTCAGCCCCCTTCTGTTTTGCATCTCACTACTGCCATTATCCGTTTCGCTCCGGAAAACCCGTGGATACAACTGCGGTACCCCCGGCGATAGGAGGCATAAGGTCACCCATCTGTTTTACATGGATGACCTTAAACTTTATGCCTCCGGAGAGAGGGACCTACACCAGTCCCTCAGGGTGGTACAGGAGTACACGCAGGCTGTCGGTATGGAGTTCGGGTTGGACAAATGTGCACTGGTCCATCTCAAGAGAGGACGATGCGGGAACTACGGAGAGGACGCGCAACTCGTTGACGGAAGCATCTTACATCATCTAGATGCCGGAGAGTCGTACACTTACTTGGGTGTCGAGCAACGCTCCACCCAAGAAGTGGGTGTAGTGAAAAACGCTCTCCGCGGCAAGTATCAGCACCGACTCCGACAGATCTGGTCCTCAGAACTGTCGGGGAAGAACAAGGTGTCTGCTACCAACATGCTTGCCGTTCCGATCCTACTCTACTCCTTTGGAGTAGTGAAATGGACTCGAGAGGAGTTGCGTCAACTCGACGTAGGAACCCGCAAGAAGATGCATCTCAATAGAAGTTTGCATCCTAAATCGTCCGTTCCACGGCTATACCTCCCACGACATCGGGGAGGCCGTGGACTCTTGAGTTTGGAGAGTCTCCATAATAGGATGGTTCTGGATGGAGCCTGTAAGGTCATCAGGAGTTCGGATCCCCTCCTCTGCATGGTCCGAGACCATGAAAGTGCAGGAATAGGAGCCTTTTTGTTTAAGGCAGCACAAAGAGCAGCCGATGAACTTGGTCTCTTCTTCGACGTCGAGCGGGTAAATCCCGACTCTGTCACCGAGTTGGAACCTGCTCGACGAAAAGCCCAAATTAAAGCTGCAGAACACAACATCTTTCTGCAGCTTCACACGGATAAGCCAATGCATGGAGTTTTCTATAAAAATATAGAGAACCTTGGCTTATCCGAAAGGCTGACCTTTGCCTTCTTAAGGTCAGCCGGGCTGAAGTCTGAGACCGAGGGATTCATAATGGCTTGCCAGGATGGTGTATTTAATACCCTCGTCTATCGTAGTCGTGTCATGGGTATAGAGGTCCCTGATGTCAGCTGCAGGGCCTGCCGCAGGGCGCCAGAGACTTTAATGCACCTGTTGTCGGCTTGTCCGACATATGCAGTCTCGGCCTATATCCAGAGGCACGACGGAGCATTACGAGTGCTTTATTATCACCTAAGGCACTCGTATGGGATAGACGAGACACCAGTGCTGCCTTACGCTCCGGGGGATATTGAGTCCGTTGTGGGAAATGAGAAGTGTCTAATTTATTGGAACTACTCTTTTCCCACCGTCAGGCAAATACAAGCCAACAAGCCTGACGTAGTACTCCTCGACCATCAACTCAAGACAATGTTTGTCGTGGAGTTCTCGGCTCCCGCGGAGAACAACATTGTCTTGAAGGAGGAGGAAAAACGGACAAAATATCGAGATCTGCTCTTCGAACTCCGCAGACTGTATCCAGACCATACTGTTAAGATAGTGGTACTGATTATAGGAGCCCTCGGTGGAACGAGACACACACTGCTTTCAGAACTTAAGATCATACCGGCATGCCGAAATTCGGCAGAGGTCTTAGCCGGCAGAATGCAGAAGGCCGTCATCCTCGGTTCATTACGTCTGCTCAGGGCACACGATTCCCGGACCCAGTAGTCACTTACCCCACGGGTGTGGGGAGTGGCTGCCGGTACTACCAGCTCCCCTCTGTGAGGGTCGGAGCCACAGAGAAGGGTGACTGGTTTTTAACAAAAAAAAAAAAAAAAAAAAAAAAAAAAAAAAAAAAAAAAAAAAAATAATAATAATAATAATAATTAATATAAGCGCATAAAAATTAAACAATGCTACTTTTTTCAATCCAACTGTTATGGGAACTGTCAAATCCAAGCCATTTAACGAAAACCTTATTTCCTTTCTTCCTTAAAACTTTCTCAACGAGATACATGTCTGAATGTTTAACCTTCTGCAGTTCTTCAGTATAGAAGCATCCTTCTATTGGCTGTTTCTGTGCATCAGTCAGTAAGTATGTTATGGGGCTGGTATAATTAATTTTTGAAATAGTAAATATTTCATTAGACCAATTAGGAGTATAACATTTATCGAACACGCCTCTGTACTTGCTTATTCTCACATGATCGTTAATTTTAAATTTAGGTAATTGTGAGTATGTAATTGTAGGATAATTGTAAACAGATTTCAAGAGTATTTTTTCATTCTTTTTATTTACATCTACAGGTTTCATGCCGATGGTACGATGCCTAGTATTATTATATTTCTTAATAATATCAGCAAGTAAATTATACCACCGAAAAGAACCATTTATACTAAATTCTTTATACATCATAGATTTTATAGTCCTATTTACGCGTTCGACTACTGAACATTTTTTAGTGCTATACGAAGAATAATGATTAATTTTATATTTTTTCATTAATTTTTGAAAATTAATATTATAAAATTCGGTTCCATTATCAGTCTGTAAATTGACGGGGATTCGTTTATCTGCGACTAATATTTTTTCCATAGCTCGAGTAACATTTACGCCAGATTTAGATTTAACTGGTTCAGCCCATACGTACTTTGAAAAAACATCAATTACAATGAGAATATATTTATAATTTTTATTGTAATTAGCATATGGAATCATTTCGACTAAGTCAGCCTGAAGCAATTCATTTAAACCTCTAACTACGACTTTTCGTCTCTTAAAGTTAATTCTAGCCGGCTTATGTATTTCATTAACAATATCTCTTTTTATAGCAGACATGTTTACAGTTCAACAATAATTTACGTACTGTTAAATTAATCCAGCGGTTCGATTATTTTACTTTCTAATAGTTCCTCTAAAATTCTATTTATTTCATTCGTATGACTTGAATTGCCTGCCTCCTGTGAAGCTATCAAAAGCCTAAGACGATCGACGAGTTCATTAGGATCATCCCAATATACGTAATCAATAGCATTATCGGTGACTTGCATCATTAATTCACCGCCTTTTACTTTACCAGGAGCACGTTGCCGAGGTTCGCGAGCGTAAAGCATCGGTTTAATAATATGCAGGTACTTCCAGCTCTTACTACCAGACTTTTGCTTTTCAGAATCATAATTTCTCTTATGTGCGCTAGTCCTTTTTACAATATCAATGTACTGTTTCTTATCATCATAGTTATAGTGATGCGAACGTTTTTTAAATAGTAATTCATAAAGACCGCGAGTGCCCTGATACTCTTTATTATTTATTATTAAATTGTCACCGTCAAACTGAATGGCAGAATTTCCAATATAATATTTATCTTCTTCGGGATTATATCGTACACCATATCGAAAATCATGTGTATTTTCAGTATCATGCATCATCTCAGATATATATGTTTTAGGCAGATCGCTAAATTCCTCAAGATACTTCTCATCTGACTGGTCGCCTTCTTCAGAGTCGACAATCGACGGTGACGGTGTAATATTAATATTTTTTTCATCCTCTGAGGGTTCAGACTTTTTCTTAATGTTTAAATTCTCGTCCGTCTCAAGCTTGATATGTTTAGCTATTGAATGTAAAGGTGCGGTGATTGGGGCAAAAGACTTTTCGATTTGCAGATCGTGCATTTTGAGTGCCTCTAATTTGCGCTTTACGGCTTTCCGAGCTTCGATAATTTTATTAGTAATGTCCATGTCGACAGGTGCGTCAGATAACATGTGTAATTATCAACTGATTGAGATAGTAAAATCACAGGTATATATACTCGTCAAACCCCTTTCTGTATCGGCCATGTTTAATATCGCTATCTTTATCTATCACTAGGAATCCGTATTTATCTTTCCAGCATAACGAGCACATATGTTTGAAATTCTCAAAGCTCATATCGGTATTAACGTGATCGGAATATACATGTCTAAGATTCATGTCATCCTGCTTGAATAATATCAGTAAATTTGCATTGTCTCTTATCAGATGTTTTGGAATGCGGGTATAGGTCTGACAGAGATAGAAGCTGTCTATCTGTTTATGCCGTCCCATGCTAAAGTACTCACGCATCACACTTTGATTGTCGCAAGCTACGTCATCAAATATAAAAATTGAATTAATTTTAGCTTGCGCAGGCGTCATTATTACATCGCTATCCTTGAATTCATGATATCCCACGATCGAGCCGAGTACTTTTCTAAGATATTCATATTTAGGCTGGTAGAGAGATTTCGAGTAGACGTAAACATTCTTGAAACGCAAGCCGTGTGGATGAGTCAGCAGGCTTATCACGATGTTTGTTTTCCCACAATTTGAAGGTCCGCATATGATACACCTGATGCTGTCGGGTAACAGAGGACCATGTCTACTATCTTTTTTCACATGACTGTCGAAATCGAGATTATCGATTTTCAGACTGTTACCTGTCTTGATGAAACGCATGATTGACACTGAGGTATTTCCACCAGGAGTTTAAGTATAAATAGCTTTCGATCACCTGTAACACCTCAGTCTACTATTACATGTGATAGAGGTAACATGGCTGTAAACACTCTCATAAATAAATTACCTTTCGAAGCCCATATCCCTGGCTATCGTTTCTGCGGCCCGGGTACTAAATTAGAAAAAAGACTGGCGCGAGGAGATCGCGGAATTAATGGTCTAGATGAGGCGTGTCGTGACCACGACATACAATATTCTAAAGTCAATGATGTGAAAGGACGGCATATTGCCGATAAAGAATTGGCAAAACGTGCTCTGAAGCGTGTATTTGCTAGGGATTCATCCATCGGAGAAAGAGCGGCAGCAGCCGGTGTAGCAGGCATCATGAGTGCTAAAGTTAAATTAGGCTTGGGATGTAAAAAAAGAAAATGTGGCGGTACGATGACGTTTAAAAAAATATCCAATAAAATTCGTAAACTAGTACGTGGAGCTGCCTCTGTCGGGGATGCTATTAAAAAGGCCTCTCGTGCAGTACAGCGTATTAAAAAAGATAAAAAAATATCACCGATGGCTGCTCGCGTTATTCCTATACCGAAGACGGGTGGCGTTCTACCGCTAATACCAATATTTGCTGGACTTAGTGCTCTGGGAGCGCTAGCCGGTGGATCTGCAGGTATAGCGAAAGCTGTAAGAGATTCTCAGGCGGCATCCTCCCAGCTTAAAGAATCTAAACGTCACAATCAGGCTATGGAGAGTATCGCCCTCGGTAAGGGACTCTATCTTCGTCCCTATCGAACGGGACTTGGACTATACATGAATAAAAACACCAACAGCAAGTGACTAGTAAAATTACCAAATCGAGCGCTCACCGACGTGGATCTGAAAAAATATGTTAAGATGTTAAATATACCTAATTTTCGAGGAATATTTATGCGAGACCGACTACCTAAACGCGTACATAAAATTGAGACGGGCATTGTGAACTTGGATAGTGATAGCGGTAATGGTACTCATTGGACTGCATACTTTAAGAACGGTTCGAAAGCCGTTTATTATGATAGTTTTGGTAATTTACAGCCTCCTCTCGAATTAATAAAATATTTAAATTGTTCTATTGAATACAATCACAAGCAGTATCAGTCTTATGACACAGTAAATTGTGGACATCTGTGTTTACAATTTCTATATAATGCGTCATGCTTTTAAGTCACGTTCATTCTCAGAGCTAACCTTGAAGCCGCAACATGTCTTGTACGTTTACATTATCCGGCAAATCATCTAATTTAACCGCGCACTTTTCCCCACCCATAGACCTTGAAGACGGCGTTGAATATTCGCTTGCTTTAATAAATTTCGAGGCGTATAACTCCATACCGAACATAGACGCTACAAATAATCATATATATTATGATACAGACGATAAGTTTATAAAAATTCCGGAGGGCTCGTATGAAATAGAAGATATAAATAATTACGTAAGAAAGCATTTTATTCTGAATCATGGTAACGATGGTCATATTTCTATAGTATCCAATAAAAATACGTTAAAAGTGGAAATAAAATCCAATAAGATGATAAATTTTGAAAAGGCCGGCGGTATTGGCAGTTTGTTAGGATTTACATCTCGTCGTCTAAAACCGCTCGAGAAACATATATCTGATTTCCCGGCAAAAATTCAAAAAGTAAACGCTATATGCGTGGAGTGTAATCTCATCACGGGCAGTTACATGAATGATAGATCTGTACACATTATTCATGAATTTTTTCCTAGCGTGCCTCCCGGCTATAAAATAATAGAGTGTCCCGCTAATGCAATTTACCTACCGATTAATAAGAGGCATATAGATAGCATATCAATTAAGATAGTCGATCAAGACGGTGATCTTGTTAATTTCCGTGGCGAGGTCATCACGGTAAGACTGCACTTGAAGAAGAATGGGTCTTAGTTTCCGAAATAGTTTAAAAGGAACACCTGCTCGCGCTCGAAACAGTTCACCTGTAACCTTCAAGGTGTTAACATCTAAAAATAGACGTTTTCTTTACTCTCTCGGTTACAAAGTGCTAATATGAATCCGAATATTTTAAACGTGTTTGAGAAGCCTACGTTTGAAACCGCGATAACTAATTTTGAAAATCATAGTCATGGACCATATTCAATCAGAAATTTAAATAATAACGACGAAATTCGTATACCCATTCAGCAGCAAGATGTGTATACTGCGCCGTATGCTAGTTCGTTGTATATGCGGGGCCGGGTACTTAAAGAGGATGGTACGGTTTCGAACACAGCGGTCTTTGATAAAATGGGGTTATTGTATCTGTTTGACGAGATACGATACGAAGTGAGCGGTAAAATTGTGGACAGCAGTAGAAATCCAGGCCTCGCGACTGTTATGAAGGGATATGCATCATTCACTCCGAATGACGCGAATCACTTAGAAAATGCTGGGTGGACTGATGTGGATGATAATTTTGCAGACGAGAACGGTTACTTTGACGCATGTATACCTTTAAAAATATGTCTGGGGTTCGCAGAGACCTTTGAAAGAATTATTTTAAATGTCCGTCAAGAGCTGGTACTCGTTCGCAGTAGTATTGATACAAACGCAATCATAAATCTTGTAGCCGATGAAAATATTAAAGTAGAATTGGAAATCGTTCAATGGCGTGTACCACACGTGACTGTATCTGACGTTGAGCGATTAAAATTAATGAAATATCTAGAGAGGAATATCGATTTGCCTGTACCGTTTAGAAGCTGGGAATTACATGAATACCCCATGCTGATGGAATCGCAGACGCATACTTGGAATATTAAAACTTCGTCTCAGTTAGAGACACCGCGATATATTATTTTCGGCCTTCAAACGGGTCGTAAAAATGCAGTCGCTAAACGTATGAGTGAATTTGATCACTGCGAGTTGACTAATTTTAAACTTTTTTTAAATTCGGAATCATATCCCTATGATAACTTGAATATTAATTTTGAGAAGAATTTCTGTGCTACTCTGTATGAAATGTTCTGTCAATTTCAGAAATCTTATTATGAAAAAGAAAATGAACCTCTGCTTACTAAATATAAATTTAAAACTAAAGCTCCTCTGGTAGTTATCGACTGTTCGTGTCAGAATGTTGTAAAGTCGAGTGCAGTGGACATTAGGCTGGAATTTAGCACTAATAAAAATATTCCGAAAGACACTGCTGCATATTGTCTTATAATTCATGATAGATTGATTTATTACAATCCTTTAACCAGTATAGTTCGTCCATACTAATATGTATATAATAGACGTGCAGGGCTTCCAGCATAAAAAGGAGTTAGCTTTTACATGTAAAGAAATTTCAATTTTTAATATTACCGATATCTCGTGTGTACATCGGATAATTAAACCGACTGTTAGTTACGGGCTTCTTACACACAATATTCAGAAGCAAATTAATTGGATAACTGATCATGTGCACGGTCTCCAATGGTCCACGCCTTATGATAATCTCCGGTACGGCGACCTGCAGGACTTCATCGACAGCCACGTACTTGAGAGAGAAGCAAAAGTTTATGTCAAGGGACTGGAAAAGAAGCGATGGCTTCAGCATTATCTGTCTAATAATAATAATATTATAGACTTATATAATTGTAATAATATGAATAGTTTAATGTTAAATAATTTAGAATATCATTGTCATAAACATATTAATAATCATTTACGCTGCTCTAGGCAGAATGTCTACTCGATATATCAGTGGTATATTGTAAATAAAGATAAGGATTTTGAATAAACAAATTTATGCTAACCATACTGGCTTTTATTTCTGTATACATGTGTGCGTGTATGAATGAGGAGTGGGGTGGGGGGCAGAGAGAGAGAAGTGGGGGGAGAGCTCTCGCTTCGAGTCAGAGCGCGGTGATCAGTTAGACGTTGCAAAGATGCACAATCAAACGGGGCTTAGAGAGCTGATAGCGGGCAATATTTGCCAATGTTCAATGTGTCAAGTCCCACCGGAGGGCTGGAGGTACCTGGGGCTGCCTCAGCCCCAGGACCCCGTAACGCAACCACCACCACCACCACAGGAGATGCCCCGGCTGATACTCTTAGCCGACATCATGAAAGGTATTTAAAATATTTTTTCCGTTTCGTATATCTCAATACTTATAGATATTTTTTTAAATTGTTACAGACTCCATTGAACTCAGAATTTCTTCGGAGATTTGGAGAGGTCGATCTGTCAGCCGGCGAGACCAATAAATTTATTTTTTTAATTAACATACGATCTGCCCTCCTGCCGGATAGCCAGACCAGTGTTTTTATTATTTTATTAATTCTACACAATTTTAATTATAATTTTTTTATATTAATAAAAAATGTTATTAATAATCTTTTTTTATTTCAATGAGTTGATAGCATCTCATACTTATTAAGTGTCTGAACAGCTCGAACAGCTCCAACAGCTCCAACAGGTGTAACAGGTACCGTACCTGTTACACCTGTTGGAGCTGTTGGAGCTGTTCGAGCTGTTGGAACTGACCATATATAATACACGTATATGTATATGTATATGGGCTGCTTGAACAGCTCCAACAGCTCCAACAGGTGTAACAGGTACCGTACCTGTTACACCTGTTGGAGCTGTTCGAGCTGTTAAAACTAACCCTATATAATACACGTATATGTATATGTATATGGACTGCTTGAACAGCTCCAACAGCTCCAACAGGTGTAACAGGTACGGTACCTGTTACACCTGTTGGAGCTGTTGGAGCTGTTCGAGCTGTTGAAACTGACCCTATATAATACATGTATATGTATATGTATATGGGCTGTTTGAACAGCTCGAACAGCTCCAACAGGTGTAACAGGTACCGTACCTGTTACACCTGTTCGAGCTGTTGGAGCTGTTGGAGCTGTTCGAGCTGTTGAAACTGACCCTATATATTACATGTATATGTATATGTATACGGGCTGCTTGAACAGCTCCAACAGCTCCAACAGCTCGAACAGCTCCAACAGGTGTAACAGGTACGGTACCTGTTACACCTGTTGGAGCTGTTCGAGCTGTTGGAGCTGTTCAAGCTGTCTCGCCTGCCTCTCTCATGATCATCATGTCAGGATAGGTATTAGGAAATAAAACACACATTTTATAAATAATTTAATTTATTAAATGTAAAATATTTATATTACAATACTTTAATACTAATTACAAAAAATGTAGACGAACTATGTCAAGCGTCTTAACATAATCTTCTAAGGTAGTTGATGGCCAGTGCCCGCTGTCTGGACCAGAGCTCCAACCAATCGGCTGCCCAGAGCGACCTTTGGATATATTATCCTCCAGCCATTTTATTAACTGCTTATGTTCTTCATTGAAATTAATATCTAATTTGAAATGTATATTATTCCTACCAATTACTCGAAACAAAATTTCAAGAAATTCGTATTGTGTAAAGTAAGCTGCCTCGCAAAATGCTTTATTAATCGACCAATCAATACTTTTATAATTATCAGAAATATTTTTAGCCGGGTACGATTTCGAATAAAAATCAATTGACATATAATCATCATTACACGTTAATAATTCTTCTAAAAAAATTCTAAAATAACTATTATTCGCGGCGGGATAATGTCTGTTAATTACTTCTCGTAATCGATACACTGTAAGGTGAGTAATACATTCTCTTTGGAAAATATATTCCAACTGCTGAATAAAAATATCGTTTTGAAGTTTTTTCGTAAATATTTTTTTCATTAAATCGAAATTAGAACTATCTCTTAAAGCCATCCAGTATAAAGCTTTGTCCGGTATAACAATCTTTTCTAAAATTTTATGAACTAATTGATAATTACCCCGATTCAATGCATTTTGAATGTACCTCTCATATACGTCGCGAGTGATAAGTACAAGCTTGTACTGCAATTCTTTTTCTAACCCGTCCATCGCGATCAAAGTCTCTAAAGTAAATGAATCCGAACGGCTACTGCCAAGCGCTTCACTGCGTCGATGACGTCATCTGACGAGCCGAGACTTGTTGGAAATTATATCCCCAAGGTTTCGTATCGGTATTTATATAATTTATAATTCTTTTATCATCATACGGACTGAGTGCCACCTTATTCTGTTTGATAGTATATATTTCATGTTTCTTTGATCGAATTAATCGCTGCTCTTTGGTCAAAATTTCTTTATTAAATAGACAATTCGTAAAGTCTTCAAATGTAATTTTTCTGATTACCGAACGCGAGAGACCCTTGATCTTTTTATTTACCGACACCCCCTCCACTTTATAACTATACATTTTGCACGGAGTCCTACGAATTCTGTCATTACGCGCCCTTGACATTCGTCTTTCATTACGCCTAGTACCTTCTTATTTGCATGAGGTATTCCGTAGACATTGTCTACAGGATAATCCGATGTGTCGAACTGATGGATGTCTTTTTTAATGTACTTGTATATATCAACGTCGCTAAATTCGTAAATTAAACTGTCTGTGTCCGTGTAAAGTAGTTTGGCTTGCTCACCGAATTCTTTTTTAATATAATCATAATGAAAATCGTAAAGAATAATTTTTGAAAGATCTAAAATGGCGAACCCCACATATATTGGCTTATCGAATTTAATTTTTAGTCGATTCATTTCAATAATAATCATATCCTCGCCGAAGACAGTCGAACTGTGAAAGTTCGGTTTCGCGAGCAGAGACTTGGCGCCCCATCTCCCCTCCCATTTAGTTACCAATTTAACATCTTTGTGCTTGCGGACATTCTCCATTGTCTTTCCGAACACCGCATTGTTCATTAGCTTATAGAAATTTTTCTGAAACTCGTTACTTGCCTGTTTTCGTAAATCCGTATTTAAATCAATGTATTTCTTTAGCCATCGCGACTGTTTAAATTTTAAAATTCTATGTACCGTCTTGAGTTTTAATCCGCGTTCTAAACATTTTTTTAAAGTCCTATAATGTATTACATATTGCGTTTTATCTAACAGAGTGGTCATTAATTTTGAATGTTTTGAACCGGGCGGCACCATATGTTCTGGACACATCGGGAGATCCTTATGTAGCTCATGTAATTCAAGTGGATACTCGATATCTACTTCCAAAATATAACCGATGTCTGACTCGTCCGATAAATTTGGAATATCTAAGGCATAAAATTGTTCGATGGGTACCCACTCGAAAGCACCTGTAGGTAGCGGAACAGACATCCCGGCTCCATACATGTTATTGATGTCAAAGTACATGATGTGAGTCTCTCTTTCGTTGGGATTAAACGCATCCCCCATGTACTTGTTGTTAACTTTCGAATATCTGTTAGATACCTGCGCTACACCGCCTCTCACGCCTTTTTCGATCATCAGTATCATATCAATGTCTGTGAGAAGCTCTAAATTTTCTTTAGTTATTTTTAACATCGCGTCGAATGCCAGCCCCGGAGCAGTATAATAATTTAAAGCGTCAAGTCCGTACGTCTGTATGCATGTCTCGCGGAAATTTTCAAATATATCAGCTAGCAGTAATACATCTGTTTTTAAATATATATCGGAATATTCCCCTAATGTCTTAATATCGAATTTATTCCAGATATTTATAGCATGGTTATAATCGTCCTCTGTTATGTTTTCGTCAGTCAGTTTACTGTAAAATTCTTCTTTAGCCGGTAGAGATGTCTCGTCTAATTTTTCCCAAGAATTTAAATAATCATAAGGAAAAACACCTTTCCGCGTTAATAATTGAAATTGTTCATCATTATTACAATACGATTTAGTGATTCGTTTCTGGTCATCGTCGAGATAGGAAGCTAATTTTTCGATTTTGTCTGCCATAAACCTAAACGAATCAATAAATCTTAGTTTAATTTTCGTATCTTTAACTCGTTTAGTGAAAGAAATGTATTTTTCCTTATTAATCGGTAATAATGAAATTTGTCCATCAAATGCCGTTGCTAGCTGTTTGATTATCAGGTGGCCGTCGTAACCTGATAAACAATGAAATATAACCGGAATCACGTGACTATCTTGATAATTAATGTTACATCTCATATGCGCCGGTCCCCTATAGTACCCAGTTAAATGATTGTGATCGGCTACTTTAATGTCCGTCTCTTTGAAGGGCCCCTCACAGATATGACAGACCTGCGCGAGATCGAATTCATTTTTTTGTGTCTCGTTTAACGATTCCATAGGTTTTATGTCGGACATGATTACATTAACTCGGTCTGAAATTTTTTCAAGTTCTTTAACAAACCAGTACTGACAGTCGGCGCCTCGGTACATTTTAAATTGTGATAGACTGTCATCATAGGAACATTTTAAGTAATACGCGACGCTAAAAGCCGTATGTTTCTGGTAATTTTGCGTATTTTGATTCGTGTTAGCATCACAGTCCTCTAAGATACATTCGAAATCAGCATAAATAGCGAACGGTACCCTTTCTTTATATCGGTAATTTTTAAATTTTAAAAACTTCATCCTCGTCGAGTAATTCAATTTTGCAAGTATTAGTTTTCGAATTGCAATCATTTGAATGTCGGTCTAGAAGTTCTTGAGTAGAGAAATGATTAAGGCATCGGTTGCAAATAAATAGTTTACCATTATGTGAAGATAACTGATTAGATAATAATCGGGACATATTCTTTATCCAAGCAAAATGATATTGCGTAGCATCAGTAAAATTATCAGCAGAATTCGTAGGAATCATTAATAAATTTACGACGCGTTCAAAACTGTATTTAGTTAAACATATCGGTAAAACTTCCCTTTTAACTAAGGTGTATACGTTTATCGAAATATCATTTAAGCGTTCGAATTTTTTAATATTTCTTAATTCCATCGGAAACTCGATACCATAATATTTTAAAACATGTTTAAAATGAGGATATGAAGTTACTCTCTCCCCATTCTTCTTAGCCGGGTATAATGCCGAAACTACTGACCATAAGAAGCAATATTCGTCATTATTTTTAACGTTAATAACGCACTTTTTTTCCTTTATAAAGTTTGGCATTTCAGCGTATGTTGATAATCCCACTGTTATAGGACAATATTTATTAACATTTACTCTTAGCCCGATAATTTCCGATAAGGCCCAGCCTGAATCTTTTCCTTGAAAGTCTTCTAGATGTTTCAATAACCGTTCGGATACATTTTCTTTATACCATTCCTTTAAATTCGTATTTAAGTCTATCACAGCGTTCCTTGTAGCAAATGTTTTTAATTCCACTGTGCCATTAGTAGGCTGTACGAAGTTACATTCAAAAATAACATTTACTTTAATTAGCCCATCTTTCAAACATTTTTTAATTTGAATAGAGAAGCTCCTAAACGCTTTTTTAAAAAATAATACCGGTTCTTTAATTTGTACGTTAGTTATTATACCGGACTTAACACGATTTTTAAAACAAGATTCTACCTCTTGATATACTAAATATTTTCGTGCTGTCGGCTTTAAGGAACCGCCTAATATTTTATTTTTTAATTTTAATTTTTTCAATTGCTCTCGGTAGTATTTTAAAAGCGCTAAATTATTTTCCAATTTAAATATATTTTCACCTTTATTATCGATATGAATTTTGATTTTAATTGCCTTGGCTACTAGTTTAATATTGCTATTAATTATCGAAATATGTTGATCGATTTCATCATCGGTCTTTAAGAGCAGCAATGATTTTTTAGTTAAATTAATTATATCAGTACTGAGTTTAGATACGGTCTCGGTAGACGACATACTGTTTCAATTAGACAACCGTTCACCGCGAGAGATAAACAGCTAATGATCGAGGTGGGGAGATGACGCTGCTTTTATACTCGGCGGCCGAGGGTCACGTGACTTTGCAGTGAACGATTTCTAAAAGGCCCCCGAATTTTCATAATCTGTTCGTCTTTTACATATAAAACAATGTTAAATTGCTATATCGCTGCGGGGTGGCTACATATTCCCATAAGAAACCATGTATTGTAAGACACAAAATTCTTCGCATGCATCTTTACCGTATACCTATCTTATGTTAGTAGGCTATCAGAAATGATTTCATTTGTTTACATTAACAATTTCCAGGAATCCGATAACGGCTCTGCATTATGTTCTTATTAAATTGAAATCTAAACGTAGAGAAGCGAACGAATATTTATCTTATATAAAACTCAGGCTAAAGAGTCTTGTCTGAAAAGCGTTTATATTGGCTCTCGATATTTCCTTTGATCTAACCGCTGTAGTTATCTAAAGGTAATTAATCACGTTTTAAATATACATATAGCCGTAGACAGTCGCATTTATTTACATTAACAATTTCCTGGAATCCGATAACGTCTCTGCATTTGACCGCAGTTTTACATTCAAATCTTAACATATAGAAGTAAATGAATATTTATCTCATAATTATAAGACTTGTCTATTTAATCTCAATGATGGACGTCAGTAGCCATTTTCTTAACGCCCACTAACGTAAACATACAATAGTATTAGTCAATAAACAGCAGCCATCTTATTTTAGACACACCCTGTATACTCTTAGCCACGTCCTTTTAGATATAATCTCTTATCTAAGCTCAGGGATTGGATCTCCCATCTCCCCCCTCCCATTAGGTCCTATCACCTATCATCTAAGAAGATCCCACCTCACACTACAACCTAGATAATAGGATCTATCATCTAGCATTATCTCACCTCACACTAGAACCTAGATCATAGGATCTATCATCTATCACCTGCCCGCCCCCCGCGGGGCTGCCGGAATGATGACGTCACACAGAACTCTGATTGCTACTCTACTGACGGAAGTGAGTTAGAACTCTCCTTACTTAACTACTATCATTTGGGTGTTTTACGGTTTCTTTGTACATTTCATTTTTTTTGTTTATTGATTTGATTAATCCAGCCGTAACCCACTCCTTCCTTGATTTTACCTCATTTTTTATTTTGACAGCATTTGTATTGTTTGATATACTCATTTTTAATTTATTTATAAATAGTTCTGTTATTAAGTCTATATCATTATTACTATAAATTTCTTTATCATTATTACTATAAATTTCTTGCCATTTTTCTTTTTTGAGTTCTTTTTTTAAGTTTTCGTAATTTATGAAGTATTTAAATTTAGTTACTGTTGGATTTTCTACACAATTTTTTAGTTCAATTAGGAGTATTATTGGAAAATGATCCGTTATTCTTTGTTTAAATATTATTGGTACAATATTCTGTGTTATGTTTGTTTTTATAAAAAAATGATCAATATATGATTTCTGCAAGCCTTGAATCCTAGTATAGCTATTCATATATGAAATGTAGCCATTTGCATTTAATGTATTTAGGTACTCCTGCGCATAGTCGTGTTCGGAGTGTATATCTATGTTCATGTCTCCAACTATGATGTTCATAGTGCTCTTTTTTTTGTTATTATTTATTAAGTATTCCAGTAAATATTTGTTGAATAAATAAGGGCATGTACTGGGTGATCTGTATATTGCTGTTAAGTGTATCTTGTTGTTTCCAAGCGAGATATTCAGTCTTAAGCCACCTATTTCTCCAATTTTAATAATATCATAACTGTAATCTAAGGTGTTTTTTATGTATATTATGACACCATCATTTTTGTTTAT